>JAVKLA010000052.1:12491104-12526165 GCA_034782735.1 Sagittarius serpentarius
CCCCCAAGAAAGAAAGAAAGAAAAAAGGGGTGCTGAAAGGGGTGATGTTTAAATACAAAGTCCCTCCTGCCTCCTACACCCGGCTGTGCCCTCAGGGCAGTCCTGGCAGAGCCACCCGGGCACAGCCACCACGCTTGTGGGCTCAGCAAGAGCAGGCAGTGACGGGAAAGTTGTCCCCTCTAGCCCACCCCCTCGCCCCTGAGTCATTCTCAGCTGGTGGAGACACTAGTGATCGTGGAAGGCGGGTGCTGGTGGGCAGCGTGGATGCCTAAAGACAGCCAGTTGACGAAGCCACCTGTTCACGTCAGGGATCTGCGGCAGGGCAGTTGAGGGGCTTTTGTCCCGGTTCCGTGACGTGAAGGGGGTCCATGCCCTTCCCTGCCAGGAAATAGCCCTCAGATGGAAGGGCACGCTCCAGGCTGCATTTAGTAGGGAAATCACGGCTTGCAGAGATGCAACAGGCCAGACGGACCCATCGCTGTGAGCTCCTAAAGGCATACCCAGATCCAACACATGGTCACCAGCCTCAGAATAACCCAGACGTGATGAGGACTACCATCCTTCATCACCTATGCCATTGCAAGGGATCTTGCAGACAGCGTTTGTGAGTATATGGTGGAGGTGCGAGAGCGCAAGTGAACAAAACTTGTTCTGACACCAAAACAAAACCAGGCTTCCCTCCCACACTAATTCTTGCTACTTTGTTCCTATAGTGCTGTGACATTATTTCCTCAAAGTTGGTTTAGGGGAAAACAGTGGTTCCTTCTCACAGTTCCTCAGGACACTCATTCCTGTGCCTTTACCCTGAGATCTGTGGCCCAACATCCTTTTGGTGTCCAAGCTGTGCTTTTATGTCCAGGCTACTCGCCAAGGGTTGCTATTTTAACAGTGCCATCCAGCAAGCAGGAATATACACAGTGGCTATATGCAGAGATTGTCCTCTCTCAGTATAGGATTCGGATGGTAACTGGGCCTGAAATTACTGGCGAAGGGTGAAGGGCTAAAAAATTTAAGCTGCAGAGTACAGCTGCAGCAAAATTCAAGCCGTCCATAACCAGAGACATTTGTGCTTTGTTCAAGATTAAAAAAAAAAAACAACCCTGTCCCAAAAAGCCTGTGATATTTCAGAATTACAGTAAAAGTGAAGAAATTTTCTCTAGGAAAAAGGTGACCCATTTCCTCAGACTACATCCCTCTTTAGCAAAAAAACTGAACACAAGCTGTGAGAAAGCCTTGAACATTCCCTGGTTGCTCCAAAATCTCATTTCAACAAAAATCAGTTTTGATGTATTTAATTTTCATTCCTAGTCATGCCATTTCAAACTCAGACGTGTTTTGATGGAAGAAATAAAAAGACTACAATAAAATAAAAATTCACAAACTCTTGAAGAAAGGCAATCTTTTTGCATGCTGCAAAGTGGCCTGCAATAAAAAGACAACCATGCTTTTTGTGCAACGTTTCATAAAGGAAAAATTTTATTTTTGTCCTGTCCTATCCAGGGAACAGGGACTAGTGAATGCAAATGCTTTTGTTTTCTGGGATCTCTTTGTGAAGCTTTGAAGCATTTGGTTATTCAGGCACATGATTAGCCATTTCCCAATCACGAGTCATGTTTCCTTTAGCTGTTATTTATGACTTCGATACATGGATCTCAAAGCACTTTTAAACAAATGTGTCACTGTAGACAGAGAAGTTAAGGCAGCAGGAGATGAACAACTTTTTCAAGGAAGAGATCCAGCATACAGCACAGCCACGAACAAAATTAACCCAGATCTAGAGACAGGCCAAAGTATTTCACCAGCAAGGACTGAAGTAGATGGTGGGGTCATGGCCAAACTTGCTGCCCCAGGCAGCTGCCCATTTTGCCTGTGCCAAGAAACACTCCTGCCCAGGGCTCAGTTCAGCAGGGTGCCCCGCTTCCCACATCACACTCAATGAGGCTGCAGTGCAGCAACGTGGCAACGTGCAAACACAACCCTGCAACGGCCACAGAGAACAGAAGCAGGGGCAGAAGTACATGTCTGTTAGAAATCAGCACTGCGCATAGACTCCCAAGTCCCAGCCCTTCGGGGAGGGCACAAGGGCCGTGTGTGAGCAGGGGCAAAACATGAAGTGGAGGGAGCTGGAGTCATGCCACAGGGAGGGTGTTGGACCCGTTCTATAGCAAAAGCGAGAAGGATCAAATGCACACCCTCGGCATTTATCTTCTACAAGATAATAGGCTCCCAAAGGCTGTGAAATTAATCTAATGAAATGCAAACCACTTCCTTCGGGAAGGTTACGTTGATTGCCAGCTCTGTTGCGTTCAAGTCAGCAAAGAAGAACATGCCGGATGGTCTGGGAGAGGAGGTTGAGGACCTCTAAAGCCTCCAGTGATGCTAGTCTGTACCACCTCATGTTGTACCTGTCTGAATTCCTGCAATTTTATGAATATACCATAGCCAGGAGACTGTTTTAGTGTAAAAAGGACCACCAGGCTGCTTCCTTAGCTGAGTAAGCCTCAAACACACCTAAAATAGCTGAGAAGGGTTGTTACATCCATGCTGTGGGTATAAAGTCTACAGCATGGTGGAGAGAGTTGAGTGAAAGGGCAGTACGTGCAAACTTGCAAACTGCCCCGTAACACACACGGAGCCACGTAAGCACTTGGCTGCACAAATCGCTTAATTCAGCTACAAAGCAAAATCCACTCACTTGCTAAGGCCCAGATGTGAAATTCAGGTCTTGGAGAAGTTAAAAGCAAAACCTCCTTGACTTCAGCGCAGGCAGCATCCCTCCCCACATACAAAGGCAGTCTCAAAGCCCAGCAGGTCTCTAGGCTGTAAGCAGAGCCACTCTCCCATGTCAAAATTCAGGGTTTAGGACAGAGGGCTGCTAAGCAAAGGGCACAGTCTCCTTCCCCAAACACAGGGCTCTTTCCTGTAGGGCAGGGTAAGGCCAGCTGCAAAGGTTTGTAGCCTCACCATTCAAGGTCTATTTAGAGGGAAAGAGAGGTCAGCTGTGTGGGAAGGGCTGGGGGTTGGGGATTTTTTTTTCCTTTTTTTCCTTTTTTTTTTTTTTTTGTTGGGGGTGTGGTGTTTGGGTTTTTTTTAAGGGTGAGGTTTGTTTTATTTTTTTTTAATTTTAGTAGGGAGTGAAATAGAGGGTGAAGGGGGTTATTCTTTAGTAAGGGCTCTTATGTCAGGAATCCTTTGCTGAGTTTGGGTGGGAGCTTCTGTGGGGCTGGTTCTTACCCTCTCGCCTGTGCTTCTTTCTTTCATGGTAGGCTTTTCTGTTTGTGTTAAGTTAAAGTCAGGATCTCTCTGAGGCAAGGTACTGGAAACTTAGTCTGGGGGGATCAGATGCTGCAGAAAAGCTAAGGAGAAGACCTCCCCTCATGGCTACTTCAGAGGGTGAGGGCTGGGCAAAGCAAAAGCACCAGCTCCTATGCTAGCTAAAGCCATCGTATGGCTGAATAAAAGGGATTTTGTGCTACTGCACGTCTGAGCCTCTGCTCAGAAATAATGAACTGGACCCCAGAATTTTGAAGCACATGCATATGTATATATTTATCTACCGAACAAAACAACAATATCTGCAATGCTTTTTATTTGCCTTCTGGGTTTTGAGATTTAAAGACTCGCATTCTCTGGCTTTTCTTTGCAATCCTAAAAGACAGCCTATTCTTATTTTCTAAATGGAAGTTGCGAGTTATACAATTATGACTCAAGCCTGGAGTGCTTAAAGAAGACAGGGAAAAAAGCTAGTATGTATCCCTCAACTCTTACACATACTTGAGAAAAAAAAAAAAAAAAAATCTGTGCCGCCTGGAAGATACCTGTTCCCAAAGCTTCGAGCTACTGACTAGAAACCTCACAGCTCCCAGTGCCCCAGCAAGTGTCAGGAAGAAAGGGGACAGGGGAAAGTCTGCCTCCTTGCCCTGGGTTAGGTGGTTATCCCCTGGGGTACAGCCTCTCCTAAACTAGGGTAAACTGCCCGCTTAGCTGAGCTGCTGCTGCGGCCGGCCAGGGTGCGCCCGAGCCCTCCCCGCCACCCCCAGGCACTCGGTTTCCTTCTTTCTCCCGCCCTTTGGTGGAGCTCCTTCCCCTCTTCCTGCGTCCCAGCCCCCTCCCCGCTGTTTTTTCTCTCCCCCAGCTGTTGCACGGCGCTGAGCAGCACAGGCGGAGGGTCCTGCAGGCCGTGTTTTTGTGGCAGGACGTAGAACCTGACGTAAACTTCGGCCTGTTCAGGGCGGGGGCTGTCGCCAGCCTGATGCCGGGGGGGGGGGGGGGGCGGGGGAGCGGCGTCCTAAAACCGCCTGCGGTGGGAGGAATCAATTACAGGGCCCTGTGCAAGAGCATCACCCAGAGGCTTCCACAATCAGTGCACGTTCGTCTCGCACTGTCCCTGCCCCTCGTCCTGTTCCTTACACAGCCCCGCGGCCGGCGCATTTCCCGATCTCCGGGCGTAGGAAGCAGCAGCTCCGTACTGAGGTGTCTCTTTTTGCAGCTCTGATATTGCTCCTGTTTTAACTTATTCCCAACAGGAGACGTGCTGGGTATTCCCGCTTCCCTGAGCCTGGCCCCCCCTGCCTGCCCCTCTCTCCTTGCCCCCCTTGCCCTCACGCTTGGAAGGGCGGGTGGTGGCTGTATTTAAAGCCTCAATCTTCCTGGGCGCTGAACCGTTCCAAACAGCGCACTCATCAGCAGCGCCGCGTTTCACTGACTGATTGTTTTCTGATTCTGTTTGGCATTTTATCCTGGCTGCATAGAAAACTTATTATAAAATCATGTTTGTCTTCCATAGATTATATCAGTGGCTCGCTGCGGCGGGAGTACGAAGCATGACAGACCGAGTCGGAGGGGCACGGCTGACGAAAGCCCCTGCCAAGGTGACAGGGGCCAAACTGCAGTGCACTCACAGGGTTTGCAGAGATGCAAGTAAGAGCCCCGGGTTATGCTGGGGGTGGTTTAGCTGTTGCCATTCTCCTGACCAGATCAGTGCCACATGCCACAAATAAATTTTCTAAACACAGATTAGTTTTGTATCAGATAACTGCAACGGTCCCTGCTGCTATTAAAAATCTGTTAGTCTTTCCCCAGGATAGCCCCAGGCTAGAGCCTGCCATCCAGTCGCACCTGTATCAAGTCTAATAGCCTGGGGTAGTACCAGAGAGAATTACTATTTAGGATTTCAGTTGTTACTTGGGTTCTGGGAGCAGCCAAGACCTGGGAGAGGCAGTCTGCAACGAGACGACCTGTGCTGTCCCAGAGGTTTAGGACTGTAATTCTTCAAATGGCAAAACGCTGTGCCTGGCAGAGCGGGAGATGGGAAGCAGTGACCCTGAGGGGTCCTTTGAGTCCCACGTTCCTTGGGTTGTGGTACCAGATGCTAAAGCCTCTCTGTCCTTCCAAAAAAACAGTGTCCTGTGAGATCAGCCAGGCCTGGCAGCAGCAGCAGAGACACTCTGCGTTGCGTATGCCACAGAACTAAAGGCAGCCCTTCTCTAACTCAGCTTTTTCCACCTTCCTCTTAGCTATGTTTCCTGAACGCCTCCCAGCAATGCACGGAGCAGTATGACTGGGATCTGACTGGTGGCATTCAACCTTCCTTCCCTTGGCCTCTCTCCTGGGGAGAGCTAAACATGTGGACTAACATTTTGTCAACTGCTTGACACAAACCTTCCCGAAACAGGAAAAGGTCAAGTAGGAAAACAGAGAAAGTATCACCTCTGGAGAAACAACTAGACATGGCTTGTTGGAGAGGTGGAGAAATGTTACAGCCTCCCACTCTCCAGAGATGTTTCTGGTCTCTAAAACATGCATTTCTGGAGGGGGCTCCTCTCTTTCCCCCATCCCTGAGCGCAGGCAGATCCGCTGGCTTCTCCTGCCCACTTCCACGGCTCGTCTAAGAGCAAGCGGTCCTGCCTCATTCACACGTGGTGGACGCTGGTGGTGCAAAAGGCTTCACCTCAGTGGGGCTGGCCATCTGGAACCACCCTCATGTATCTCTCCATCTCATGGACTCTTTGTTCCATTTCAGTCTCAGCTGAAATTGTATCTTTTTTTCTCTCCTCCCTTGCCTGTGACTCTCTTACTTCCTCCCTCATACCATCTCTGCTGCTATTTATGATTTATTCTCTGTAACTGTCCTACTTAATCCTGCAAAATGGTTGGGGAGATGGTTTCTGTGGACAATGTTGAAGAAAGCAAAGGGATCCTGTCATTTACTCATCACAATGGAGCTGACTAAACACGTCCCAGCATCATGGGAGACGGAAATCTCACACCAGCACCCTGGGTTCTTTGCAGTGCCATACAGTCAGAAGCATACTGCGAAATGGCCACAGGGCCTTGGAGACACTGTCAGGGAGATGCTTACGGGGACTTCTGGCTAAAGCAAGCAGCCTTCAGGATCAGACTGCAGGCTCCTCTCCTTGCAGTGAGCTTGGAGCATCACCTTGCTCCGAAAGGACCGAATGCCCTTTCCTGGAGGAGCAGTTTGGGATGTTACATATGCCGTCGCGTAGTCTTCATCCAGGGTGGACCATGCTTTCGAGAGCCCGTAAGTCCTGTGGTCTCACCATTTCTGGAAACCCTGGGATCTGCAGGAGTCAGATCAGCAAAACACGATGAGTCTGTGAGGCTTCTTCCTACATTGGGATTTTTTATCACGCGAACGCCAGGCTGCAGCTGGTTCTGGGAAGGCCCCTGCCCACACACTAAATAAATTCTGGTGCGGTGCGCTGCTTCTCTATGGAAACCGTACCCTGCATTTCTCTCTATAGGATTTTTCTCATTTCAGGCTCCATAATAAATTAACAAGAAGATGTTTTCTTTACACCAACCATAGGAGAGACTCTTTTCTGTACTCGATTAATCTTTAGTGATCTATATTAAATATTTATCTGAAGAAACGAGGCCCGTATTGCAGCAACATTTTCTATTATGAGACTTTATCATATCAAAAGATATTTTCCTGGCACTAACTCCTTCGTATACACCCAGCCAGAATTTCCGATGGAAGGGCGCCCTTTTTTTTTTCCCCTCTCTTTCTCTCCCAGTGACCTTTTCCCTCCATAACAAGCTGCTGATATGTTAGAATTTACTGGGTTATAAACATTTTTTATCGAGTAGGAGGAAGCTGGGTGATTTGGCATCAGCTTCCCTAATAAAACCCAGGGGAGAGGCTGTGATGTTTGACACCAATAAAGGCATGGAAGAAGCTGCAGCCTTCTGGGATGCTGGTCATGAATGACAAGGGGAGTCAGTGAGTGTCAGTCACGTAGCTTCGATCTGCTGAGGCACTTTTGGAAGGAGGCCAGCTTGCTGGCACGGGAGAGGGAGCTGGGAGGGACCTGGTAAAAGGCTCTTCTGTTCTTTCCCAGCATTAATGAAATTGTGTGATCTATCACACGGAGCAGTGAACTGGGATTCCTAAACTCTTTTTTCCTGCAACTGGGAGGTGGAGAGACACTAAACAGTTGAGGTATCTAAGAAGGGATGAGGACCTTGGTGTTGGGTTCAGGCACTGGGCCTACAAGAACAGGAAGAACTCAGATCACAGTTTGATCTTGAGTAAGTAGTTGAATTTTCCTACCTGAGATAGACCTGGCATTGGCTACAGATAAATAGAATTATGACTGTTTTTATTGAGGCAGTGTCAAAAGAAAACCCAGACACAGGACTCTACTCGTGGTGTCAGGTGCTGAACAGCAACACAACAAAAAAGATGGTCCAAGTTCACCAAGAGCTTACAACCTAATACGTCTCTGCCTCCCAAGGGAGCGGCGATTTAAACTGGTCAATATCTAACTCATTCCACAAAAGACTGAATAAATCATCTGATGACTAGATATACACACATTATAAATGTTTAGTTCTGATAATATATGACTAGCTGTTATTTTGACAAATAGCTAGTGAATAATATATTTGATGAACTGCATAATATTTTACTAACGATTAATTTATTCATTCGAAACAAACAAACAAAACCCAGCCTCTTCGTCAGCTATCATAAGGAACTCTAAGTAATGGCTGCAGAGAGCTTTGAGATCCCTGGATGAGCTGTGTCTGTTATTCCTCCTTTTATCGTTGTGTATTTCTAGTGATTCATTACCAGGGATAATGAATTCATGGCTTATGTTATGGATGGCCTCACTTAAGATTGTGACAGATCCTGTTCAAAAGCTCCTGATTTTGTAAAGCCCACGAAAATCTACAGGAATTTGGCACTTCGGCAGTTAAGTACCCACACAAAGTGCTTAAATACCCTTTTTAAGTCTGGGCCAAGCATATCTGAAACATCATCTGCTTCTTGTGACTGGAGACAGAAGTGTTGTGGTTGGGGATACTTTTGGTAGGGCTAGTTACTACAGGACAGCAGTCTAATAAGATTTAGTTGAGGATTGCCCTGGCTGTAGTTCTCCCTCTCCCTCACTCTTAATCCCATTCAGAAATATAATTTCTGTGAGTTCACAGAGAAGATAAAGGACCAAAGAGCAAGAGCGCTTCCTCAGAGTTTTTCTGCAAAGGCGGACTGATTGATTACAGATTGGACGCTGCTCCAACTTCCTTTCCTAAATGAAAAATTGAGAGATCTTAAAAACTGAATAAAATACGCCGTTCTAAGAAGGATTTCCACTGGCATGAGCACAATAGGAGGTAGTAGTGAGTTGCTCAATATTTCTGTGTGCACTGGCTAATCCTTTACTACTCAGTCCCTCTGCACTGTCCCTGTGGCACCTGATGATAACTCATCTGTAATTGGTAAGGGCTTCAGTTTTGTGTCTCCAGACAAAGCTTAAATCGCTCACGTTTGGGAGAGCTCTGACTTCAATCGTGGCTGGAGCTCTCCAGGAGATTATTCCTTTTTCTAGCCACTTTCAGGGCTGCAGAATCTGGCTTTGTTCCATACTGGAAGAATCTGGAACAGCTTGTAATATTTTCACTAGACAAAATTTTGTCAAAATAGCTCATTTCTTAGATTGCTCTCTTTTGCTATAGTCACTGATGACCAGAGAGGCCAGGACTTCAAAAATACGTTGAATCCAATTCACCAGCCTGAAACACTATACTACTAGCAAAATAAAGCCTTTTGACAAAACCTTACTTTGGAGAAAATATTTTTCTACCTCACTGAGACAATTTAATTACACCTAAAATGCAAAGACCTTGCCGTCCTGTCATTTGCCTTCCTCCATCCTTGTAGAACTTCACCAGATCTCCTCCCCTTTTGGTGCACAATCCCCACCACTATGAGTGAAAATCCCACTCCAGTGTTACAAACACTTGCAAGACTCTGACAGAGAGCTGGGATACTTCTGTTGCAGCTAGCAGACAGCAGCTGTGCATATAAAGTCTTTACCTTCGGATGCTCACCCACAATCGTACAGGAGACAGTCACCAAGGGAGCTGATGTGTTCAAGTGGGGTGATAAGGCACTGTCTTTTTTGAAAGACATGATGCAAATATCTCAGTCCGCAGGAGTGAAAACAATAAACTTATTTTTGTTACTCTTCCGCAAAAGAAAATTAAGTCCAAATACAGTGGGCAATTATCCTGTAAGCATTCAGCCTCTTCCACTTGTTTCCTCCGTTGTTATATGCTAGAAGAGCGGGTAAGACTTCTTCTGGCCCCTATTATAGAGCCATTTCACAAGAAAGTATTCTCAGATTTCCTTTCTCAGAATTCCTTTAATCCACCATAGGCCATGCAAGATGCTTCAGCCACCCCAATATCTGCATGCTCCTCAAACATGAATGCTCTTGTCTGCACAGAGGCATGCATGAGAGGCTCAGTGAACAGCTAGAAGCACGGTATGCTCTGCTACCTCCCTACCTCTTCACTGTGCACAGCTCTTAAACTGAAGGTGGACAGCCTGAGTAAACATGCATGTGGAAGGCAAGCTCACCACTTAACGGTAATGGTGGCAATCCCCCTTCATGTTATCACACCAGCATCCCTGCCTTTGTGTGTGTGTAAATATTCCAGGAGTAAAGAGCCCCTGGGTGGTGCATATACCTTGTAGAAACATTGGAACAAGTTGTTTCAGCATCCAAAGACTTTTCTCCCCTTTCAGATCAATTAAGTTCATCCGAGATTACGAAACATTTAGCAAAACTCCAGTTCTGGCATTGCTAACTTGTTCACATGTGTCTGTTTGGCGTGCAATCTTGTGGTAGGATGGAAGACTCTAGAATACATTTCTCTCTGGGTTTGCAATGCTATTGCTCTGTGGCTTGCTTTCCCTGCTTATGCATGCTGACGAGATTTACTATTATGAATTGCCGCACAAAACTACCTTCAAACTCAAATTTAATAACCTAAGTATTATGAAGATCAATATTATGGCTATTCTCATTCATATGATTAGCACTAATATAATTTTGGGAAATGTTTATGCTGCAGTAGTGACTAGAGACCTGGATTAAGAGGAGATTCTCAGCATCTATACAGAAGAAAAGGCACTGTTCTCTCCAGCTGTGTACTGAAGTGTAATGCTCAATCTCTGAGTCTCCACGGGTTTGGATATTTTATGTAAGTTATCTAATAAGATAACAAACCAGCCTTACAATCCCTACAGCCATATTGCTAACTGTTTGAAAATCATGAGTCAGGCTCCAAAAAAGAATTAAGAGATTGGTTTTAAAATTCATAAGACTTTTTAAATCTGATAAACTTCAGGGTTGGGTTGGGTTTTTTTTTTTTCTTTTTTGCCTTCTGCTTTCTGAGTATGTAGGAGTCGTATTATCAGGTTTTCCTCTGCAATTACGAGGGCTGTAAACTTACTTTAAAAACTGAGTTGAGACTCTTACATAATCACAGGACTCTGAAAGTGTGGGCTTTGAAGAGACACCAAATAGTCTTGAGATACAGTTCATCATGTGACTCGGCAACACTCGCCTGCTGAATCGGTATGGCACAGATTTCAGATATCAAATACTCCCAAGAAAGAGTCAGGAGTCTTTTACAGGTGGGAGAGGGGAATCTGAGACTTTCACAGTCTGCGCATGAATGGGGAGTAAGGGGAGGAAAACGGGGAAGGAAGACAAAATGCAAGGAGAACATGTTAGTCTGGTGGGGACTATTCAGTTAGCTTTAACCAGAGATGAAGCTAACAACATTTTTTTCTTATTCCTCTCTCTCCTGATTGCTCTTAACCATGAAGCACGCAGTTCTCCCTGTGTACCAAGCTCTTATTAGCCTTACCCAGGCTGTGCGCCTGTACTCCCCAGGGAGAGCCCCAGACATTTGGGAGGGAGTAAAAAGTAATGTTCTTTCTGGGTTTTTGCTCAAGAGCTGGAAGACAACACTGAAATATTTAAGGCTGGATATTCACTAGGCAGGTTTTCCTTTGCTGAGAGGGAAAGAACCAGTATGAAAGAGAGGAGAGGGAAAGCAAAATGAGGTTGGGCAGGGACGCACGGACAATGACACCACCTTTGCCCTCCCGACATAATGCTGCTTCTTCCACCTCCCGGTAGCTGTGGGGAAGCAGTGTCCCTCACTGGTCAGTGCTTGCATTCTCATCCGAGCTGAATCCCCTGAGTGCACTGTGACAGTCAGCTACTGAAATCAGTGCTTAAACCCAGTCTGTGCTCCAGCAGACCTGCCAGTCACTACCAGTCATGAAACCTTTGTTACCAGCTTGCAAAGGGGCACTTTTATTGCGGGAACGACAAGATCTTGAGCCACATCAGCAGGGGGGTCAGTGTCAGGATGCTCGCAAGAGCTATCACTAAATCAGTCGGCGTCCAGAGACAGGTCCCAGCTATTAAGTTATAGGGGAACAGCTCTTCCACTGGCTTTTCATGATACTCATTCACGGGAATGAGAGGTTGTTGCAGTATCCGCCATATTTGAGCCTCCAAACTCCGGTGTGCTAGCTGAGAGCGTAGCCATCAACTAGGGTTCTTCTGCAGTGAACCTTGCCAAAGGTGCACCCCTGGGAGATGGAGACCACCCAGAGGCTTCTCCTTAAGTGGTCTCTGAAATGTCTAGTTGCTCCCTGCCCTTGCTGAAACTGATGGCAGAAGAAAGCACAGCATGGGGGTTTGGGCCAGCAAATGCTGAAGGCTAGCATGCCGTACGGGCATAACAAACGAGTCCCTTCAGTTTGGGCTAAGGAACCCCAGGAGACAAGACACCTCCTGCCATAATCCCAGAGCACAGAACGTCCACATCGCTGGTTAAAAAGTTCGGCGCACCATGGGCACAATTCAGCCTGCCGGAACACAGAGGCAGTCGGCTGGCTCGTGACACCTCTAGACGATGGCTGTCCAGAAGCAGAGGCCGCGTTAGTGTAAAATTCAGCCCTGCAAGGCCTCATGAGAGCCATGTACAGCAAGAGGGGGCATGTTGGTGTAATTCTGCCACGGCACAGCTTTTAGGGAAGCCCTCCTTTCTCGAAGTAAGCTTTCATTGCAAGCAGAAGCACAAGCAGGCCTGACCTGATTGGGAATTTGGTGTAATGGCTTCCCCTCCCGGCTGCTTACCCCTCTGCTGGGAGCTGTCTGCACATTAAAGCAGATGTTGGTTGCACTCGGGTCATGTTTCCAAGCTTTCTTTTGCAGTCGTAAGGGCTAGAGACTCTTCCCTCCCTCTCTCCCTCCCTCCCTCCCCGCACTCATTTCTTAATTAAAGCTTAAATTCTGATGTCGTCACATGACGGTAGGAGCAGAGCCCCAGGCAGGCATTTAGTGCTCTGTGTTGTCAGCGGGACTTTGATTTGGCCGCATAGCAGATACTTTAGAGAACCCCATCCCTCCGCTACGCCCCAGCCTGGCCCTGCTCGCAGCTGCCGGTGTCAGACCTCAAGGCTTGACTTTCAGGGCAGGCGCTGGAGTAAGTCGGAGGCTTTCCCACGCCGCGGAGTATGGGGACGGGGAGGATCTCTGTCCCGTTGAAACAGAGTGGTTGGAGAGCTCGGCAGCTGCGAGGAGTCTGGCAGGGAGGGAGGAGGAGGCAGCACCTGCCTGCAGCCTGCGCTGCAGAGACCCTCCAGCCCAGGCAGCTCCGTGGATGCGAATGCCACTGTCACCTGCAGCTTCCTGTCTCTAGCCCTCGCCTCCCTTCCCTCTTGGTATTTCTCACCTGATGCGATGTATTTAACCAGCAAAAATGGCTCCTCGCTGAAGGGAACCCCGTTGCAGCTTCCCGTAAATCCTTCGTGGCCCCCGTGTCAGTGGTGGAAGCGCTGCGAAGCGCTGCGGATGTGAAACTGGGTCTGATCACCCAAGACACAGAGCTTCCAGGCTTAGTCACCAGCAAACAGCATCCCTAGTGCACAGACCTGGCAGCCTAAACACTGCCTCTGCCCCCTTCCCCAGGGGCACACCAGGGCCCGCCTGCCCAGGGCCCGCTGCAGGGGAAGCCGCGGCTGCGCCAAGCCGCCCGCGTCCTGTGTCCGCTGGCGCCGCGCAGGCATATTTGATTTCACGCTGCCGGGAGAGGACATCCTGGCACAAAGGGCTGACCCAAACCCTTCTCCCCCCCCTGCTGCTGCAGGCAAAGCTGATTCCTGGGTTTCTTTTTTAGATGTGTCCTTGGGTTCTGCACCTGCACTTAGGAGTTTAACATGGGAAACCAGCCTGGATGGCTCCGACTGCCCCGGTGGGACGCGTCTTGTTCCATTTACAGAGGCTGGTGGGTGGCAATCAGCAAAAAAGAAAGGAGAAAAAAAATCCTTTCTGGAACCCAAGGGAAACATTAGAGGGATCCAGAAATAGAAAAACCCCTATAATAAGTACAGTCATGCCATCTCCCAGTGCTACTGGTGCCAGAACAAAATTATTCCATGCATCTAACAGGATGGCTTTTTTTTTTTTTTAATATAACAGCTTCTCTGTTGAAATAAGAATCTGCCTGATTTAAAAGCAGAATTAATAATCTGCTCGCCAAAAAAAAGAAAAAAAGGTGAAGGCTTCTCCTTGGCTTGTTAGCCTTTAAAATATGCTCCCAAGCCACTGGACCATAGTCTGCCGGGCTGAAGAAACCCGAGATGAACGTGCAGAGTCACTGCTGTCGCAGCGTGCCAGGGAGCAGCCTTGGGAGGCCTGCTCAGCAAAGCTCTCCACTTTTCATGCAGAGGGGAAAAGATCCCCCCACCAAGCAAGGCCTCAGAGGAGACTCTGCAGACAGCTCCTAGCCCAGCAGGATGCGCATCTCTTTGGAAAGGTTCAGCGAGTAAAAATACTTGTCTGTGCTGCTTCTGGGATTCACTGGGAGCACCATTAAAATACTTCATTCTGGATTCAGAAAGGGAATTTTTGTGCTTGAGCATGCAACTCTGCAGAACTGTGCTAACACTCAGCCGATCCAGCTAAGAGCTTACCCGGGTCAGCAGGCAGGGCAACCAGAGAGTGATCCGCCTTTCCAGGCACACAGCTCACGTGCAGGCTTTCCTCCAGAGGCACTGGCGTGTCCTAACCGCAAGCGCCCTATCAGAATATGAACTTATCGACTGCATTGCTTCGGCGGCAGTCCCTATGGCATGGGCGTGCACTGCCACGTTGAGGTGAGGGTCTGCCCTTCCCCAAAGCTTGGCCCGACGTTCTGTTCCCGTATCTTAGCGGCTCTGAGCATATCAAAGGCTGGTGCCATTTATCCTTCCGTTTGCCCTCTGTTCTCAAGAATATCAAAGAGAAGGAGAGCTGTGTCCTTCTGTCAAGGCCTGCAGCTGCCAATGATGTTCACAAGCCCTCGCCATCGGAATCCAAGAGCAGCCAGAGCAGCTGCTCCTCCAGCCCCAACGAGGGCCAAGCTCCTTGTCTGCTCAGCCCAGCACCCCCAGGACTAAGTGCTGTACAGCTCAGCCCGAGCCATTCCCTGCCATCCCCCACTCCTGCCTTTATTCTGCTTATGCAAATGTATTAAAAGCTGCCCATACGCAGGGAGACGCATTATGCAGGGAACGTAACAACACTGGTCCCTGAACTGCATGAAGAATGAAGGTTGTGGCTAAAGGAGAGGCTACGTGATGGAATTGGCTGGTTTACGCCCATCACTGAATGGCTCGTGTTTGCCAAGCTGCTGTGTCAGAGCTGGTGAGACAGGAATGTAAATTGTGGCTCTCTTGTAAAGTTGCATAAACTTGCAGTAGTGTCATTTTTAGATTAACATTTACATTGAAGAGAACACTAGAAGGCTTCATTGTTTACATGCACTATGGAAATAGATTTAAATTTTTGGTTTACACACATTTATTTACAAGGCATTTACTGATTACAAACCAATGTACATCACTCGTTTACATGCATAATGTAAACTATGGAGATTTTGTATGTTTTGCCATGCAATGCCGTACGGATTTCCATTGCTCATTCCACACAGAGGCAAGAGCCTCCTTTCATCTCAGCTCCCTCTGTCCTTCAATTGCTGCCTTGCTTCTCCTACAAAAGCCTTGCCTCTGACTGGAGAACATAAAAGTTGATGTCCCCTTTAAACAGATAGCATAAAAACCTAATAAGAAAACCTTGTCAGCAGAACTTCAGCATGACTAAAAAAGCCAAAGCAAAGATTAAAAAGCCTAACAGTGCCTATCAATTTGTACCAGTGCAAAGCATCACCTTAATGCAGTTTGAGAAGAACCTTCACGGTGCTTTTTTGGATGCTTCAGGCATTCAAACAACTGGAACAGGACTGAAAACTTGCCAGGATATGTGTGTGAGAGACGAACTATGACTGCACCCGTGTTGTACAGTTTGTCTCAGTCAGTAGCACCCCGGTCTCAGCATCCAGCTTCATTTCGAACAAGCCTGAGCCTTCCCACAGCAAAGCTGCAATCCTACTGCTCATCTTGGCTTTGCCTCCCTTGCCCAGCGGTGCTGGGGAAATTATTTTATTTTTCTTTATCCTAAGATGCTAAAAGCTAAACCCAAGGGAAGTCAAAGCTGAATCCTGGGGGATTTTAAGATCTCAAAGTGGCAGAGTGAACAATAAGGACAGCCAATCTTTTTTTTTTTTTTCCTCCTTCCCTATTTCAAGGACATAAAACCTCCTTGCAAATTCAACGTAAATTGAATGAGCAAGTTGAAGAGGAAACAGCTAAACAAAATACACTCAAAATCAAAATGTTTCCTTTTTGACATTTTTAAGTGGCATCGGTTGACTTTGTGTTTTGAGATTAAGTTTTATGCCTTAAAAATTGCAAAAAAAAAGGTTTTCACTGGATTAATAAAATGAAAATAAACAGCAAAGCTTAAACCTTTCATTGAGCCTAAAATGAAATGTTTTGATTTTTTCATTTTACTGAAAAGTTGAACAAACATCCATTTCAGATCAACCCATTTTTAATGTTATTTTTGTTCCATACAACCAGTGAACCACAAAATCAATTATTTGTACAGCTCTTGTGACCAGTAGATTAAATTCAATGCAACAGAGAGACAGCAAAAAGAGTCAATGAGGAGTGGAGGGATGGGAGAAGAAGAATGGACTGAAAAAATGGTGGAAGCAGCTCTAATAGATCTTGTCTTTGCCAAAACTTAGCATGCATTTTCACAACCACTTTAATACAACTTTAATCCACATTGCTGCTGAAAACAGCAGTCTCACCAGACCCCTTAGTCCCCTTTTGCCTCCATCCACACAGTCCTGTCTCTTTACTATCACCTGACCACACAATGAACGAGACCAGAAAAGCGATCTAGTCGAAAATTAACTTTTTTTTTCTTTTTCTTTTTTCTTGCCAGATTAGTTTTCTGCCAGATCAATTCCTCAGTTGTGGAAATCACAGGTTTGCATGAAACCTGCCTGGAAGGCCTGGTCAGGAAAGGCAAAACTTCTGTAATAGAAGCTGCTAAAAACAGTCATAGAAACCTCACAGTCACGAGCTAGATTGTCCAAGTCCAGTGCCTGAATGTAGGAGATGCAGTCTGCTTTTGCTTAGAAATAATAAAAGCTCATAAAGCTCCCTGCCAGGGAGCCAGGGCAAGCAGCCTGATAAACCCTGGTGCTGTGTATGCAAGTCCTGGGGCAGTGGGCAATGCTGGATATGCTAGAACAGATTCTCCAGCCAATAAATTGGTGAATTTTCCTTGAAGTCAACAGCTTCACATATTTCTGTCACAGAGAATCTGGCTCATTGTTTTTAATTTGTGGTGCCATAAAACTTTGAAAGTTTTGTGATACAGTTTTGTGAGACCAAATTTTTTTTTCTCTTTTTTTTATTTTTTTTCCCCCTCTAAGGGAAAATTTAAGCTGCAGAACAGCATATGCATTTCTAAGTCAATTGTAGCCTGTGCTACGTGCACAGCAAAGATCCTCGCTTCATGATAATTCTCTTCCTCTTCACCGAGGGAATGACACATTTAGAGAGCACGTAGCCGCTCAGATTTGTGGGTTTTCTAGGACTAAATAAAAATCTCTAGTGTGGCTGAATGCATTCAGCAGTGCAAATCCCTTTATGAGCACCCAGTTTAGTGTCCACTCTGAAGCGGAGAAACAGGGAAATCACGGAAATGTTGGTTAGATGGGACCCTGGGGGTCCCTAATCCAACCTCCCACTAGAAGCAGAACTATCACCAGCTCTTGAGCACATCAGCTGTGGCTTTGTCCAGCCAAGCCCTGAAAACTGCCAAGGACGGAGCTACTCCTCACCTCTCCGGTGACCTGTCCCAGACATGTACCACCCTCCTGATGAAACAATTTTTTTGAGGGGGGGGGGATCCGCTTTTTTTTTTCCCCCAGGCACCATCCCAACCAATTTATAGCTAGCTCGTGTAGCCGGTTACTCACAAGCTTTCCTGTCTCAGGAGCTGTATTTCCTTTTTATATATCCAGGGACCTTACTGTAATGAGTGTATGTAAGCAATGAGTTTTGTCCTGCCACTGCGCAGGCAGAGGGATAGGGCAGGACTGGCTGGTTTGTTGTCACATCCCCCACCAAGTTTTGAATCTGTTGGTGCATTTTAACCAGACTTGGCAGAGGTCTCAGAAGTATTCTGTATTTGCAGGTTTTATGAAATTAGGCAGCCTCTAAATGTTCCCGCTTGCAGGAGAAGTTGCAAGGCGAGCAGATCTCCTTTTTATACCCCAGGGTTTCCCTGCTGTCTTACACAGAGAGCCAGATTTCCCTGTCCCTACTGTCATTTCAGAAAATGGAATTAAGCTCCCACACGTGGAAAATCCACATTTCTTCTTGCACATGCACATTCCCCTTCCAGCCCCATGTGATCATCCACTTTATATTGCTGTTGTCCCTTACGTCCAAACGTCTTGCAGCATTTAATTAAGTCTGCCCAGCAACGCGGAGCAGACAAATGCTGTCATCTCCCATTCTCGGGGGGTGGGAAGGGAACCGAGGCACGGAGAAGCGAGCTTACCCACAGCCACCCCATGAGCCTGGGGCAAAAATGAGGATACTGCCTGTATTACCCCTCTGCCAGTCTGAGCCCCTCTTTCCAAGGCGGCGTGTCCTATCCCTGCCTTGCCACGGTAAAACTGGCAGCGGCAGCCTGTCCACCCGGCTGGAGGAGATCGTCTCACCGCTTCCCTCTTTGCCTCCCATGTCTCACCTCTGACACTGAACAACAAAGCCTCAGTTTTTCTTGAAAAGATCTGTTTTTCTAGAACTTCCTTAAACTGAGCAGCATCATTAGCTAGTATCTCTGTGTCAGTGCTTCTGCCTGGCTATTTTCATAGCGTATTCACGCGCTCAGTCTACTGTTTCTTTCGCTTTGCCTTATAGCTAAATAATCAGTTTCTGACAGAAGAAAAAAGGCCGACACAACAATATACTTCAAAGGAGTGGACTGAAGCTGTTAACTGCTGTGTTGTGGTAACAGGAATGTTTTCTGGTCTGAGCAGTGCCCTAGTCCCAAAGCCAAGCTGAGCTTCATCTGTTTTCCAGCCTTCGTGCAGTACCTAGTACCCAAGGCTCTCATGACTAGGAACAACAAGGACAGTGATAATGAATATTCAGACATCCCACAAACCACTCTCAGCAGCTGCCATCCTATCTGCATTAGCATCAGAGTGCACAGATAATGATCAAAGCAGCATTTTCCTGCCAGCGGCCCCCCTAAACCAGCCTTATTAGTATGAATCGATGCTGATTAATGTGCTTCCTTAATGCAATTGTATCTACCCCTACTGTCTGTGACTTAATATAAAACATCTCCCCCTTTGCTTGCCTTCCTCCTAATATCACATGCAAGATGCAAACCTTGACTAAGGGTACCAGGAAAATCAGTGGTCCAAGTTTTGCGCGAGAGACCTAAAATCTGCTAAAACGCAATACACGGAAGGAGGGAATGAGCCTGTGGAGACTGTAACAGCAAACTGCCTTTCCGTGCTAGGACGGTAGATCTGGATCCAGGCATCCTATGAAAAGATATCGGCAACTATGCTGTTCTACAGCAAGTCTGCTTATGCAGCGTATAAAATAGCCTTGCTAACTAAAACAGGCTCTCTGCTTGCTGCTGACAGACTTCTGGACTTCAGCTGCGATAGAAGGAGGAGTGTTGCGTGTTTTAGTTTGGTCTTGCTTCCTTTTTAACATCACCTGTAAAAATGAGAAAATGCTGCATTTTGCCTTATGCTGCTGTGTAGCATTGACAGTGGCTTTATCTCTGTGGGTTTTCAATGTAAATGACACGGTCCTAATGCGCTGTGTCCATGCTCCCGCACAGCAAGACACTGGGGAAATCATCACTAAACAGGCGACAGTGTTTCAATTAGGGACGGGTGAGGTCCTCTCGCCTGACTTCACATCCACTCCAAATCCTTGGTCTCTGTGGCTGGGTTGAGGTCTGCTGCTACTGGCCTTAGGAGAAGAGCAGTGGTCAGGTCAAACCTCATTCAACAAAATCACAGTTGCCCAAAGGAACTGTCTGACTGAGGGACAAAGAATAAACCAGCCATCCGGACTAAGTATGGAGAAAAGTAACGTTGAAAGAGAAGACTACACAGAAAATTCCCATGCTCCAAATCAGCTGCTTTTTCTAAGGAAAGGAGTGATATCCTTAATGTAGAATATGTGCCTCCCTTGGGCTAGTCTAGTGCAAAGAGCAATTGAGAGACATCATTTGGGAGGAAAGAGGCTTCTATTTGGAATTAAACAGTTGACAAAATCCCAACAGCTTTACAGATTCTCGAAGTCAATTTAAGGAGCCCACGAAATGAGATTCTACCCCTCTGGGTTTCAGTAAAATGATATGTTCTGGAGGGTGTGTGCACTCAGAGTCCAGCTCTTAACTGCTAGAGTTGGCTGTGACTCCACTAATTCACCATAGCTAGACTGATTTTGACACTTCTTAAAAAATGCAGGGGCCCAGTTTTTAAGTGACCAGTTCTGCCAAGAGGGCCAGATATTAAAAACAAACCACCCTCCAACATCTAGCCAGCCTTCTACCTAATGGCATCCATCCAAAGCACATGAGCTTTTCCCCTCCTCCTCAGCTGCCCACAGTTGGAGCAAAAGCTGCTCCCAAAAAGTGTCTTTCCAAAGCACTCAACTCCAAGCAGCTCAAACCATGACACACGTGGTTGCATTTCCCCAAGCCCTCAGCTCCCTCCTTCAGCCTACTGCCTGGTATTTGGCCATGAGACACATCCCTAGGTGCCCTTACAGTCTTCCCATGTGTCTCTGAACTCTCCACCTAACTACTTCCACCGGACTCCGTCTCACCTCCGGTTTCTTTTGTGAATAATGACTTCTCCAGCATTGTGACCAGCTGCCAGACCCTTCTCAGTTACCTCCCCACACCCATGAACCTCCCATGCATGCAGAATGCTGCTGCCCATTTTCTCCCATGTTGGAAGAAGGAGGATATTGTGTCTTCCCCACGCCATAAGCGTCTTTCGTAAGTGCTTTGGCAATATCCAGCAGAAATGGACAAAAACGGACGCCTTTCCACTTCCCATGTATAAAGTTCACCCTGAACTGAGCTAAGCCTTCAAATTCTTATCAGTCTCCTACAAACCAAAGGGGAATTTGTTCCTCACCCCACAGCAGGTAAAACTAGAAATTGCAGGTGTCACGTATAAGCAAAATTTTAGCTCCTTTATAAAGGTGGGGAAAGTAAAGCCATGGTGCAGGCTGCCTGTTCTGGGTGTGAATTCTCTGTCACAGGAAGCCTTTCAGGAGAGGTTGCCCACAAACCTCTGTCAGATGTGACACAGGTATAGCTGAGTCTGCCCAGGGGACGAGGCATGGATTAGATGACCTCTCAAGGTCCTTCCAGACCTGTTTCTCCATGATTCTCAGAGACAGGATCCCAGGCTTGATGGATCTCTGGCCTGACCTACAGTGACAGTTCTTAGACGTGTCTGAACATATACATTGCATGCATTTCTCTCCCACTACAGCCCCTGTAGACTGCTTTGGTGGCAACCAGGGCTGAATAGCTCCTTAGCAAAGGGTAGAGCCACTGCCAGGGGCATGGTGTGGGGCAGAGACTTGCAGTCTCAAATCATCGGAGTGTATGTTGTCAGGCAGGGCAGAAGGAGAGCTGGGGATATCCACAACCAGGAAGAAAGTCTTTTTGAAAAAGGCGTGTTTTCTCCGCTCTTCTGTGCAAGCAAAGACAGTGAGACATCCTTAGTGGAAGCGTGGCAGCGTAATTTCTAGGGTTTGGGGCTGTCTTCCCCCTGAGCTGTTTTGAATGAAGGGGACAAGCCAGGACAACATCTTCAACCCATGCTAACCTGCCCTTGCTCTGCGCGCGGGTGCGAGGGGAGGGGATGCTGCACTCCCTGGAGGCCATGGGACAGGCACAACTCATTTTTCTTCCCCACACATAGATGTCTCGCACGTCGCTATTACTCTGCAAGTGCTTTTGGCTTTCTGCCCACGGGAGAATTCTGCCTGCACACGCGGTTTCCCGGCTCCCCCCATCCCCCAGTCATCGTGCATGTGTATCTGTGTGCGTGTTGCCAGTAGGCTATTCACTAGTACTTTCCTACCTACTAGTTTGCATAGTTGTGTTTGCAAGTGTCTTTCTGAAACACGACTAGATAATTATGTAAATGTGCACGTATCTATGAGAGTTTTGCAGTCTCTTTGGGTTTCAGCGCAAATCTCATGACACTTGCTGGCTTATTCCCCTTCACTCCAAAGTGCTTGCTGCTTTAATAGGAGGCTCATATGAACTCCCCAGCTTTTCATATCAAAATGAAAAAGGAAAAGTGTGTTTCTGGATATCATAGCTCGCAAAAAGAGCTTGAAACAGGCAACAACAAAAGGGTTCAAAACATAGAAGGCAAAGGAAAATCCAAATTCTTCCTATTCTCCATAGTTTTTTAATTGAAAGACTTTTAAACCAAGATCACAGTTCTGGGGCCAAGTGCAACTCGTACAAGGAGATAATTTGCAAAGGTCTGTGGTAGGCAGTACACAGCTAACGCTCATGCACAGCGGTGTGAGAACTGCCCTCCTGATCTGTGTCTTGACATCTTTATGTCTGTTCTTGCCCATGTGAACCTTAAGCTATCGGCAATTCACATGCATGAGTTTGGTACAGAGTCTTGGTCTGCCCATAAATAAATTGATTTGATTGACAAACATGCTTGTGAACCCGCCTGTGAACCTATCTTTCTCCACAAATGAAGTACACCCAGACCCTCAGTCCCTTTTTATCTCATTCTATGTTGTGCCCATCACCATGATACTGCAGTGCCTTCATCTCACTATCAGAGCATTACATCTGAGTCTTTGAAGCATTTTGCATTGCCTGTTGAGGACTGTGGAGAACCAAAGAAGCGTTTCCAGGTGGAACGGGGACAATAATGCATCTCCCATTCACTACGAGCCTTGAGCCCATGGGAACTGGCTGAGTTCCCACCACCTCACAACTTATCCAAGCTACAGGTGCTGTAGGAAACCAACGTACCTGTATATTTTATATCTGGTTGTAAATCCTTGACGATGTCTTTCCACAAAGGATAAGTAGCTCCGTGAGTGGTGGAAAGGCCCCCTGTCTGAAATAAGCCAATCAAACTCCTTGGAGACATGTTGGTTGGTAGCAGCTGGGTCCTGGTGGGAGGGCTGTACTAGTATATGGTCCCATATAAACAGGAGGTAGAGGAACTCAACAAGCCTCCAGTTCATGCTTTTCTGTCTGCCTTTTTCCTCTCATTCTTGCTCCATTCTGTGGAGTCCTGTTGAAAAAGAGAGGGAAGAGGAGGAAGGAAAGAGAGAGAGAGAGAAATGGAGGGGAGGAGAGGGAGAAGGGAGAGAAAGAGAGCCTTTTTAAATGGGAATTGCTTTGATCCTTTGACAACCACCTCTCAGGGTGAAAATAGACATGAAAAATCAAGTTTTAAAAGACTTCAGTCTGCCTGTGTTACAGCTTAGAGTATTTGGCAGTGTTTTATTCATGTACCTAAGTGGTGCCTTTAACCTCCCAAGCATATATCACCTTTGAAATAACCAGGTCCTGACCTGAGACATCCTCACCCCAGCTTTTCCATCATTTCCCTCGTGAAGTTCTCTGCAGTGCCGCAAAGGCGAGTGAAGGCTGGGCGCAGAAGGTGGCCGCACCCTAGGCTACAATTACCCCTTTATTGTCCCTTTAATGCTGTGCCAGAGAAACGTGTCTTCTGCTTTCATGTCTCTCTGATGATCTGTAATCCATACTCCGCGCAACCTGAGCAATCTATAAAGACCCAGCTCTTACTTTAAAGTGTTGCCAAAAATGAAATAAAACAAAATAATTACCCAGGCTTCAGTGACGAGCACATGCAGACACACAGGCACACACATACACAGACACAGACACGACTATGAAATCCTGCCAGACTTTGAAAGATAAAAATCACCTCAACCTGCTTTCCTGCCTGGGTGTTTGAGAGGTGCGTGTCTGGTGGAGGGGGACAGGGTCTCTTGCCGTTTTCATTACGGTAGGACCTCAAGGCTCTTCCCAAGATCAAGGCTCTGCAGGGCGACAGACTGAACGTGCATATTCAGTGTGGGAGATTTACTAGGGAGCTTAAGGGGATGCTTCACACACCCTGGTGCAGGGCACGCTGTTGCTCACGTGATGGGAGAGCGGCTGTCCCACTGCACCACCCCCCGTCAAATCATGGCTGCGGACAGCCCCGCTACGAGCCAGCTCCTCTCCCCGATGTGTTTAATGGCTAAACAGACAAGACATATGATGAGTGGGAAGAGAAACAGAGGGGTGAAATGCCTTGCCAAAGGTTACGCAGCAAGCCACGGATACAGCTGGAAGAGAGCCCTCGTCTCCTGACTCCCATTTCCAGCGTTTCAGCCATTAGATCATCCGCCTCCGCAGTCACGCTGTTGGCGCGATGCCCCTCTCCGAACGGAGCCGTGTGCTCCCTTGGTGGAAGGTGAGCGGCTTGCTTAGCTGGCACCCTGCGCCTGGCGCGGACGCCCTCCCCTTTTGCTTCCTAACCGCAACGTGGCTGCAACAGCAGCCCAGCGTGTTGGGTTGTGCTCCTCATCGCTGGGATTTGCTGATGCTGCTCTGAAAAAGTCCTCTCCATACGCAGGATGTGTACTCCTCCTGCCCGCCTCCTGTCCATCTGGCTGCCTTGCTGAGTTTCGCGGAGGATGTGCCAACACGGTGGGCATGTCCGGGCAGGCAGAGCGATCTTGATGCTGCATCCCCCACTCTGGGAGCACAAACCTGGCCAAAAGTTGTCCTCGGGACAGGTGATACCCACCTGTTGCTGCAGAATATAGTGCAGAGAGACTGTAGCTGCTCTTTAAAGCAGGAGAAATTAGACTATGCAGAGCTCTGCTACAGTGAGATTTCATGTCAGGCTTATTTGTACATCTCCAGAAACCCTTCTGGTTTTGAATCTGGGTCCACCATAAACACTCTAAAAGTCTGTAATTCCCAGAGAGAAAAGGTTTTGCTAAGAGTGCAGGAGAGGCCAAACTGAGGTGTGCTAGTGGTGCCACGCACGTTTGCAGCACTGCGGGAGAACGTGAGACCTTGGCTGGTGTGAGCAGCATAGTATAGACCAGAGGGCATTTGTGATCAGCGTGGCTGTCTCCTCCGCTCCAGGAGCTTTCACCGGGGGCACAGGAAAACTGCAGCCCACGGCAGCGAGCATGCGTGTCTACTGCACGGGTGGATTGAACCCAGGAGTGCAACAGGGAGCACAAGTGCCGAGTGTGTGCGCGCCACAGCGTGTGGGAGTCTGCACGTGTGCACAGCATGTGTTTGTGGAGCTGCAGTGAGCTCAGCAGCACTTGACAAAACGGAGTTGTGTAAGTCTGGTTAAAAATGACAGTCAGCTGTTGCATTACATGGAGAAATGAAAAAAAATTAAGTATGGGAAAGTCAACGAATGTTCGCTTTTTCTGTTGGGCACATACAAGCTTCTTTCCAATTGCAGACAGAATATTACTGTTATTAAAGCTAATGGAACCTGTAGCTCCTGACGGAGGAGTCTGTTCCTGTTCTGGAGGCATGTATTTAATATTAGCCTTCACCACTGACTCCTACTTCACCCATAAATGTGGCAGTTCTTGGTGCTTTAGTCCCTTGCCTCTCACAAAGGACTGGTTCTACTTTATCTTACAAAACCGGCATTTGGAGACTTTCTAGCCCCACATTTGGGGGAACATAGCATATTCCAAGTGAGCCACAGTACATAAAATCGTAGAATCATAGAATCATAGAATGGCTTGGGTTGGGAGGGACCTTAAAGATCATCTAGTCCAACCCCCATGCCATGGGCCACCCACTAGATCAGGCTGCCCAGGGCCTCATCCAACCTGGCCTTGAACACCTCCAGGGATGGGGCATCCACAGCCTCTCTGGGCAACTTCTTCCAGTGCCTCACCGCCCTCTGAGTAAAGAATTTCCTCATAACACCTAACCTAAATCTCCCCTCTTTTAG
This sequence comes from Sagittarius serpentarius, assembly GCA_034782735.1. NCBI lineage: Eukaryota > Metazoa > Chordata > Aves > Accipitriformes > Sagittariidae > Sagittarius > Sagittarius serpentarius. The sequence goes on from JAVKLA010000052.1 coordinate 12,516,908, forward strand.
GTTAAAACCATTCCCCCTTGTCCTATCACTATCCACTCACAGTGGTCATGAACTCGAGGTGATTACTGGGAAATGCTCCCAGCTACATGCCACCCTCAGCATTTTCAAATTCCAGTTCAGGAGTTCGTTTCTCCTGCTTCTCCATCCAGGCTACTTCTCTGCCTGGCTGCTCTTTGCAGATCTACAGTGCTGTCCCATCTCAGTAAGCAGCTGCAAACTCGGCGTATTTGCCATTAGGTGGGTATGCAGATTTGGTGCTGATAACAATCAGTTGTTCTGTACACACTGTCCAAACTCACTTGGTTGTCTGTTCATTAAACTCGTCCATAACCACTTCCTTCATCAGCCAGCCTGGATGAGTTTTCCTTTAAGCATTTCACTTCCTACTGAATTTCTAGTGCAAAGAGAGGAAGGGAGCTTTTACATACCAAAGTGGAGTGATAGCTCACCTCCAGTCCCCAGCGCAGTGCAAGTGCAAACCGAAGTATGAGAAGAGCCAAATGAAATGGGTTTTAGAGAAATCCCAGTGTGTCCTCCCACATGTTAGCATCATACACTGGGGAAATACCAGCTTATAAAAGAGAGGAGATATTCCCTAATTCCCCCCATGCACCTCTGCATCCTGCCTTCCTTTCCTTTTAGGTCAAAGTTAGAGTCAGGGCGATTAGAGTTGTGATGGCTCTTAACCAAGGGTTAAGCCATGGGGAGAATATGCCTTGAGAACACTAGAAAAAATGGACACAGCTCCAGTCTGGAAGCTGGCTGTATCAGTGCTGAGAGCAGGGAATGGTGCCTGAGGCAATGGAGGATGGTAGAGCACAATTGGGTCTAGACAACTATCACACCATTAACTTTAATTTTTTAGTAGTATCTTTTTCCCCCCCGTAGCTGCTGTAGAGATGTTGTTTTGCATTAAAGATTAATACACACCACGGGGCTGGGCCCCATGGAAGCTATAAAGCTTACTAAAGTGGGATTATTTTGTGTCTAAGGCAATACAGTGAGGTGCGTTCAATCTAACTGCTAACAAGTTTGAATCTGAACTTAATTTGTTAGGTGTCTTTATGGGGCTCCACTGATGCGGATACAGCTATGTTCTGGGGATTTTGCAAAAGGGACGGGGGAAGAAGGGGCAGGGAGGTGATGTCTCCAAGTATATAGCCCTTGGGTAGGAGACCCAAGACTAACTACCAGCTAAACCTGGCACAGAAGCAATCTCTGCACTAAAGGGGAGGCTTGGGGGAGTCAGACATCGGGTTTTGATCCAGGAATCCAGCATGCTGCTCATTTCTGCCCCAGATACCTTCTATGATCTTGGGCAGTGCCCTTAAATGTTTTTTTGCCTCACTTTCCAATTATCAGCATGGAGACACAATTGTATTCGTTTGACTGCTTGGACCACGAACTTGTAGGAGAGGCCATCATCTGGGTATAGCACCTAGCAAAACACAGTCCTGCTGCCCACGTGGCTCAATAGGTGTTCCTGTACTATAAGCAATGAATGACAACCATCTCAAGGTGTCAGCAAGCTTTGTAATGCAGCCGTTTAAAAAATCCAAGCTACAAAGCCCATTTCCACTCAGGAGCACTACAGAGCACTGCAGTGATCTGGGTCCTTCTGGTTCACATCAACAAACATGATCGTGCAATTGTCACATCTGTTAATAAACGTGATTGGTGGGTGAGCTAGGACACAGGCCAGAGTTCACAGTAAATAAGTGCTGGGAGAAGAAAATGTTAGATGTACTGATTCTGAGTCGTGTTACAGTCAGTTTCCAGTATCGTCCATCATGAAGGCACATCCATCAGTGCAAATGGAGATCTCTGTTACAACCCCCTTTTAGTTTGTTAGGTGGTTTAAGATGGCCTTATTCTAATCTGAATTCAGCCTGGAACATTAAATGTTCCTTGTCTTATAAGTCTTCAGGATTCTTGGAGGAAAAATAGGCAAGTACTTTTCTGTAAAGTGCAAGTTGTATTTGAATGTACACTTAATTTCATCATGATTGATATCTGTGTGTTAATTATATTCTATTTTAGGCAATACCTTTGCTGTCACAAGGCAGTGCCTTTTATCCAAGGAGTTCAAATTGAATTAGAGACATTAATTAAAGCTCTCAGCACTCTAGTAAGGCAGGCAAGTGCTGTTACTCCCATTGTTTCCTGAAATAAGAAGAAAGGAATAAAGCTGGGTCTCTACTTAGCCACTTAAAAGGTAATTTTTATACAGTGGGATAGCTCAGAATGATAGATTTTGCACAAAATGATATTGCAAGGTCTGTTTCATACGAGGAAGGCTGTGTAGCCCCAGATCACTGCTATGAACGGGAAGGCAGAATGCAGGAGCTCTGACTCCCCATCGCTTGCTGTGAACACTCCACTACTCCTCTGCCTCCTGGGATTTTCTACCTTTCTTCTAACCTCTGTACCTTTCATTTATCCCTTCTATTAGATTCAAATTGATCTTGCACACATCCCTTCTGTTTTCTCATGCTTGTTGTTGTAAACTATTTCCATCAGAAATGCAGACTCAGGAAAGAGAAATTACTGAACACATTATTTGCAGTAAAGAAATAAGTCCCCTATCTCTTTAAGCTTCATGCACCAATAATTCTTCCTTGTGTCCCACATTTGGTTCTTGGCAGGTTGAGAGAGGTTTCTGCCTGCTGCCATTTAGCAGAGGGAAGAGGCTAACAATTGCTATTTGTATCTGAAACGCTTCTGTTCTGCAGCAACTTCACACACTGCTTTAGGATGCTGATAAATTAGTAAAAGACTGAAGTGTCAAGGGAGAGATGAAACAGCTTATGTTAGTTTAGAGCTCGACCCTCTAAAGTGACGAACGTCTGACCTCATTTCAGCAAACAGCTTAAGTGTATCCTTAATTTTAAGTATGGGAGATGCTCTTCTAGATTTTATTCAACTATCCCTGCTTTAAGTTAACTGTACACTCACATTCCTGCTAGACAGGTAACTACTGCCCTACACCTTTAGGATTTAACTCATGTTAGGTCACTCGGTGCAACTGGAGCAATAACATTTATGTCCTGCACCTAATTCAGAGACGGCTCATGAAAGTGCTGGAAGGCAGTTACCACCCATGAAGCAGCTTTAGCTGTCCTTTGGAAATGCTGGCCAGCGATCCAAGCAAGCTGAGGACGTCTTTTCTCTCTCAGGGCCAGGGGAAAACAGGGAACAGGGATGGAAAAGGATGGGGAAGCCACTCTGTCAGCATTTGTTAAGTCATATGAACTTCTGTGGATAAACCTGAGCTCTGGGAAAACAGAATCTGGCCACTTCTGACCTAGATGTCTTTACAGCTCAAACTGCAGTTGCTGGTATCTGACTGGAGTCAGAGATGGAGCTGCAATTCAGCAGTGGCTTTGACTTTCTGGATGACTGTGGCATGCAACATTGTAAAATCCCAAATAATTGTAAAGCTGTTTCTTTACAGAAGTGGGATCTCTCCATTTCAGACAGTGATGGGTGAATCCCTCCCAAACCCTTGGTAATTCTGCAATGATCAGTGTCTAAATTTGCTCTTTTTCTTTAACCATTTCAGTTTAAAATATGCATGAGTGGTTAGACCTGAAGGATATTCATCAGCTGAAATATTTTTGGGTGACGAAAGGCAAGGAGAGAGGATGAGAAATACCTCTCCAAAAATACCAATGCAGTCCTCTAATTCACTTCACTTTTGCTAAATTGTTCATGCTGGAAAAAAGTGATGATCGGGAGATGTCAGTGTTTTGGTTATGAGAGCACCAAGGGGAAATATTTCCAAATCTCCATTTGAAACTACTAGAGCTTTTTCTTTTTCTCCTTTTGATTTGTCTTTCCAGCCTCTTAAGAGAGAACGGTGATAAAAATATTTCTTTTGACCCCAAATGACTTAGAGGAGAAAAGGTTTTTTTTCTTTTCAGTTTGTCAACACTTTGCTTACAACTTGTCAGAATATTCAGTGAACCAAAAACACCCTACAAATCCTTCGTTATTAATGCAGTTCAACCAGTAGCCTAAAGGGAGCAGGTTTTGTGCAGAAACTCTAATTACTCCCTGCCTATAGTGAGGCGAGAATCACACTGGTAACAACTAGGTACCTGTTTTCAGCTCATTTGTCCCCGCACTTCAGCTAATTATAAACTTCTGGTGTTATTATGACAAGGATGAGAGGCGGCTTGAAACCGAAGAACTGTGGCAGGCGTGCAACTTCCATCAAGTCGCAAGATCAGGTGGGGCTGGACAGAGGGAATTAAACTCCATTAGTCCTCATCATAAATCTGCTAGCCAAGGTGCCAAAGCCACCGCTCTGAAATCCAGGATCCACAGACGCTTGGGTCAGGGCTCTACTTAGAAAGGGGGTCAGTCTAACAGTGCTCAGTAGATTGGGAACTGAATTAAAAGGAACTTCTGCATGTGCACACAGATATGTGGCGAAGTATCACATTTTGAAGACAGTCCTGCTGAATCCGAGACTGGAACGGTATCGTGCTAGGCGCTGTACAAACAGAAACCAGAAAGGCGGTCCATGCCCCAAAAAGCTTACAATCTAATTAGAAGACCAAGGACACCAGATGGCCAGGGACAGATGGGGGAACGCAAGGGAACAGTGAGATAATACCGCTCAGCGGGCTGTAGAGCAGTGGTGTCAGCACACCAGCAGCCCTACCGTTGGCGAGATTTTGATAGCTATTGTCATAAATGAGAGCTCTAAATAGGGAGGCTGGATAATGAGCTAGCTTTGTGGATGTTTGTGAGGAACTCCTCTCATTTGTGAAGTGGCAGAGACAGAATGAATATGGATAATAATAATGATAAATCACACTTTTCTGAGCTGCTTATTAAAAAAAAATATAGTGGGTAGTGAGCAGTGATTTCTATTAAACACTGCCCTGAACTCAAAATTATTTTTACTATTATTAAATTATTGTCCAAGCTAGTCCACTGCCCCATAATTTCATTCTAAGTTACACAAAAATGCAGCTCTGTCTTCTGTCTTCCTCAGTATTTATACACCTCATATCAAAGTCCAGTAATCTCATAAGTGTTAATAGGCTTTTATCCTTGCAGTAGCTTTAGGAGATCAGGAAATGTGGTTTTTCCCGTTCTGCAGAATGGGAATTGAGACACGGGGTAGATTAATGGCTTGTCCCAGATCATTTTGTAACTGCTTCAGGAATTCAGCCCAAATCTCTTAAGTCTCCACTCAGTGCTATAGCTCCTTGCAGTACCCTTCCTACGCACCTTCATGCTACTATTCCAGAATTAGCTAAGACTTGCCACAGAGCTGCTTAGAATTTTTTCGGATTGCTCATTTTATGTCAGAAAAATGCCAATTCATCAGAGGCAAAACACTTTGTAGAAATTTGTTGATTTAAGGGAAAAAAGCGCATTTTGATAAAGTCAGCTTTTCTTTGGAACAGAATGTGTCGAGTGTTCTGTTTGGAAAGGATCAGTTCAAGATTGTGTTTTGTTTTCCATTACATGTTCAGTAATATACATTAAAAATCAAAATGAAGTGTTTTCTTAAACAGTATGTTTTGACTGAGCCAAAACAGATTTTGTAATTTATGCATAAAAGGAAATGTCCAAATTCATTTAATACTTTTCTTGCATTTTGGAACAAGAAACACCTGCAAACCATACACAATAAACTGAATAAAAATCATACCATTCCCTACAATTTTTACTGGAAATTTGTGAAAGAGAGTAATCTGAAAACTAAGTTCAAAGAGGCCTGTGTCAGAGTCCAGAAACCCTGGTTTTTGCTTTCGTGCTTGTTCCATTCTGTGTGCCAGTCTTGCCTTAGTAATATATTCCATTGCAACAATTGGGACCTGTAAGCAGAGAGCTTGAAGGAAAAAGAAATCGATGCCAAAACTGCCCTGAAGAGCAATGAGGTAACGTTCAATCCAAAAGGTCAACTGTTATCCCACACCTGACGTTCTCTGCAATATATTTGTTGTTCTGAAGTTCATTCCTGGGCAGGGACTTCACCACCACAGCCACATGGAGTGATCCCACGCCACAGGGTTTGGGGAATGCAAGCTAACACTGCTTATTGGAAGCTGAGGTTGCCTAATGATCCTTGCAAATTATTTATCTTCCTGTTTTTCTTGTCCCTCAGAAAGGAGCTTAGCTCGTGACCTGGGTCTTTTGTGTTCCTCAGCTCTTACTGGAGGAGCAGAAGGGGTTAAAATCCACAGGCCATTGCTTCTCCTGGTACAGCTCCCGCTGCTTGGATAAGGACAGCCCTGCCTGCCAGGATGAAAAGCATCATTTGACTCAGCACTTCCTATGGGCACTAGGTTCTGCCACCGTTCACGCTGGATGAAGCCAAGGGAACGGGGGGCAGCTGAAGAGGGGAGGGAAAAGGGACCCCGAGTTGTTGGCGGCTGCAAATTCTGGCCCCGGGCTGATCCACCTCTCTCGTCACACTGAGTGGATGAAGAATTTGCTGTGGCCATACAAATCTCCCTGTGCATTTACCCACACCAGCTCCTCTAGCCACTGCCTTAGACCCTTGTGCCACAGTCCTGCCAGGACACTCGAGAGACGAGGTGAGACCTCACGAGGACGGCATGGCTCAGACTTCTGCAGAGGAACAGAGCTGCAAGTACAGCCAGGGTGAGGATAACTGGTCACTGACGTGGGCTTGATACCCCTGCAACTACCTGACGGATGCTGCCCAGTGACTGAGAGGTGTGTTGCACAAATCACTGATTTAAGTATTTAGGAGGGATTCCTTTAGTGCATAGGACACTGGTCTGAGGCTGAAAACACCCAGGTTCCTCTCTTTGTATTGCCCTGCCTCCCTGTATAGGGGAAGTTATACGCACATTAATGCACAGGCGCTTAAATTCAGGCTAGAAATGTGAGCTAGAATGTGTAGTAGCCCCAAATAACACCATTTTATTGGCAGCTTCTGAAACAGAAGCCAGAAATCTTGAGTGTGGGTCTCCTGCTCTAAGCATGCATCTACACAGGCTCTGCAGTCGCATGTTCTGCTGGAAGGTCTATTGAAGTCAATGAGCCTTGGGTTGGATCTCATTGCAAAAAGATAATCAAATATCATATTAACTCTTAATTCGGAACAGCATATTAAATTAGAAGCTCAAATTAACCTGAAACTGCATTTATATAATGAGAAGATTTTAAATCTGTGTATCATGAAGGTGGGAGAACTCCTAGCCAAAGCTGTTCTCACCAGCCTTGAATCCTAGAGCCAATCTACCTGCAGCACTGCAGTTCAGCCTGTTCCCTAAACCCTAAACCTGAGATTTCTACCGAGACAGAAGGATGGGTGGAAAATAAAGCCATCTCGCACTTACCACTATTAATCTGTCAAACACAGAGGGCTGTTACGAGCTAGACCCCAAGCAATACCAAGAACTGAAAAATCCCAGAGGATATTGAGAATCTGCACTGGCATCTCACCGTCACATACAGCCTCTTCCAGCAGCGCACCAATCCTGCAATACACATCTGCTAAAAACTGAAGGAACTCAGTCCTTGCTAGGATTAAAGTCCAAAACCACTCAGATCTGAACATCTCAAACATTAAAGCAGTTTGGTACCCAAGTTTAAGGCCACCTCTAGCTGTGAGTTTTATTTATTTCCTTCTTTGAGACTGTTCTGCTCTGTGCTAAATCTATCTTCTGACCACCTGGAGCGTTTGAGAGTCTTGGCTGTGATGCTTGTCTGTTTAGATAGACTGTAAGTAAAGCTGGTCAAAAAATTTTGACAGAACAGTTTTTCGCAGGAAAACGCAGTTCTCTTGAAATCGAAACGTTGCATGGGAACATGTCAATTTTGACAAACTTTTTTATGTCTAAAGTGTCAAAACAAATCATTTTGATTTTCCCTCTTCATTTCAGTGATATGGAAATGTTTCATTTTGAGGAGATAAACACATTATTTTTATGTTGTTTCAATTAATTTGTTTTGACATTTTTACATATTCTGTATTGGATTGATATATGTTTAAAATATACTATATATTGCATAAAATATTTGATGTTGGTTTATTTATTGTATGTGTTATCATTATACAATGCTAAGTACTACCCATAGCATTTTAGCGCTTCAGCACCACAGTAACAGAAGATATTGATGGTCTCAAATTATTATTGCTTTTGAATTTTTAGGCTGTAAGAGCTTTGTGGGAGATGGTTTTCATTCAAACTGGAACTTAAAAAAAGCCAACCGCAAATCAAAAGGCAAGAATTTCCCAAGGAAATAGCGTGTCCATTTTCCAAGCAGCTCTGTCAGCTCAATGACTGCATAGCAAAGCTCCACTCCCTTCTGCGCATCAGAAAACCAACTTCTCTGCTTGTTAAAAAAAAAAAAAAAAAGAAAATGCAGATTTTCCCAGCGTGGAATTTGTGTGGAATGTTTTCATGAGCATCGGGGATTTAAGAAGTCTGAATACCATTGACCTCCTGGGGCCTTTGGCTTCCAAACAACTTACGTACTTTTGAAAGATACATTCCACCTCCTTCTTGGAAGTCTACCTGATATCTTTCTTTTTTTCTTCTTTTAAACCACATTTTTGCTCCTCCGTGCGTAGCAGAGGGGAATTGCTCACCGTGAATTTGCGCCATCAAGTCCGTGTAGGTGGTGGCAAAAGGGGGTTGAAAAAAAGGGCAAGGCACGCAGCAACAGGGAAGGAGAGAAGGGCGGCACGGAGCAGAGCCGGTAATGAGGCAACTCTATTGATTCTTCATTTCATGGATGAAAATGTCCCCAACGGCTCCTGTGCATTCACTGCAGTTCGATACGAGATTGAGGGCAGCGGGTCTCGGTACCGAGGTCTGCGCGCCGTAGTGCCGCCAGCGCCTGCTTGCAGGGCTGAGTGGCGAGAGGACAGAGAGTCCATTTTAAACGTAGGCGCAGAGAACAATATATACAGAGGCAGGGCCCTAATACAAGGCTGGGCGTAATGGCGGACGGAGCAAGAGGCAGAGCACGGCTACGCGTGACCACCCTCGCTTCCCTTCTCCTCCCTGACATCAGGCTAAAGGAAAGTTTAAATAGGTAGTAAGGGCTGCTCCTTCCCGTTGCAAGGCTGCCAGCACCCCTCGGAGAGAGGGGTTAGTCCCGATCACCACATGGGTTTCACAGGGGCGAGGACGGGAATAAAAAGGAGAACCATTCGGAATCTTTGGAGGTTCATTTAAAGGGGGGGGGGGGGGGCTTTTCTGTGTGCTTTTGCTCTTAAAGGGCCATGCCGCTACTGCCAGGCAGTGCGGTTTGAAA
>JAVKLA010000052.1:12526265-12539276 GCA_034782735.1 Sagittarius serpentarius
CCCCCCCCCCCCTGTTCGGGCTGCTTTTCCTCTTACAGGGACATGCCGCTACTGCCAGGCAGTGCGGTTTGAAATCCGAATTCCCCCACGCAGCTGCTGAAAGTGCACCTCTGCATGCAGATTCGCCTGGTTATCTACTGTTGCTCCAGCTGGCCTGTCACTATAGATTACAGCTTTTTGCTAATAGTGAGTACTGCTGCAGTCTGAGACTGCCATTAAAAGCTGATGTTTCCAGCTCCCCGCCCTACAAACAGCTCCGTCCTAGCCAACATTTCTGTACGTGTGGCCTCCTCTCTGGGGTGGGAAAGGAGACAAGTGCCTCAGTTTGTTTCTGTGTTAGGCAACAATGAAACAAGCTGAAGGCAGAAAAAGATGTTTGAGGATGTCAAATTTTGAAAACTGCGGATTATTTACTTGAAAGGTGATCTTATCCCTTGTCGTCAGCACGTCTGTAGTATTGTAGCCCCATGCCTCCAACAGCAACAGTACAACTGAGCACTGAATTACCCCCTGGAAGAGCCCTGGAGGGAAATGCTTCATTACTCCAAGCCACACTGTGGAGTCTCTTTGGAAAGGAGGAGGTTTCTCCTGCAGGGAGAGATTGCCCATCCATGCCAGACACTGCAAATCATTAGCCCTTCATTGCCAGAGGATTTGAAGGCTGCTGACAGATCAAAAAGAATTGGCGTGGACACTTGACCTTTCTCCATTGCCAGGAGGAAATCACTGGCCAGGAAGAATAGCACATGCTCTACTAGGGTCTACAAAGGGAGGGAAGAGGGTCTGGAAGAATTCAGAGCTATTTGTAAAACGAACACTGGTGCTTCAGCACAACCTGTGCAGTTGGCCAGCGTTGCCATCACTCGTGGCACGCTGAAGGGGTGACTTCCAGTTTGGCGCATGCCAGGTGCCATCACGACTCCTCCTCCTCCAAGAGGGACATTCAGGATGAATGCCCAGAAGACTTTCCTGTGGATGCTGAAAGATTCACACCTTTGCGGGCGGGGAACAGGACAGGCTAAACTGTAGTTTACTGTTTCATTGGCAAAGGAAGCTGCCAAAGGGAGCGAGCAGTCCCTTCCACCAGCATGCACGCTGCTGACTTCTGCTAGACTTTCCCCACTGCTTGATAGATCCTACATGCTTCTACGGCCTCCCAAAGTGACTCTGTCTGAAAGCAATCCAGAGCAGGCGTCACATTTGTTTCTTCAACAGCCTGACTCCCAGGAAGATCCTGTGCAATCAGCTGGCCAAATCCAAATCTGAAAAACACCTCCATCACTGGTCATGATTAATTAATTCTGCTTCTACATTCCCCAGGGCACCTAGCAGCTAGTCGGAGCTGCCGGAGAAAGAGACACTGCTGTGGAAAAGGAACAAACAGACTTTCCTCGACTGCAGCCATGGAATTAGGTAATAAATAGCTAGCTAGATAAATAATTTTCTGTGAGTGGTAAATCAAATGCAGAACAGGAATACAGCTAGCTGGCTTATCCCTGTGAAATCAAAGGTGTTTGGAAGGAGTTTCCAAAGAAAGAAGGGTATTTAGAGTCTACTGTGCTCATGAAGACATAGCCTGAAGTTATCTATCATGTCTAATGTGACTGTTTACAATGACAGACAGCTATTCTTGGACATTTTATTCTTGGTATAATATTCTTGAACCAAGGCAGCTCAAGGAAGCTTCCTCCTAATTTACATCTCTGTTTTCTCCCTCCTCCTGCCTGGATTGCAGGCTAGACAACATCTTTGTTCCCATGGCATCAACATGTCTTCCCCCTACCAGCTGTTGTATGCTTGGCCTGTGTTCCTCAGGGAGCTATAGGTATCAGCCCTAAGCGCGGATTCTTCAGTCTCTTCTATCTGCCCCTTAAATGCCTCTCCTCCCTAAATCCATAGGCTCTGTCCAGATTTGTCCATTAACCACACAACAGAGGCTCCAGTGACAAAAATGTTATTCTGCAGGACTTGAGGAAGTCAGCAGGAGTTCCAGCAACATCCCGGATTCAGGTACCCACCCTGGGATGTGCATTGTACCAAGCAGATGGCAGCTTAATCCCTGCCAGCATGCGATGCCCCGTGCGCAGAGAGCACCCGTAACCCCTGTCTGATTGAATATGCATATTCGCATCTGATTTTACTCGAGCACTAGAAGTCCCTGTGCACAAACTCATCCAGATAAATCAAGTGCGAGACGTCTGCATTTGAGGTCCCGTCACAGCAAAGAGGAGGAATCTGCTGGTTCCCCTTTGCCCACATATGTCCAGTCCTGTAAGTCTTTGCTCTCCTTTTGGCCCCTGTATCCCTGAGGATACAAGTCCCACCTTTCAGATATGCTCTCCTTCTTAGACATTCCGTTTGGACTCTGTGCTCCCATTGCATTTCCAAGAGTGCAGTCGGGTCTTCTGCCTTCCTGCACACCTACACCTGGAGTCTGAAATCAATTCAGATCAGCCCCTTCCCTCCTTCTTCGCTCCTCTTCTCCTTCACCCACCTCGCTCCTTCTTTATCCGTCGCAGCGGGCACAGCCAAGACACATTATTAACACTTGCCACTTCATTAGTAATCTTCTACAGGAGGAGCAGAGAAGGAGAAAAGAGGAAAGCGTGCAAAAATGGAGAGTAAGGAAAGTCGAATTAATGGAAGAGTAACAAAGAATTGAGGGTGTGAATGAGAAAGTGCCGGAGCAGAAGAAGTATAAGAAAAATCTAATGGGTGAGAAAGAGATTTATAATTAATCCGCAGTCTAGTGAGAGAGCAGGGGAATGGAAGTCAAGACCGTAGGCTTCCCTATATCCTTCTGCTACTGATTTGCTCTATGACCAGACAAATCTATTTATTTTCTCCTTTTATCTCCCACGCTGCGTACCCTTTGAGTATATGTTATTTGAGGTATGAATAGTCTTTAACCGTGTGTAGCATAAAGGAAACTGCAATCATAGGCACTAAAGATGCAATACATTATTTTTAACACATACTAAAATTAGGCACAAAAAAGTGCTTGGGGATTGACCGACAATGTTTATTAATTCAGGTTGAATCCATTAGATAGTTACTGTCAAAAAACGGGATGAGAAAAATTTAAAAGAATCAAAGTACATGACTGCATTATTTCTTAACTTAAATGCTTCATATTGAAATGTTTACAAAGCGGATCTAGAAGGAAATAAAAAAAAAAGAGTAAAATAATACAATTGTGAAAAAAGCTATGCATTTCTGCAAAATTTAAAGTTTTGAAGAGATTTTCTGTTCTCCTTTCCTTCTAGTTCCACATATATAAAAAGTCTTTTCATTCTTCCCCCCACCCCAATTATGTTTGAATTGCTAAAATTAATTTTTTCCCTTCATTTTTCATTTCAGAAGGAAAATGACAAAAAAAAAAAAAGAAAAATCATTATTCGCCTATCCCTACTAGGAATTACAATAACTGTCTGTCAGATCTTCATAACAACATGAGGGATCTCAGCAAGGCTGAGTTTCTGTGAGTTTCTTAAGCTGATGACTTTCATAGTCCTTTGTTCTCTTCTAGTCTAAACCTGCATTCAACAGAAAACTTAAAGTGAAATAATTAGATTTACAGAAAAATAAATGACGAAATCCTTGTATTAAAAATGGGAGAAAAGTTCCCAGGAAATAATGACAGACTGGATTTACTTTTTCCATTAGAAATTGCCATATACTGCTGTTTTATTTTAAGACAGTCACACCATCCCTTTTTATTCTCTGTTTCTCGGAGTTCTTTCTTTTCGCTTCTCTTGGCTCCTTTGGTTTTTTTAGGCACCGCTATCTCTAACATGTAACCAAATAGGCATGAGGTCCCTACAGAAAATTGGAACGCGTGATGTCCGAGTGCATCTGACAATGAGGAAAAAAAAGCTTACCTCCCTGCAATCAGCCATCTCTGATTCAAACCACCGAAGTGTGCTCGGAATGAGACACAGACACGCAGGGATGGGAACAGCACGTACCGGGGACCCTGCTCCTCGGGCATCGTCTGGCATCCCTTTCTGTGCCTGATCTCTCAAGCGTAGGACCCTGCTCACAGCCACCCACTGGCAATCTCAGTCCCAGAGGCATTTAGGGAAGCATTACCTGCTTAGCTTCCTGCGTCCAGGGGATTTAAAGAAAACTAGGCCCGTGTATAGGAGTTAGGTGTCTAAAGATCTCTGGGTGTTCCTACATCGTCAAAGAACTGGGCTCCTGCGTTCCTTAGCCCCAGACACTGCATTTGTATTAGTTCGCTTTTGGGGTTTCTTCAGGAGGAAACAAATTTCTACTGAGAAGAAACCCAGTTCTGGGTATATTTTGCTTTATTAACGTCAGTTGTGGGCAGTAGGAGCAAGCACAAGCCCTCCAATGGCTTATTGTCATCTTCCACAGTCCTTCAGCACTCTCCCAGAAGATGCTGCACGCTCCAACACTCTTCACGTGCACGTGGGCACAGAAAATGCATCCTGAGCATCTTCCTACAAAAATACTGCCTTATTGAGATGGAAATCAGCCCTCATAACCTTTCAAGAGCCTGGAATTTTAAAATTACACATAAAAATAAAATCCAGAGTGTATCTCAGCTCTCCTGTTGATTTCCTTTTCCCCAGCTCCAAATCTTACTTATGGAGGTCTGCAGACAAGCAGTAATGCTGTGCAAGGGCAGCGGAGCGTGTATTTGTCCCCAGCCCTTCTGCCCACCTCTATTATGGCACCCGAGGGAGGGTCATGCCCCCAGCACCAAAGGAGTGTCCCTGTTATCTGAGGCACGACGCGTTTGGGGACGGTACTTCGCTGGCCTCAAGCCTCTGCAGAAGAGCTCCCTTGGAGGAGCAGCAGTGAGAAAAAAAAATGCCACGGACAAAATTTCTGTCCTCAAACTTGGAAACAAACAAAGTAATGAGAAGCACTGCAGGAGAATCCGCTGGTAGGAAGGACTTATCAGCCTCTTTTGCTCTTCTTTTTAATGTAAGCAGCTTTATCATTAATTGCTATTTACTGCAAATGCTGAAGCTGGTAAAAAGACAAATAAGCTGCACTGAAACAGCAGTCTTTATTCAGGCTTCTTAAAGCACAATGCACATATGTCTCTGTGTGCGTGTGCGCGCACGTGTGTGTGTGTGCACATACATGCTTGCACACTTCATTGTGCGTGTTGCATAAGTAAAAGCCCCATATCTGTGTGCAAGTGGGGGAAACAGATACGATTAGCGTATTCTTCCCTTACATATTCCAGTAAAAGGCCAACTTCATTAGCGGTCTTAGGCAATGAGAAGAGAAATTAATTCAGGCCAGACTTCTAAACATAGAGCCATTTTGCTGGGATGGAGGGGAGATGATGTGATCTGGTGCTGCTTTTGCCCAGCACTGGAAATGTAAACACTCAGCACTGCTGAATACCAGTTTTTGGGGGGGCTATATTTCCTGAGGACACAGGTTGCCGAATTCTTCAAAAAATGCAGATTTTTCCTCATACCAGACTTGGAGCCAAGTTCCTGGGTGGTTCACATCCACTGTGTGAGCTGGAGGGCTCAGAACCGCAGAACTGACTGTAAGAAATTCAACTCCTATGCATGGAAACACACGCATTTAAAAGCTCTTCTGAAAGATACCAGCCTAAGTGACCTGCCCAAGTTCATATATAACATGTCGGTGACAGCATCGGGATTGAACTATCTTGCTACAGCGCTGCTTTATTCACACAGTGCTGTTGCATCCCAAAACAGCCCCTGCTCCCGGTCCGCTGCTACCTTCCACTCCTTATCGCAGTCTCCTTAGAGACACATCTGTCCTGTGCTCTCTAAACCATAATATACCTATAGTCTTTTATTCACTATCCGTCACCATGCAGTTTTATTACAGATCCCTGAATTATCCAGCCTAGTCTACAATCTACTTATTCCTGCCAGCCATTCTCCCTTTTGACCCTGGCCTCACCTTTCAGCCTTGTCAGTGTTTTAAGTCTTCCAGGTACTTGAAATGCAGGGACAATTCTGATTCTCTGGGGGAAATCCAGCAGAATTTCACTGAGGCCAGTCTGCTGGTCTCTCTCTCGCCTTTTTTTAAATGCAGATGGTTGGAAATCAGAAACTAGAACTGGTCTCTGCAGTCACATTTGAACCAATCCTTCAAGAATACTAACTCACAACTGCCATTTTAAAGCTCTGGTCCCCATTCTTGCCATCTATAAAATTTTATTCCCCTCCCTTCTCTGCTCCTTTCATCAGAAATCAATCTTCCAATAATGCAGGTAAACTGCAATCCTACCTCATAGCTCCTTTTTTACATGCATCTTTTCTCATGCATTTTGCAGAACGAAAGCTCCCTTGTCCATCCTTCCCCTTTCCAGCCGAGCTTATAAGCACAGTAACCATCACACCTACACGACACCTTGCCAGCAGACTTGCACCTGCCGGTCACATCTCTCTCTTGTTTGCAATCCAGGAAGCAAAGGAATCATTCTTCCCGATGTGGTAATTTGTCTCAGCATTCGTACTCGCCTTGCTAGTGAACTTTGTGTTCCTACCTGCCAGCTCTCCCCTCCCAGCCCCAGTCACACATCTCTCCGAGACCTTTATTCCGCCTGGTGCATATGCTTTCCTCGCAGCCATCAGCTTTTCATCCTTCCCACCTTTCTGAAGGAAACCCAGTTTTATTACCTGCCTCAGCCCCAGTGCAGATGACCGTGGAAGAGTAGTCTCTTCTCTGCCCACCTAGAGATGCTTATGGCCACTGGACAAGTGGCCCTCAGCAAGTGTCACCTGTCGAAGCTGAACACCCTGTCTGTATATGACAGTCTGTTCTCTCTTCACCCAAACGTCTGTCTTCAGCAACAGGAAAAAAAATGGCTGATACGAGAGGAAGAGTACGGAGAAAGGCGGGTTCCTCCTTCCTCCCACCAACACAGCCCCAGCCGTGGTAGAAGACCGTGGGCAGGCTGCAGGACCGTGCCCAGCACGTGGCAGACAGAGCAGACCTTCCCTTGGGGGAGGCACCTTGGGACCTTCTGGTGCGTGGGGATGTGGCGTTGGAGAAAAAATGTGGGGAGAGGAGATGGGACACTAATGGGCTCCTTAACTGATCTCTCGCCACTCCGTCACTCCTACCAGGCTAGTTTGGTTAAATCTCTAGATTTAATGCACCTAGGCATTGATCTCTGCCGCAACCTTCTTGCGTAAGCTTGGGCAAATTCTTTAAGGTGATATTTTACAAACACCTTGGAGGCTGACTTTCCAAGTGTTCAGCATATCCCACTGCAATACTTAAGCTCCTGTTTTCTAAAATGTTCCGTTACCTTGCCACCGACTACTTCCAAAATCTGTTGAGGCCAAGCCCGAACTCCTGTTCCTGCAAACTGAAATGCTTCCACTGACTCTAATAGGATTTGAATTGATCCCCCAGCCTTGTGCTGCACTTCCTCTAGTACTGAGCAGAGGTGACAGCAGTCCCTGTTTCTTTTCCTCCTCCTCTGTCTGGACTGGAGGCCCTCGAGGGCAGGGAGCTTACATCTAAACAACACTGAGCATGGGGAGGCTCCAGGCTCATCTGAGCTCTGCACCATCCTGCAGATAATGGTGGTGATAGGGGAAACTGAAACGTGCAGCACAGGGCCATTGCTGCTGCTTATAACCACCCATTTTATGTCCTACTTCAATATCTACTGTAATCACTGAAATTACTTTTGTGGGAGTTAACACAGAAGAAGAGATTGTTGGATTGATATTCTGTCTGGCATTGATGAAAACCTTTTTATAATACCTTAATCCAGCACCCACAGAAGCAATTTGCTAATCTCTTGCTGACTTAGCTTCTAGCAGGATCGACCATATCCAGTCATATTACCTGGCCAGCCATATTACGTTCTTTCTATGCAGCAAGAAAATGTCCTTCCTGACCCCAGAAGATGGTCAGCTTTTGCTTTGAAGCATGAGATTTGATTACCATTGTCCTAGATTGCAGAGCTGCAAATGCTATTAATTGCTACAAAGTTATGTAGCCTTTTACACTTCAAATCCATCCAGACTTTCATCTCGGCGACATCCTGCAGCAGGGAATTGTGTAGCTTCGCTATACAGTGAAGAAAGGACTATTTCCTTTTAATTTGCTTTAAAAGTTGTGCCCTTTAATTTTGATGTGTCCCCTTGTTCTTTTATCATCAAAGCATTAAAATGTTTCTGATCACTTTTCATTCTAACCTTCATATACTTTTGTACTGGAACCCAAATGTCCCTTCTTACTCCTAGCTTTCCCAGACTACATAAACTATTAATTCCAGGCTTTCCTTGTTTAACTTGTTAATATTTGTAAAGCAATTTAAAATATATTAATATGGTTCAATTATAATATAACTTCTATTTTCCATCCTTCCTTTTAATGTCCCAAGTATCCATCTAATTTGCCATCAATCTCCATTGATTCTCCCTTTGATGATACGTTAGTCTTTATAACATCCCAGGGAATATTTCTTCTGCCTTCCTGACCAGCATTTTGGAACAAAGAAGCTGAACTTCAGCAGATCATAAACATGATTCACTTTGCACTCATCATGTGCATGGATTTGCTGTTGCTTAGACTTTGATCCTGGAAGCAGGTTTCATTATGTCCATGGGACTGTAATTAAAAATTTGTCTGTGTGATTCAGATTGCAGGATTAGGCCCTTTGCAGTCATGATTGCACTGGGTCAGCGACACTTGAGCACACGTTTGAAAGCAAGCCTTATACTTGATATTCTTTGAGCAATGTCTAAGCACTCGATTACATATCCTGCAGAAGCGGGGCCTGCACGCCCTTTAGACAAGGGGAGCGGTTTGATGCCTCTCCAGTCACTAACAGGGGAGAGATGGGCAATGAGAAATGGTTATTCACTCCTCCTCTTTCCCACAGAAAGTTGGAGACACCCGAGGAACTTATGGGGTACCAGAACTAAAAAATCCCAAACAAAATGCTTTTGCGCACAACTCATAACTAATTCCGTTACTGCAGAATATTACGAAAACCAAAAGCATAGAAGGACTCAATAAAGAAATAGCCATACCCACAAGAGCTAGGCTTTCTTGTGACACTGCACGTGACAGTCCTGAGACAACTACTGACTTTGCGTGTCTCAAAACAGCCGAAAGGTTATCCCAGGAGTGATAGCACTCATCCACGCCTTTCTGATCCCTTCAGTGTCCTACTGTTTTGGTTAGACCACTTCTCAGTTTTTCCCGGTTTTAACAAGGCCTGATCCAGCTCCATCGCCAAAACGTTTCACTCCTTCCTCCATGTCACTAGCAAATACCCCGAGCAACACATCCAGTTCAGATCACTGTCTTTTAACGTTAACTCTTCTCCCCCAAATAGCAAACAAGAGGACCGATACGCATGTATCTCTACATGCACAAAAAGGATTCTATCAAAATACTTACGAGAACTCAAGTTACTGCTATTAGGTTACTTAAAGGCAGCATCATACAAATATTGTGGGACAATCTTAACTGGTGGCTTTGCCCTGGCTGATTAGATTTATCTGTTCCCTGACCTAAAATATGGTACAGCAACCCACCATCATTTTCAAATACTTTATAGTTCTCTTTTAGGAGCATGGAAATGGCAGATAAACACATTATCAGCATTCTCAGGCATAAAACAGCAAAGCCTGGAGTTGTTTTGCAGAAGCACCTCTGAATTTGGACGACATGACATAAGCAATTCTAGAAATAGCTGCTGGTCTTAAGGCCCCGTTACATGTATCCTCATTGCTGCTTTTTTATCTCCGTTCACACTTTTAGCACAAACATTATGCTTTCTTTGTTAGTTCTTTCCTTCAACTTTCTCAGTATTTCTCAAGGATTTTTCAGTCTCACCTTGTACCTCCTAAGCTCCCCCTGCTCCCCCCAAACACACCTTTGATTTTGACTCCCCCAGCACCGAGCAGCGTGAGAAATGTCTGAAGTAACCCTCGCATCCTCACGCTCTAGGCAAGGAGGTGGCCTGAGCCAGGAGGGACCTACAGCCGCATATGCACCCCAGCATATGTCTGAGGGCTTCGCTTACCCGCTCACCATCTGTACCTGCTTGAAGAGCAGTCACATGCCGAACGCAGCCAGGCTGCTCTGGCACTCGTAGCCTGCCTCACTGCTGCCTGTTCCACTGATCCCAGTGGAAGTCCAGCTAAAGATTCACACGTGCCCGTCCTGGTTCTCCTGTCTGCCCTGAATTGTCAGCCTCCTCCCTAGGGCCACAGTTCATTTCCTTCCATCCTCCCTTGGTTAGTTTTAGTTTCTTTGTAATTTTCTAACTATTGCTCTGATCTGTTGAACAAGCTTCTTTTATTTATTCTTCTGGTCCTGCAGCCACACGTGGAATGCACTGCCCACACCCGGCAATGGTCTGAAAGCTCGCCCTCCCGGTCTTCCACCCTGCTTAGCAATTCGGCATCCACAACTGCAAGGATAAATCACCACAAAGGTCTCCGATGTTAGCAATGTATCCGACAACCTCATACGCAGCTCCAGCAGGGTAAAGAGATGGCTAAATGGGATCAGTTGTGCCGACTCAGGACTTCTGGCCAAAACCGCATCCAAAATCATGATGGACACAGCGGAGTCTAAAGCGCAGGCCAGGTTCTAAATCACGCTCTAAATCAAGCCCTAAGAAAGAGATCCTCGCTCACCACGAAGCCAGTTAACTCCCCTGGCTTCGACAGGCTGTGATGATTTACAGCAAGCGGTTCCAAGATTTTCACAGGTACTTGCTGTACAACATATTTCGGCTGTAATATGCATAGATATAAAATTCCAGTCTATAAGAAGACCTGTCACAAGGCTCCAGGCTTTTTCTTCTATAAACACCAGGTGAAGGAGCGCACTTTCTATCAGGAGAGTCATGAGACAGGTCCCAAGCATGAAGATACGGCAAGAACCAGAGCTACTCTGCTGGAAATCAGGCAGTACGGGAGAATGCATGGGAGTGAGAGCTCCCTCTGCTCCTATAGTCTGTTTTGATTCCCAACAGAAAGCCCTGGAGCAAATTGTTTTTTTCTGGAGCTTCCCTTATATGTAAGAACCTCTCATAGCTTGGTTTGCAAGCTTTTGTGTCATTGCTTGGTATGTGTCAGCCCAGAGCTGGCTTTGTTGCAATTTGTGAACCTCTGGGAGGAAAGATGCCACTGCGATGGCAATACTCCACTGAACAGTGCCCACTGCTAACACGCAGACAGAATTTGTTCTAGGGCTTGAAAGCCGTACTGGTGCTCCTGGCACCTGAGTTCCTACCTCTGCCCAGCATTACTATAACCAACATAAATGGTGAACAACAACAGTATGTGTCTGGCAAAGGCTGTTCACTCTGTCCTCCTCTGGAGGCCACCATTTGAAGCTGGTTTAGATTATTTGCTCCGATCAGTTTCTGCTACTCTGACTTACTGTTATTTCTATTGCCAGCGTAAGAGGTGATCCATCAGCAGCGCAACTAGTTGTTTTTCCGAAATAGGAGCAGGGAATCGTGTGTATGAGAGTTCAAGCATTGGGGAACGCTATGTCAACACCGAGAGACGTGCCATCACCAGAGCGGCAGGGGCACTGATGCCGCCGTGGGTACCACTCTCACCCAGCACTGCGCTCCAAAGGGGCCTGTCAGCAGACACAGCAACAGCTTTGTGCATAGCTAAGCTCCGTCAGCTGCGCCTTGTAGGCAACAATAAAATAGATGTAGAGCTCATGACTTCAGAAGAACAAATAGCAAAAATAAATAAGCGTCTTCCCTCTCTCTCCTGTGATGCTGCTTGCAGGTCCTGCCTCAAGGCTGCAAGAAAGCAGCTCACTGAGCAGGGGCTGCAAAGCTTTAGACATGTTGTACTAAACTCCCCAACCCGAGCACAGAGGGAACCCTGGGCCTGACTCTTAGTGCTTTTTCCAAATGACACGTTTATGCCCAGTTTGTGCCACCTTCACTTAGGATCTGATCCAGCATCCCTAAGGTAAACTTGAGTCCTTCAATTGTCTTCAACTCAGTCTAAATCAGCTGCTCCTCTGATTTCTGCTCTTTCTCCTGTTCCTCCCTCCCGCTAGTCCTAGCACTTTTTCTTCCCTGAAACAGTACAGCTTAGCCCCTCAAATCTGCGACAGCTATCCTACGCCTACTCTCGAACCCTGGTGAATGTCACCTCATTTGTCTCGTCGAGCTCTGCCCATGCTTGACCCTCTCCAGGCAGAAGAACCCAGTAGATACACCCAGTTTCCTTCCCCAGCCCTCTCTGCTTGATAACGTTTCCCTTCTCCGCACCGATTACAAGCCACAAGCCTGCTGCAGCCCTGTCCAGCCGAGCTCCGGTCCCAGCACGGCGGCTGGACGCGGCAGCGCAGAGGCACAGTGAGCAGGGAAAAACCTCCCCTGGCATCCGAGAACGCTCTGGGGTATCGCACATAGCTGGGAGGAGACGCTTTGCCCTCACTCAGCTCAGCACCGTTCAGTAACTCAGCATCCTGCTCCGGGCGGCAGCCATCTTCCAGGCAAGAGGAAGAACCGCAGGATCAGACCGCGGTCCGTGGGTCTGTTTAGAAGCCAGATCTCTCTGTGCACGGATATTCTCCCTTCCGGGAAGCCACGCTGCATGGCCTGGAAGGAAATGGGCCAAGGTCCTTACGGCTGTTAAAAATCTCATGATACTTTTGCAAGAGGGACGGTGTAAATCAAACCACAGGGCGCAAGCTACCTAACTCCGGGTAATTTATATTCTGCCTCACTAAGTTCATCTCTGCACTTTCAATGCACGAAGTGATTTTTCACTTCCCCTGTAGTATTTGCTGGCACGGAAAAGCTGCTGGGCTCTATCCCAGAAGTAGCTGCATTTCATCACCGGGCAAAAGATTCCTGCGCGCACCGGGCCAGATCCTCAGCAGAACTCCCGTACGCACCAGCGGGTTTGCGGCCGGCGAGGATCCGGCCCAAAGCCATTCAGCTGCACCTGGGCTCGTTGGAGAAGAGAGGGCCCTGTTGTTATTTATCGTTCGCCCCCCCCCCCGCCCCCCTATTATTATTAT
>JAVKLA010000052.1:12543496-12607613 GCA_034782735.1 Sagittarius serpentarius
GGCTGAACAACCCCAACTCTTTCAGCCTGTCTTCACAGGAAAGGTGTTCCAGCCCTCTGATCATCTTTGTAGCCCTCCTTTGGACCCGTTCTAGCAGGTCGATGTCTTTGTGGAACTGAGGACTACAGAGCTGGACACAATGAATGACTGACTTTTTTTTCTCCTTCCTCCTTTCACCTAGTTCATCATAAAGCTGGTCACTTTTGTATAAACACCCTTCCCCCCCCCATTTAGTGAATGTTTGTCTACATTGCAGACAAGGTTCCTACAGTCACAACTGTCCTCACTTTATCCTTCTTCAGATACAGAGGATTTATTCCATTTCTTGGGCAAGTTTTCTTACATCACTGAGCTTTATATAAAAAAAAAAAAAAAAAAAAAATCAGCAATGCCAGCAGTACCTTACCTTGCTAAATTGTAGTTGCTTACATGCCTATACAAACCACAGTCACACCTTTGATTGTGGCACTGGTCCACCCAAAAAAATCCCAAACAAGTCCTCTGAATTCAGATGGAGTTCAACTGATGTGCTATTTTGTAAGCATGATTTTAACTATACTATTTTCCCAGTTAAAAAGCTGTACTCCCTCTTCAAGAAAACAGAAAAATACCCACACAGAAAAGCCACTGGAATAAAGATCCAATAGCCATTCTAAAGGACGGCTGTAAGCCAGAGGATCACTATTGAAAAATCTGTCATGCCCTCCATGAAAATCAAAAAGTGGTAGCATAAAATGATATTAAGACATAATCTTACCATGAAAAAAGTTTGCATACTCTGGTGCAAAGTACAGACCGCATTTCAGAAGTACTAATTATCTCTGTACTCCTCAAGGCATAAGTTATTAAACTTGTAAAAATTCACAGGCTTTGTAAGGCTCAAATCTGTTAGACTTTACAACTGAATGTTCTGGTTTTGAGTCAATAGAACCTGAAAAAAAGGTTCTGATCTCAATAAATTTTACTGAGCCACCTCTCAGCATAATACAATCTCGCAGCCTACCCATTCCTTTCTTTAACAAGGTGCATGAAGTCATTCTGAATCAAGAGGATAAACGAAGAAAGATTAAATATTTACATTCATTGGCCAGATTATTCTATGATGAGATTAAATGAAACTAAATTTAAGGTGAAAGACTTGTACAACCACAAATATGTACTTTATGCCTGTAGAATTCACTACAATGTCACATTTGGCAGTGGCTGGCCTGTCTTGGAAAGGTTTGGCAAAAAAAAAAATTCAAGACTGAAAGTAAACCTTCTAATGCAAAAAGATTTACTTTAGTACCACTGTCTGGAAAGCCCTTCTCCAATGCAATGCTAAGTATGTCCTGGTAGTTCAAATGAACAGATAAGCTAGTAGGAAAAAACATATACAAGATGACATACACATTTCTGTAACAACAGAGCTACAAAAAGCATCATGCTAACACATTAGCCTAACTGTCCTGCCTCTCTATTAGTGTTTTAGTTTGTAGCATGGGTGCACTTATTAAGCAAGTTTCCAATCACCCCAACTTAACCACACTTTGCTACAAACCATGCAGCACAGTTAGAGTATGAAACCAGAACATATCTAATGCACTCCCCACCGTTAATGGGCATTCAGTCTACTGGACTAAATGACAGCTACTCTGAAACATCTACACTGCATGCATTTCAGGATGATTTGAGCCCTCATTACAAACCGTTTTGCTCAAAACCTGCCCTGTTGGGGTGTACTGCTTACTAAGATAAGATGAGCCAAGAATGGCCAGATTCTCAGCAAGTGTAACTGGTAAAGCACATCAGACTTCAGTGAAGATTTCCCACCTCACGTTTCCCAAAGATTAGCATCTTGGCCAATATCATTCACCCCTCTTCAGTTTGAATTTACTTTATATTTGGCTTTAACACTGTATGGGTTGCAATGAACTCATGATCAAGCGTTAGACCTACTCTTCTCTTCAGCCTTTCTCTCTCCTTCAGCGTCAGTGTGTCAGCCTTGGCAATCACAGGGACAATGTTGACTTTTCCATGGAGAGCCTTCATAAATTGTACATCTAATGGTTTCAGCCTGGCAACAAGTACAAAAAAAAAAAAAAAAGAAAAAAAAAGGAGGGTGGTTTTGTTGTGTGTTTTTTTTTTTCCAAACAGACCACAAGTATTAAAAATTATTTATTTCAAGTGTCTACATAAATAGTACTTCCAGAATAAATTAAAGTCAGAGCATTTGCTTATCAGCTTGGCTGTGTAAAAGCTGAAGTGCAATTAAAATTGTCACTATAAGATAAATCGGATATTATAAGTTCTTATGTTTCTGGGTGATAAACAACATAATACTGATTGCTTCAAAACAATATTAAATGCCAAAAAGGGGACAAAGCAGAGGAGAGTATTAATCCCCAAAGACTGTTTTAATTGCACTGGCTAACTGACAGTGTGGGAAGTAACTCAATTAACTTTAATGTTAAGTTTCCAGTTCAAGTAATGAACAGACTTATGAACAAGATTAACACCCTAAAATACAAGAGCACAAGAGATTTTTTTCTTACCCATGCCCAAAGGGAGAGATGAAGTAAAAACAGCAATGGACTCTGTTGTCTATAATGTGGCGCCTGTTTAGACCGCTCTCGTCATGAAGGTATCTTTCAAACTGGTTGTCAATGTACTGGATAATTGTTTTGAAGCTGTGGTATGGGGTGGGGGAAGAAAGAGAGGCATCTTAGATCAGCTTTAAAATAATAAAAAAAGAATTATGAAAAGAATAGGAGGAGAATCACACTTTTATTAAGAACATTTCTGCTACAAAAATTCAGCTTCCTAGCATTGTATCCACTACTGAGGAAAAGTATTCTCATAATGCAAAAAGATTATTTTCATAGCAACCAAGTGTCTATTTACACCTAGAGCTACTTTCAAGTGTTACTCTGTCCACTGGATAAAAAGTTCAAGTGCATGCTCAGAAAAAAAAAGCACTCCGTGCTGAGACAACACAGACAGGAACAGAAGATTGAGGATTTTTCTGCTTTTTTTCTAGAGGTAGGGGGTGAGGATTTGTTTTTAAACCAGCTGACAAATGACATATCCCGGATATCCTCTTGATTTACAACCCTGACCCTAGAGCTAGGTTTCTATAGTTACCTATGAAAATTCTAGTATTCTAGTCTGTTTGAATTAAGTACAAATACACTTGCAAGTCATGCACTAAAGCATCACGATTTTCTTAAGCTATTTTGGTTACCTTACAGAATCCTTTTCTGTTGGTAAAGAAAAATAATTCCTACTTAGTTCAAGGCAATTTAAAATATGCCCTACAAAGAAGTAAAGGGATACAAAATTTGATCACATAGATTAATCAGACACAAGGAGCAGTGACTACAGGGAGAAAAGAAAACACAATGCATTACTAAGAAGATTGTTTTAAGATATTCCAGGGCATGTAGACACCTGCAAACAACATTAACGTAAAAGGACACTTTATATTAAGTACTGCAGGGGAAGGGAAATGAACACACTGATGAAGATAAGATTAGGCAGATGACTGTGTCTCATGAACATATCTTAAACTACTTGGGGAAAAATGGAACAGAAAGCTTAACCTGAAAATAGTATTTCTGCTGCTGAGAAAGTTCAAATTTGACTAGAGAAATTTAAGGAAGAAACAGACAAGAAAACACAAAAAAAGAACTAGTAAACTGGAAAATGAACACATAGAGTGATGGCAAATTCTGTGACAGGCAAAGTTCAACCCTGGGCTGCATGGCTGTAACGAAGATAACGAAAGAAAGTAATGAGAATGATGGAAGAGATCCTGAAGGGAATTTGTTTTTCCAAAGTTGAGTACGCTTTTGAATCTAGGAGGAATAAATCCATAGTAGACTATATATATACACACTTTTGTATCTTTGCAAGATTTGCTCCGTTCTAAGTCATGCTACAGAAGACAACACAGCAAAACATGGCTGCTCAAGTCTTTAAGAACTATCATCTTAATACCTAAATATGTTGAAAAAGGACAACATGGTTAATGTTCCTGTTGATCTTAGATACTCTCCTCTTAGCTGGTGAAAGGTAACAAGACTGAAGACGTACAAATATTAGGACAGAAACCAAGCACAAACAATGGGAAAACAACTATCACACATTTCCCTGGCAATGTAATTAGTTTACGTGCAGTTTTCTAGCTCTAACAGCTATAATTTTCCCTATAAATATGGCGTTAGTGTCCTGTACCTCCTGACTTCCGGGAAACACCTGGCTTATACCACTGTGCTATCATTACTTAGGAGATAGCACATCCTGTATTGTAACAGCAAACAACACAACCGTTGCATTTAAGCCCATTGGGGGAAAATGAACAAGCTGCCAAAAACCACAAAATACAACTTAACATAAGCCAGTAAAAAAAGAAAGTTAGCAGCAGCCAGAAAGTAGTTATCAAAGAATGACCTGCGATATTGCAACCAAGATGAAATGAGGTGTAAGATCAGCAATACCTAACAAGTTAATCTGCAGACTGTTTTTGTCAGCCATCCTTTTGGTGACAGATTTGATCCCAAATCTGTGCACGAAGCAATTTTTTTTTTCCTCCCCTCCTTAAATCCTCTCTCTTCTGTCTAATGAAAGATGTTACTTTAAGGACATGCTTTTCTTATTATCCCAGTGTCCTTATGCATGGAAGAACCGTTCTATGCTTCAAACCTCCCACAATAAAGAATTTTACTGTTCTCCAAACACATGCATAAGCTGATGCCAAGAGCATTGCTAGGTGTAGTTTAATTCTAGAATACAGAACTCCAGCTAGCACTAAAGCTTCACAGAGAATCTAAAAAATTATCACTATGGTTAACTGTGGTTAGCATCTACTTCTTCTTACAGGCTACTTTAAGTACAATAGCATTTGGAAAACAAACATCTACTTTATAGATTTAGTACAACACATTCTCTAATAACTCAATTCCCAGTCCAATGTTGTTATTCTTCCAATCCAGGAGACTCACTGGCCAAACTCCTGACAACACGTAATCCTGACTTGTACTTCTGTGACAGAAAATACAGAAAATTGACCCCTGCTCCTATCCTTAAAAGCCTAACCCTAAAATTAAGCCCCTTCATCAGTGCAAAGACAGAAACCAAAAGCCATTAGGAAATTTACTCAGGAGTAAGATACTTGAAACAGGATCAGCAATCGCTGTCTCCTAGAGGCATTGTGCCAGTCTGATTTACCTCTGTTCAAAAATAACCCTAGTAAAATTCATCACCCTGAAAAATAGGTATTCTGCGCAAACTGCAGCTTTCCCCAAAAAAAGTGCTTTATAAAACTTGAATCGAGATCAGCACCATCTACCGGTTAACCATAATTGCAGTAAATGCTCCTGAACACAAACATAAATTCAAGAATGCGAACTTGCTGCTTCCTCTGAACTAACAAGGAAGGAAGGTAGTTGCAGTGGGTTAGTCTTGACTACAGTTTGAAACAAAGAGTCTATCCATCCAAGTCCCTATGACATCCTGTAAAGACTAAGAGACTTAATCAAAATGACACTCATCCTGGCTCAAAGTCTTTTTATGTGACATAAGAAAATGAGACTAGAGACAATTAAAATTAACTGCATCTTTTTATTTTGTAGTATGTAAGTACTATTTGTTCCCGTAATGTATTTTGATGATTAAGATTTGTCACAGAAAACGAAGTATAAACCAGTAAATTGTTCTACTGGTCTGAATCATCATGGAATGACTCTATTTAGCAAGCCTCTAAAAAGAAAGGGGAAAAACCTGAACACGTAGGTCTCTAAGAAACATCTTAACAGAATAAACAAAGGGCATTAGAACACAATCAACAGGAAGAACTCTACATAACACAATACACAGGCTGCAGAGCTCTTAGCTCCAGCGGAAGGAAGCTCTAGTCAACAGTGCACAAAATAAGCAAGACCATGCTGCAGTCCAGAGAGATGCCTTACTGTTACTCTAAACATTCAATTATTTTTAACTTAACAAAGTAGGAAAAGCGGGAGGAAAATAAAAATCCCACTACAGTGTCACTGTCAAACTTTCTTTTAGTATATTATATAACTTCACTGCCTTCACTTTTGCTTTTTCTACAGTACACCACAGAAAGAAAAGAAAACCACGTCTGATACTGTTCTTCCGAATGCTCCAGATAACACAGTATTCTGTCAAGAAAAAATTACAAAATATTCTATTAGCATTATAGATGTTTATTTTATCAGCTATTTGCCTCCTTTTTGATCTTTAACTTATAGTGAAGAACTCAAATCAACCAGTACTAGCTTTGTGCTCCCTTTCTCTGCACAGTGACACTTTGTTTGCCTTAGCATTACTACCACCACCACAAAAAAGCATCAGCAAAAATCAATGGCTAAGAAAATAAATATTGTTAGCACTTCTTAAAAGACAACCATGTGGAAATTCAAAGTTTAGCCTCTAGTTGCACTGGAATAATTCAGGCATCCCAGTAAGCACATTAATATATCTCACCTTTATTTGAAAAAAGTTATCACAAGATCAGTTTTCCACAGTTAAAGTGTAATTTCCAAATTATCATCATGCATTTACAAACAAACTTATTAATTCTAATTTTGTAACAAACTGCCCAGTTCCTTCACAGCTATTTTACCATTTTCTTCCTCATGATCTTTATGCTAAAGCAGTTAAGTATGTTGTCCAGTGTATCTGCAGACAATCATTTCAGCCATTGAAGATTGTTAGTGATATTTAGGCCAGAGAGAGCCAAATACTAACTCCTTCATAAAAAAAAAAAATAAAGTTCTATCCAAATGGCTAGTAGTACATATAAAGGACAGGGAATGTTGCTTCCTTTTAGTACATCAAATTTATCCAGAAATCACCAGCTGAATCACTTCAGTTCAGAGAGACAGACACACTAGAGTAGCGTTTGCGCAAGATACAAACTCTATCAAGCAAAGCAGTATTTACACACATACCAGTCCTGGCTGTTAATGGCATCTCCATACCCTGGTGTGTCAACTACTGTTAAACGCAGTTTCACCCCTCGCTCTTCTATCTCTACTGTAGAAGCTTCAATTTGAACTGTTCTCTCTATTTTCTCTAAAATAAAAAAACATTTTGATTGTTATTATGCCTATCAATTGTTGTAGAAACCCCTGCAGGAGAGAGCAACGGAAGAGGAAATGCAAGCTCAAGTGTCTTGTAACCTACATGACAAAATATTTAAAAAAAAAAAAAAAAAAAAACACCCAAGCTAGCTAGTCAAAATTTAACACCACTTTTTTGTAAATAAACAAGCAGCAATTAAGTAAAAAAAGGGGATTTACTCATGACAATATGAAAAAATAAAATTATAACACTTGGAAGCATGTTAGATTCTTTATCAAAAGGTATTTACACCTCTAACCACGATTTAAGGCATTACAGGCAAAAAACAGAAGAGGAAATGGGGATTAGAGCAAACCCACATTTACGTATGTTGACATGTAAAAGGTTTGGGGGGGGGGTGTTGTTGGGTTTTTTAATATAATAATTGATGAAGAAACAACAAAAGCTGAGTTTTTGAAAGGAAATATATATGAGAAAAAGGCAACTCAAAAAAGTGTAATTTGGAGGATTAAAATACATCTAGGAAGCATGAAGAAAGGGTCTCGTGTGAAGTTACCAGAACGAAGCAATGTTAACTGAAAGAACACGAAATTTCATAGGGTGTGTGCTGGAAGAACTGCAAATCCATATTTACCTGCAGCACCAGGAATATAACGTTCTGGATAAAGATCAGTCAGGAACAGACTGTTAATTAAAGTGGATTTTCCCAAGCCAGACTCACCTACAAACAAAATAATTCAGGTTATTAAGTATATACACCTTTTACTCCAGGCCTTTTAAAGCACCTCCTCTTTCCTCAAGCCGACATTATGGAGGAAAAATAATTTGTTCATCAGGATCCACCCTAGATTTTGAGATAAAAACATCAAAGCTTCAGCTAAGCACTTGAAAAACACAGGAAAAACAAGCCTCTAGTGTTTTCATAAATGTTACATGAAAATGCTAAGTTTACTGTAACAGTTTTCATAATAAAAGCTGAAAGGTCATACAGCACTTTGACTATAGATCTAGAGATAGTTAGGTTACTTAAGGGAAATAAAAGCTTTTCTTTTTTTTCATTTAAACTTACAAAACCAGGAGCTGTAACTCTCCTGTTGAAAATTTCTAAGAGCTTTAAGGCTTTCCTAAGCTAGAAATTGAACCTGGCACACTGTTGGGAGGGAGAATGAATAAAGCAATCCCAAACTAACAGCTGAGCTTTGCACACTTACAGTTAGGATATATACGCCCTACGAAACAGAAAATCATGAGAAAATAATTCAAAATTCACCTAAGAACTTCCATAAATCTAGAACTTCAGGTCATATAAATTTTGTCCTACATCAAAGTAATAAACTTAAACCTATAAATGCAATTACTAAATCTGAATTTCAAAAAGTCACTTTTTTCCTAACCCAAGGAATCAAAGGAGTCAGCATTTAGAACAACTGGCCATGTTATTTTAGATGCTACCAACCTAATCTTAGAGATGCAGAAGGTATCCGTATTTATCATCACAAACTACATCAAATAAAAAATTCTACACTTATCACAAATTACTTATTTATTTTACAGACATCGCTGAATGCTCTGTCACCAAGTAACCCCAAACAGTACTACGGAGCACAGAGGATAAGAAGGAAGTGTTACGCATCTCACTTTCATTTTCCAGTAACATGTAATTCCAAGGTAAACTACTACAAAAAGGTGATAGTGCTGTGGACTCCATTTGCACTTGTATAACATTAAACTGATAGAATTAAAGTATAATTCAACACGGCACTTACAACAGCTTTGTGCCTAAAGGCCTTCCCATCAAAGACTCCTACAGGTGCTCATTCACAGAACAGGCAAATTAAAAGTTTAGTTATAATACCAGTGTGAGTCACTATAGAACAGCAGAAAACAGAAGAATAACATCACCGTTTCAACAGCAAGATATTCACCGTGTGCATTCATGCCTTCAGTTGCAGAAATGGAAGTCAAAGAAAGATTAAGCAACTATCCCTACCATCTGATGATGAGTCAGGAATACGAGAATGTCCTGTTGGCACAAAGTCATCATCTTTAATCACTACAAATACTCCCTCCTACCCAACATGACAAAATAGTAAGATATTTAATTACAGGGTATATAGAGGTTCAAAGCTTTTTCTTCTGTGTAACAGTCAATTACTAAGTAGGAAGACATATACATCTATGTGAAAGAAATCTTTTCGTTGTTGTTTAACAGCGAAAAATCCTTGGGTCACTTACCAACCACCATTAGTGTGAATTCAAAGCCCTTCTTCACAGATTTCCTATGAACCTGGTTGGGCAGATTAGCGAATCCCACATAGCCTGCTGAGTCGGAAAACTGTCAAGAAAACAAAAGTTGAGTATAAATGAGATCCCCTTCCCCCTAAGAAGTTGAAACAGAGTTCAGTTGATTCTATACAATAAAGTGCAGAGCTATATAAAGCACATGGAAAAATAGAGAATGAAACAATTTTTTGCTGCTATAGCAAGGCAGACCTTGAAACAGGTCCATTTACCAAACAGTCTGATATAAATAGAAATCTGCTAAGTACCTTGAGCTACACATAAACAAAAGTCTCCCCTTGGATTAAAAAAAAAAAATGTGCAAGCTTGGAAGAACACAGTATTATTAATCTTAAAACTGTAAACATAGCTAAAAATCCCAAATATTTTAAGCTAGGTCAAAAATACCTGTTCAAATTTGGTATCTGCTTCTATAAAAATAAATAATGCATACACTCACATGTAGAAAAACAAGAAGATTGTATAGTAATGCAGAGGTTACCAAGATACAATCACACAGAGATCTATCTTCTGCTTGTTAAGCTGTTCACCTGTCTTCACAACATTTAACTCCAACACAAGAGCAGGAAAAAGAAATGTGCCTGAAAAACTTATCAAAAAGATTTGGGCTATAAAAAGGGCAGTCTGCTTCACCATCTGTTATCAATTGACTGAAAACCTCACAGGAGTCTGCAGCCACTTGATTTAGGGACCTATGAGCTAGCTGGAACCAAATGTTTTCTGCACAGATGAGTTAATGATGAGAACAGTTTTTATACAATGCCATACTTCCAGTGGGGCAGAGGGGGATACAGGGGAAAACACTTAAAAGGCAATTAGTTATTTGCTAACAATCCCTTTAAAACAAACCCAGATGGGCAAAAACATTAGAAATGAAGGCTTGTCAAATGAAATTTCCTTAGGTAAAGGCACCATTCTAAATGTGTAAGCAAACACTGGATGTCTGGCAAACATCTGAAAGCCTGTTACTATAATCACATGCAAGCTCTGTTTCTACTAAACAGTTCCTTTTAAGAAATGCATCTGAAGCAATAAGGTATCATTTATTCACTATTTTACCACTTCAGTAAAACCACAAGTATTTTAAGAAGTTGAACAGGTTCTAAACAAAATTTTGGCTATGCTGCCGTCTCTTTACCTTTACTTTTTCACCTGACTGAGACATGTTTCGTCACTCCAAGTTTCAGACACTGGAAAATAAAACCCATAGTGTGTGTTAGCTGACTTGAAGATTACATTCATTTTCATTTTGAACCGATCAACTGCATATAATAATCACATTTTATTCTAGTAGAATGAAATATCACATACTCAGAGATTACCAGAATAAACAAGCCATAATCAAAATGGCTGCTTCTGTGAAGCTCTTCACAGGAAAGAAATTACACAAGATTATAAAACCCAGAATATTTCATTTAAATACTAAAAAGTTTTAAAAACAGAAAGATTCCTTTAAAACTCAAAATACTAAAATTCAGTATCTTTAAAGATCTTTCATCCATCCTGTCTTTAAAGAAGGAAAAGTATCTACTGAAAGCTAATGCTGAGTATGCATGGCACTCCTGATGTAATTTTTCTTTTAAGTTCTCTGATTCTGTAATTAGCTGATAGAACCTGAAGTTCATATTCTGTTCCCAATCCCCTAAACAGAACAGCATAAGGAGATCCTTTTTCCTTCCATTTTTACCCTTTCCACTTATGAATTATATGTTTCTTAAAGATGGTTTACAAATAGGTGAATGTAATCTAACTGTTGTCCAAAAAATTGTATCTGAGAATTACGACCACATACAAAAATTCTCCCGAGAACAGGACAGCTATGGGATTTCCAGGTAAAGGTTATAACATTTTCAGTCACTTCAAAGTACTGTCACTGAATGTGAACACCACACCAAACATTGCAGAACCTTGGCACTTGGCTAACCCACGCTGGACATGAAAATTCACCCTGATCTGAAGGACTATCAAAAAGATTTGTTCTTTAGTTTCAGACACCCAGAACAGCTGGGGTTTGGCAAGCCCTTATCTTTTTATTCAAGGATGTTAGTTGTGCTATAGATTAGTTATCACGGCAATAGTGAGGCCCTTGTATTTAGAGTGGCCACAGAGCACTGACAGGAAACACAGAAGCGGCAAGAGCACCTCACAGCTTGGTTTGTTGACAACGCAGCTCTTGGCCTGGGAAAGCAGGGAAGTGACCTATGCAGGCACCTGTGTGTTCAGACAGAAATACTTTCCTGTTGGGTAGCAGGAGTTGTTCTAGCAGGATACAGTCCAGTTTCTGACACTGGCAGTTTGACAGTCAAATCCTAGCAGAAACATACTAAGCTTCGGACTAAAGGAAAAGTCGAAGTTAGCAGAATTGCAACTTGGAGTTTTAAAGAAAACATGTCTTCAGCTCACTTGGCATTTGATTTGCCCTGAAGCAGGCATTTCATATCCTGGCAGCTGTGCAGACACCAGCCACCCTGTAAGCAAGGAAAAGTGGGGTTTTTTTCTCCTCCAACTACTTTTCCCCCATACCCAGCTCATTTGCTTGCTAATGAAAGCCTAATACATCCATTGCCTGGAAAATAGGAAGATCCTGATCCTAATCATCTTCTGACAGCCTCTAATAGGGTATTCTTTAAAACAGTCTGGGAAGCATCCTTTAAGAATAGATTTGAAAAAACAGAGCTTAATTTTCTTTGATCAATATGCAAGGGTTCATTCCAGCTTCCAACCAGTGTTACAGATCCTTAAAGACAGTCACAGCCTCACTGACAGATGTAACTCATCACTCCGTCCACATCTTGTTTCTACATTTGGAAACCTCTGTTGTCACCTTGTCTATAAAATCAGTAACATAATTCAAGAGTTTAGAAAAGTTCATAGTCTCACTGTATGAGTGCTAATGTAGATAGACATTCTGGCCCATTTCTCACAGTAATGCCAGATGAGAAGCCACGGAGAGCAGCTGCCTATAGTTAAAGGCGAGAAGGGGGAACAGCTTTGAATACGTATGGCAAATTCTCCAATTACTTCTGCTTTAAACTGACAGTATAGTCACGTCCATTGTAGCATTACCCAAGCTACTTGATTAAAAAGCAAAAGAGTCAAAATTGTTGTCAACTGATTATGACACATCTGGCTTAAAAATTAGTCAGTCATCTCATAAAAAGCTAAATTTACAATAAATTGTTCCACAAATATAACTTACAAAGCCTGTTTCCTACCAGGCAAACCACATTCACCTTATGTCTTACTCTGACCAAAAAGTTGCTGTAGCCAAAGCTGCAGGACAGCCTCTCTGATCACATCACGACTGCAGCGCATGCTTGAATGTCTGCTGTCTACAAGCATCCAGTTAGTTATTTCCCACTGTATTTTGTTAGAATAGAAATATTCTAATGAAAAGTTAGCTGAAAAAAGATGATAAAACTGCTGTTCCACAACACCTAAATAAGGCACTGAGGTTCAAATGAAGCCTCAATTATTCAGCCTTAACACATTCTGCAATTCATAATACTGCCCTCATGAGGTTTCCTAGAAAATTATTCAACCAACCCACTTCCCCCGATGACCATGAGCCACCTTCCTGAAGCTTTACCGTATCATTACAAATCAAAACCTTCAAATTAGCAAAATACCGTATATTACATCTTCTTACAGCACCAAATAACCACAGCGCTTACAGCACTGCTTCCAAGGGATAACTTGTCAATGGACCAGACTACACTATGCATCAAGAACTGCTGAAATCCTGGTCTGTCTGCATACAACTAATTCAAATATTAAAACAATGTGAAGTTGAGTGTCTGACAACACTCTGGATAGTCCCACAACTGGAAATTGTAATGTTTCCTTTTTCATCAATTTTCCATAAGAAAATTTAAAAAAAAACTACTAAGGCAAAATGGACCAAGCCATAGCTGTTCTGTTTTCTTCAGAGTTTCAAAGGACTATTTCAATCATTATGAGATAAGCAAAGCAGCACATGCAAAATATTTCAAAGAGAAATGAACAGATAAGATACAAATGCATGAACCTCCAAAAAGCAGCAAAACTTTATTTGTAAATAATTGTGGGCCCGATTTAGCAGGTCTAGCAGAAAAAAGGGACAGGAATGTCCCAGTCAGTTTCTGAACAGTGGATAACGTAAGAAAGTTTCATTTTGGATCCCAGCAAATTCCTATCCTAAACAACATGCTGTCCGGCAGTCAAAGGGAGCAGATTACTACCAAGTTCAGTTACGGTTGCCTTCTCTACAAATACAGAGGCCTGGAACACACCATCCCACTGTCTTCTGCTAAGAACAGAATTCCAGTGAGAGAGTAAAAGAGGGGAAGGAAAATGGGTCATTTCCTTTGTTCCTGTCAGGATGCAAGAAGCAAACTGTTAGGAACAGGCAGACTGGGAGCTTCTTAATAGGAACAAGCACAAAGAAAATGCTCTGAAAAATGTACAAAGAGTGCTTCCATATAAGGATATTAAACAACATTTTAAAATAATCACTTTAAAGTGAGCTTAACAACCATCTCTACAAGCAGAATAGCCCTCCTGATTTATCAGATGAGGTCTCTCTCTTTCCATCTGAGATTATATAACTGATACTTTTAAAAAAGTATATAGTAACCTAATAAGGAACCACAGAAAGCAGTAAAGACTTAAGTAGGTTTCCAAGTGCTGGAAAAGCTCTCAACAACATTAGCATTCTGAGGTCACATTTTCAGACTTAAAGCAGACAGAGAAACACCAAGAACATGCCAGTACAATACAAGTATTTGCAGTTTATCACAAAAAGAGCTAAAAAAACTTACAAAGAAGTGTCAGAGTCAAGTACTGAGGCACATAACAAAAAAAATAATTGTAACTTCTCCGAGTGCCTTGCATACAGAGAAACAAAGAAGTTATGAGAAAATTAAAAATTTCCTCACTGTATTCCAAACTGGATATAGGGGTCTTCAAATACAAAGCAGTTAACTTTTTTTTTTTTGGTAGCTTACACTATCAAAGCTGTATGAGTCACCCAATTCTATCAAACAACAGCGGGTCCATCAGAGCCTGTTCTCTGTGTCCTGCTCTGTTCGTAGCAGGTCCTCACCTCTGCAGTTGGAAACCCGCTCCCAGAAGGTCCCAGGGAGAAGCATCACTCCCTCTATATCAACAATCCCAGACGATGCCACTTTCCTCATGAGAAACAGACGTTACCAACTGAAGGTAACTCTTTTACACATTAACAACTGAATACATTTCTGCATTACTTTTATTCAGGAAAACCACTGTATCACTTCCACCGAATACAGAATTTAACGGCAAATGCAACAACCCAGCTATGGCACTTGCAAGTAGACCAAGGTAAGTGTATGCCACTGCTTTGTCTTTGAATTAGTATTCAGTGTTCCCAAGTTTTACAGACTTTGTTTTGATAATGCATTTGAACCAATGACACACCATACAGATTATTACTGGGAATGCACTGCTGTTCATCAAAACTTGTAACATTTCTGTGACTTAACAGCACACATATGCACAGCAAAGGGAGGCAAGGACTAAGCAAGTAAGAGAAAAGAACCATGTATGAGCACTGTTCTTAAAAGGATAAGATCTAGAAAAAACAATACATGAATCTAGAGCTCTACTCCTAAATATTTTATTTAAAGTTCCATTTTAATGTTAACATATTAGACAACTTCCTTTCTTACTATTATTTCAATGAATATAGTCACTTAGAAAGCACAAAGGAGGCAATGATACCATTCACATTAATGATCAGTTCTAGTGATTATGTGCTTCCTACGCAAGCAGCTTTTGACAGTATTTTCCCAGAGTTACTGTATCAGAGAAAAATACTCTAAAACAGACCTGTAAACGTGAAAAGCAGGGGCTTTTTTTAAATTAAAAAGCTAAATGTATTGGCCACGATCAGTGATCAGGAAATACGCAGCTCTGCCTCACACCCACAAAGCTTAACTATAATTGTGTACATACTGGCAATGCACAGCAAACAGCGATAAGTTAGCATTTTAAATCACTTCCAAATCAGACTTAAGTCCCATGATACCACGTCTCTAACCCACATGTAAACAGTAATTTAAGACCTCAAAAAAAAAATAAAAAGGTAAGAGCACTTGCTCTGTC
Source organism: Sagittarius serpentarius (assembly GCA_034782735.1). NCBI lineage: Eukaryota > Metazoa > Chordata > Aves > Accipitriformes > Sagittariidae > Sagittarius > Sagittarius serpentarius. The sequence continues at coordinate 12,559,004 of JAVKLA010000052.1, forward strand.
TGTGTGCCAAATCAGGCACACACCGTTCTGTGTGGCAGTGGGCTCTGCACTTCTCCAGCAGCACCCCCCGGATCCCAGCAGGTGGCCGGGCTCGGTGTTGGAATTTTAAAAACATCTGAGAAATGCCCCATGGAGACAGAACTTCCTCTTCCATCCTCGGCCCCCATCTCCGGCTACACTATGCCGGGCAGACCCCAGCAGCACAGAGGCCTTGTCCACATCTCAGAAGTAACGCACGCCTTGCTTTAAAAACAAATAAACGTGTGCGTAAACCGGCCCACGACCCGGCTGCGGGGTTCCGTGGCTTCTGCCCCGATACGCTTCTCCCCTCCTCACACATCAGCTTCAAAAACTTCGCCCCGGGCAGCGGAGGGAGGCCGGAGACAGGCCGCCGGGCCCATGCACGGAGCAGACACCGCCACGGGCGACCTCCGGGTGCCCAGCCGGGGCCCAGCCGGTACCGCTACCCCGCTGGCGGCTGCAGGCAGAGCAGGGCCGGGCCGGGCCGGGCCGGACCGAGCCGGGCCGGGCCGGGCCGAGCCGGGCCGGGCGGCAGCGGGCAGCCGGCTGTGCTCCCGGCGCCTCCTGGGCCCGGCTGCTGGGCTAGGTCCGCCCCGAAGGGCGGGCGGAAAAAAGTCCCACCGCTGGGCTCGGGGAAGGTCTAGGGATGGGGAATGGGGATAGGGGCGCCTCAAGGGCACGGCCCAGACAAATCTCAGCAGCTCAGCCAAGGCAACCCAGCGTAGGAAAAGCATTTAACAATTCCTGCCGTTGTGTGAGGTTTCTAGCCAGGGACCCCTCAGAGAAGTCAGTCATTAGCTGTGCTGTGCTGATGGAAGGGAAAAAAAAAAAAAAAAAAAATCAGCCACCTTATGGAGGGTATATGGGCAAGGAGGGCAACAGGAGACGCCCTCCTTCCACCCCCCTCCTCTGGCCTGCAAGGACACTGTGTCCTTCTCTTGCCCATCCCCTGTGGCTACAGAACATTGTCTTAAGCTAAATCTTCAGCAAATCTTTCCAAAGCAGAATTAGAAGCTGTTTGGTTAAACTCCAGGCTGTTCCGATAGGGCTGAAGCTTAGCTTATCTCAGTTACAGTGTACCAAAAGCTCCAGAGTTTTACTGTTTTCCATGAGACTGTTCAGCTGCAAAGCACACTTCCTGGTAAGCCACCCCTGATTCTGTCACATTGGCTCAAATAAAAGGCTGAAATGATTCTCACAGATTTCCCTGGTACAAGGCCACAGAGGAATAGCTTACACCACGGCAGAGAAGACTGAGGGATCGGGTCTTACACAGAACATATAAAAAAAGTGCAAAGCACTCGTTTAAACAAACAAACAAGTGGTGTTTGGTGTTATCACTGGCGTGTTCTTTCATTGGAGCTCTTAACATTTACCAGAAATGGAAGGGGAATCCTTCTGTCTTACATAAGGCTGGTTGAAATCAAAGCAAAGGCTCCATGAACAAGTGCTGTAGTCACCTGGGATTTACCTAATGCAACATACTAATACTGAGTGTCTTTCCTCATGACACCTGAGAAGGCTATTGTGTGATTGGGTCTAGCAGGACCTGGCACCACCCAGCCTGATATTTCATATTCCTCTGAAGAGGGAGTGAGAGAAAACAAGTAGAGTGATAGTCTTCAGGCACCCAAAGGTCTCTCAGACCTACAGAACAACTCAGATATTCTCTAAAAAGTAACACCTTCTTCCAGAAAGTCTATGAACTCTTGGGACTGGTGTCCTACCGGGAAATACAAATTGCTATCAATATCATAAAAATATAGTAAGAGGAAAACACAAAACAAAGCCAAGGGAGTAGTTTTGCTCATCATTTTCCTGTCCCAGAATATTTTCTCTCCCCCCCCCCCCTTCATACATACAATATTGCTGCCTCCTTCCCGAAAGCTTTTACTGTCTCTGTATCAAAAGAGGATTATTTGGTGCATTGAGTATTCAACATGTTCTCTTACAGTATTGTTATGTTCAATGAGCTTTGCTCATCTGAATGGACACTCACTGCATAGTCCACTGGTTTAATTTGCTGCTTTGGAAACCTAAGCAGGTTACAGCATATTTAGCTACATGTCTGTTCTTATGTGTCAAAGATAAGGTTTCTGGATGCCATTTTTAAAAACAAAATTATTTCACTTCAGTAGCTTTCTCTTTTCAGTGGTCTCTTTTTAGTCTTGGATATTTCAATGCACCTTCTACTTGCAATGAACAAAGCCTGGATCTTCACCCCAAATCAGCAAAGCTCCATTGAACAAGAATTTCTATTTCATCTTCCAGTACGGACTTTTTTGAGCTGTTAACAATTTTAGCATGTCCAATCCTCACTTCTCCCCCGCCCCCCAACAGTTGTCTTAAAAGCAATGTTTAGATTTTTTTAAACTATAGCATTCTTCCCACGAAGAAAATAGAAACCAGTCAATCAAGGGAAAATATGAAGAACAGAAATTCACAACACACATGGTGTAAAAAGAGTCTCCTATTTGCAAGCACTAGTCCAAAAAAAAATTATGGTGGTGGTAAGGATGGGGAAACAGTAATTTGGACTGTCTGTTAGAAGTTTAGGAAGACATCACATGAAACAGATCTAGAAAGCAGAGAGAAGTGTCCATGTTGTTCACGTAATGGCTGCCACAGAAATGAACAAATGGGTTTCCATTGTGTGCTCCGAGTGTGTTGTGGGTGCAGATTAACTACAGGACTCAACTAAACGCTGCACAGCCACTCCCTCCCTCCCCTCCACCCCCCACTCCAGTGGGATGGGGGAAGAAGAAAGGACGAGTAAAAGCAAGAAAACTTAGGGGTCGAGAGAAAAATTGTTAATAACTGAAGGAGCAGTAGAAGATGAGACAAAGAAAACAGAACAAAGCAAGTGGTGCAAAGGCCATCACCCACCACCTCCCACAGGTAGACCAATAGCCAGCTGGTTCCCAAGCAAAAGAGGGCTAACTTAACTAAAATCCCACTTTTTCCCTTTTTATTGCTGAGCATGATGTTATACGGCATGGAATATCTCTCTGGTTAGCTCAGGTTATTCACCTGATTGTGTCCCCTCCCAACCTCTTGTGCACCCCCCAATCTATGTATTGGGGGAGCAGAGTGGGAAACAGAGAAGGCCTCGATGCTGTGCAAACACTGTTCAGTGACAGCTAAAACGTCAGCATGTTGACAGCATCGTTTTGGTCACAAATCTAAAAACACTGACCCATATGAGCTGCTATAAAGGAAATTAACTCTATCCCAGACAGGCCAGTACAAAGTGCCATTACCTAGTGCAAAAGCAGCTGTATGTGCCAACTGCATACGGTAAATACTTCATTTCTATTTGTGATTCTACAGCAAAAACTCACTTAAGAGTCCCATGAGCTAGTGAAGATAATCAGACCCTACTCCGAGTTCTTCTCATGCTACCGGAAAACTACTACTTTCCACAGTTTCTGTTGTGTTGCCCTCCTTGAAGATGCAGAATGTATTCTTGTCAAGGTTTTGCAGACTTCATTGTTTATTACAGGCTAAAAATGGATTAAACTTGCTTTGTGAGCACTGTATTGATATTCCGGTGCTCTCCCAGTCTCTTGTGAAATGTATTTCCTCTTTCTCCTCTGCAAACGATATCACAGTAAGTAGTGATCTTATTTAGAGTGTGGTTTGTGTTGGTTGCAGAGATATCCAACTCCTAAGCACCAACCATATTAATTCGCTGTTGGTATCCCTTAACACGTGGGTGGCTGTCTCACCGTTCACAAAGCAGGATGCGTGATATGAAGGGCTGCGTGGCCAGACGAGTACCAGGCTGTTTTGATGGACAGTGGGAAGAAGCCTGGGAGTGGGCTCAAGAGTCAGGGCTAGGAGGCAAGGAGCTAGCAGAGACTTTTTCCACCATCCCCAGTGCAGAATTGAAGGTTTACAGCCAAGGCTTGAGCAGGGGTTGGGGAGAAGGCTGAAACCCCCTGCCAAGCTAAGCAAAAACATTGGCAGGTCCCAGCAGAGTGGGAAGAAACAGCTGGGAATTGTTGGGGTTTTTTTCTGAAAGGAGTTTCTGATAGCTGGTTCCTCTGCATCAAACTGAATCATCCTCAGTGCAACTCTAGAAGCCTGAAAGACTCTGAACTCACTAAACTTGCCAAGGTGCTTCTCCATCTTTGCACTGCTCCTAAATTTATCTTTTGAGATAAATCCCTTTCCAGCATCAAACTAACAAAGGGAGAAATGCCACAGCTTCAAAATTAAGCTTCAGCTGTCCTAGGCACTCACCTTTCAGGATACTTGTTCTGAGCACTGTGAGAAGGACTGCAGAATTTTCAATCTCCTGAGATCTAGCTTTCTGATTAGCCTTTTTACTATTTTTCCTACTGGTCTTGGGCAGGAAGCAGATGTCTTGTGAAAAAGAAATAATACTGGTTTGTCTCTCATTGAAGATTAAAATAAGACAGCAACCACCATAAGGTCAGTTCTAGGAAAATGTAGTAGGCAGAAAGAACAGTGAGACCCGGTTGTTTCCCAGCTGTCATTGATATGAAGGTTCCTGGCCAAGGCTAACTGATGTAAAATTAATGATTTGATCCATTGAATTCATGGGGGATTAGAAAAGGCCAGGCATTTGTCTTCAGGTATTTGTCTAAACATTCTCTCCAGCTGACAGAAAGGGGTAATTTTAACTCTACAGGTGTAATCTTCCTGTTATCTTAGGCACTATCTTCAACATGGGATTAATTTCCTTCTGAAATTAGCATGCGCTCTGTTGACTCTAAAGGGAACCAAATCAGCAGCTTAGACTGAATTCCTAAATTTTAGAGGGATGAAGCTAGAGGAGTTGAATACTTTCCTCTAGAGCTTGCTGAGGTGCACGGAAGAGCAAGCAAATGAATCCATATCTGCTGATTTTCCCATCTTAGTCACAAATCCATCCTCTTTATTAGCAGTCTTTCATATTCACCATCATTACTATTGTCTGGTACCAAGTACAAGTCATCAGTATTCATCACCTGCAGCTTAGTTTCCTTCTGAACTTGGACTAAGGCTTTCAAAAGGGAACTACTTGTAACTCCCAACCCATCATGAGCTGTACACTGCACAGAAGGCTTCAAGCCTCACTCTGCCTCTATCTGCAATCACTCAGCACTTCAGACCACTCCAAAAAAATGTTGGTAGATGAAACCTGCGTGCAGTCAAATGCAGGGACTAGAATGTTCAATTGAGCTTTTTTTCCTTTATTCCTCACTCCAACATGTATACGTTCTTGCATCTGTTTCATACCTCCCAGAGCCCCAAAAACGCTCATTGCAAAGGAGATGGCAAAGCAAGAGGCACTGGCATCTCCCCATGTTTACGAAGCAGGCAAGAGAAAGAGATCTCTTAGCTTGATTAACAGAGGTTGCTGGAGGGAGCGGACAGCCACTGGCATCCATAGTCTGAGCTAATTCTGAAGCATGTCAATGAGAGTTAGAGGGTCAGTGCTTCTTTTCCAATTTACCCAAGAGAAGCCAGCACACATCTAGCACGGCTGTGCTAAGGTCCTATGATCGGATGTTAGTACAGAATAACGGTACCACCCACAGCATAAAATCAAGACGTAACATATACACACATCCAACTGCATGACTGTTAAACTGATGCTGATATATTGTAATTGTATGGGCAATTTTTTTTAGCTTCTGGAAGGGACGGTGTTGTCTTTTTATCTCTGCATTACAAATAATGACCAAGTTACCTGGCTATCTGCCACACAACAAAGTGGGTAAATTCCATTTTCTGGAGCTCGAGGATCCAAATCACCAGGGTAGGGAGTCCAGCACCTTACAACAGATTCATTCAACCAAATCGCACTTTTCCATCAACAGTAGTCTAGGTCAGAATAGACTATCACTACTATCTTTGAACAAACCAACATACCTGGCAAGTATTGAATATAGGAAGAGGAGTAAGAAGTAATTTTTTTTTCCCCTGGGTATCATTTATTTTTATTTGGGAGAAAATCTGAATTTGAATCACTAAGGAATGACATGTTTTAGAGTGTGCTGTTACTCTGCGATAACTGCACTTTGCCTCAGGTATGCGGTGAGTCACAAGGTTGATAGCTGGTGCATACCGGCACCCTGAGAAGTGGGGTTATTGTTACCATACCGTAACCACATGCCTTGAGCAATGTTATTTCTCACACACAATAGTGACTTTTCGTCGTCTTAAGAAAAAGTTGATGCGATCAATTTTCAGGCACTATGTGGAAAAGCATATGCCTAAGCACTTTACAAAAACTCTCTGCATAAACACAGCCTCTCAGGCTATTCTGGTTAGTGGGCAGAGCAGGAAAGGACAAATGAAAATATTCAGCAATCTGTTTCCAGAAACACAGTCAAGTAAAGCAAGAACGAGCCATAGTGTACCCTATCCAGGTGTCTAGGACCAAGATCTTAGAGTGTAGAGTAAAACACAGCTGCCAGACTGTTTAGATGTAGCTTTTATGCCACAGTTTCCCAAGCAGCATGTTAAAGAGTGTGTATAAAAACTCGGTCTTGTTTATTTTATTTGGATGCTTCCCAAAGCAAAGACTGCTACTTACTCTGTGTATGCACACCTCTCCCTGAGCAGTCCTGAACTCAGCTGCTGCCTTTCCCTGCGAACAGTACTGTTACTAGCAATGAACTTTGCCTACATGCTTCTTCACCTCCTGCTGTTCAGACACGCTCTGGTACCAGCATGTTCCAGCTTTACATACTAAACGCTTCATTCACTGCGTTTCTTCAGGAGTGGGTTGAACAGTAGGCAGAAGTTCAGTCCAGGGGACCCTACAGGTTCTTATTTCCTATCTTTTAGCCTCTTGGTATCCATTTATCCATGGCAGCTCTGAGCCAGCCCCAAGGTCTCCCCTAGAGCACTGTCATCCCCAGCGTCCCAGTGCTGTTAGAGTACAATCATACCCTAGGTTCAGTCTTTAGAGCGGACACTGTGTTTTGCTTGCCAGCAATGAATTCTGCACACAGACACTCAAGGCAACTTAAAGGGCTGTGGCTGTCAAGTGTTTCTTTATGTAGTGTTCAGTTCTTGTTTTCAAGACTTCCTTTTGCTTGTGACACCTTCTCTAGAAATAAACATTTCTTTCCCTGCTAGTTTTAGATCATTTCCCTCCAAGCCAGTCAGCATTTAACTCTTCCTGTGTTTCTGGAGGAAAATCACCCAGTTCACCTCTGGAGGGAGTGATCTATTGCATAAAACATGCAGGACTGGCTCAGACACCTGGGTTCTATTTTTGGCTCAGCTGCTGCTGGATGGCCACGTAATCTCAAGCGGATCACTCTACTCTTCTTCACTTCTGCTTCCACCTATGTAACACGTGGTAATATACTAATCTAATGCTCTCACCTTGTTGGGATTATTGTTGTTTGTATAACTTTCAACCAGAAGCCTGAACTGAGCTAACTGCAGTTTCCCACCCAGCTTTTTGCCTACACAGCAGCATGAAGGCATAACGGTCGCAACATCTTAAGGCATTTGTGGGAAACATCAGCGCTGAGAGCGTCATGGTTTGCACCTACATCTCCATGCCTGCACTTACCCACACTAGCAAGACTAAGCCATCACGGAAATGCTAACACTCTACCAAAGCCTCATTTGGCTTTGCAGATCATCCTGAGGGAAGTTAAGGCTTGCCTTGCAGACCTCAGTATTGCAAGAGGTGAAATCAAAAGGAAACAGTAGTCACCCTGTTGTTTATGAGGGATATAGAAAGAGCATGTTTTACACAAAACCAGAAGCAGGACTGGGACAAGCCCAGATATTCCAAGCCTCAATGAAACATCTTTAATCTCCAAATCATCCATCCTTACACATATGCTGACAAGAGACACTATATAGGGGCAAAGTAATTATTTTTATTCTCTTTCTTTCCTTGATGCTTCACCAATACTCGATCAATATTGTCATTAAAGCTCTGAGAATAGGTTCAGTTGGTTAATCTGCACCTTGAGTATAACAGAAAGGAAAACAAAAACGCTTCAATCATGTAGTTCTTCCACAGCCATCATTGGTCCCTTGGTTTGGAAAAAGGGATGCATCCATGGATACGTCTCTCACGCACAAGGCACATGGGCCTGGGTTTTCAATAGGCATTTGGAAACTAGGAGATACTTCTCACCAGCAACAATTTGTAGGTAGGTCAGATTTAGAGGATGAACTGACTGAGGTATCCTTTAAATAGCTGGCTTATTGTATACTTAACGTATTCCTTTAACAGGCTTATGCTATCATTAAGTCTTCTGTGGAAGAAGGGAGCCATTGTGCCAGTGTAACACCGACCTAATTAGCTTTGCTGAGGATTTATTTAACAGGTTTATTCTAACAAGTTTATTCTTTAAACGTCTGATAACTGATTTGTTATAACTCTTTTTAATGAGTCTCTGTCTTCCTCTGTTGGGTTTAATTCTTTTTGCTGCTGCTCAGTAAGGTTTTGCATCTACATAGAAGGCTGATTGTACTGTGGCTGATTGTACTGTGTTTAGGCTTTGATAAGCTTTATTCTTATAGTGGATATTCACTTCAGTGTACTAAAGTAGGTGCATGTACCTATATTCATGTGAATAGGAATGCGTGCAAGAAGGAACTTTTTTGTATTACGTTTCAGTATAGTGCCTTTCATCCCAGTGAGGCCCAAGCAGTCTTACAAACTATAACATTCAAATCCTGCTTGCTGAAAGGAAAGAATCCCATTGATTTCAAGTGGGTTTCTAATCAGACCCACAGATAAGACTCCCAAATGGTACACTTGCCAACAAAATGGTAGGTGGAGAACTGTATACAAGATAACCCCAAATATGGTGTGATCTTCCTTATATAACCACAGCACCCTGAGATTCCCTTGGGTATTAGGGCAAGATGCTCCCTAGACTTTTAGAAGAGCAATATTTTAGGACATAGGGTTGTTCTGGCCCTGCTGCTGAAGGGGAGATAGATTCAAATCCTCTGACTGGGCAAAGTATTCTATTACAGCCTGTTTTCTTGAGAAAGGGCAGTGTATGTCAAAGTGTGCATAGCTGCACACTTAGCTGCTTTGTATAGCTCCAGACACCTCTATTCTGAAGGTACTTAACAAACATAAATTCAGCTTCACTCTAATGAGACACAGTTTCTATATTACTTTGCAGGTAGGGAAACTCAAGCAAGAGCTGTCAGAGCATTAATCGGAATGGCCCCATGGATCACTGGAACAGATTTTAGCTTTCCCACCCCAGTTTTGTAATCTCAGGCTTTGTGTTCTCCAGACAGAAAGAAACATCAGCTTGTTATAGACTAAAAGAAGATTAAAAAAGAGCCTGTGTTTAGGCCAAAATATATTATCATTCTTAAGACTCAAATAATAGGAATTACTAATACATAATTTGATTAATATTTGAGCATTATTTATGTATTATACATAACTACAACTAGGAAATATGGTTAATGGAGTCTGACCCACATTGTTATACCATGTACCACTTGATTCAGATCTTAGTGAACAGACAAACTCCTCCTTTGATGAGCTTATTCACAATCACATTCAACCAGGATGTGCCACAGCTACAGAGAACACTGTGAAATTGATGTCTGGTGGCAGAATTTTCTGTCATCTTTAGAATGTTATTTTGCACAGCAAAGAGAAAAGAAGGTTCAGGGGCAAGCCAACACTTTTGCCTCTTAGAACCTGTGAATCTATTGTAAGAATGAAGTAACGTCTCTGCAGAAAGGGAAAAGGGAGCATAGGTATATGTCTGTGTGCACACAGGGAGACAGAAAGCCTCAATCTTCTAGATTTATTTCATAACACATTCAGGATAAGGTGGAAATATTCTTATCATTTTTATAGGTGAGAACCTGACAGACTGAGGGGACTTATCCATAAAGAAACATAGAAAAGATGTGTCCAGACAGCAAATTTAACCGCTGCTTCCAAAATAGCAAGTCTGTATCCCAACCCCTGGATCAACCTTCTTCTAATGGAAGCTTTCAGTCCATACTGCCTCAAAATCCATAACTTCATCATCAGAAATAAGTGAAGAATTAAGTAACATGGCTTTGTGTAGGACATCTAGAGGCCCTGGAGATAACTGGTTTTCACCATCTCAACTTTGCCAGTGTTTCTTTTAAGGGTCTCCTAGCAAAGGTTTTTGAATTTTTCCTTTTCCCTTAAATAGTAAGTTATTCTCCACCAAAATTTTACTAAAGAGTTCTCAGCATGGAGGGAAATATTTCCACCACATGATGATATATATGCTTCCTGCTATTAAAGATAAGATTTTCCACCCCTTGGAGTCCAAGTGGGGAAACATCTCTAATAACAGAAGGCTCCGAGAGCAATCCATCAAAAACATGGTTTCCCCAAACAGGCCGTATTCACAGGAGACCAGATGTTCCTTCTCAGCACTTGTTATAAAACATACAAACCGACAAATATCTACAGAGTAGAGATGGATGTACCTTCTCTGATGAAATGGTTTTTCATTCAAAAATGTCAGTCTTTTGACACCAAACTTTGCAGGGAAAAGGTTTTTGTTTCAACAAAACTTCTCAGTCATGGGATTTTACTTACAGTAATAATGAAGAGAAAGAATCTTTCAGTTTGGCACCATGGGATGCGCAGACGAGTCCAGGGGGCCAGGGCCCGGGACTCTGACTTGGGTCTTACCAAGACCTCACATGATCTCCCTGGGGTCTTTGCCCGAGTACTGAGCAGAGCACTCCTTGAAGCAGAGTTTGTAGGAAAGAACATCACGGATCAGCCTTACGAGTTTCTCATTCCTCCCTTCCCCTGCGCTCAACCTTCCGTCCTACCAAGTGATATTGAAGGTAGGTATAGTGGCAGGGGGCAGGGAGAATCACAGTCCCGGTGCTCTTTGACACACAAAGGGCAATGCAGATAGCAGGACTGCAGTGTGATTTCTGCCCACCTCCACTCTGTGAACCCCAGGGAGGGAATAGTCATTGAGAAATAACCATGTTTTCTTCTGGACTGCATCCATATCTACAGTCATAGTGCCTTTCCTTGCAGACAACTCAGAACAGAAGCAACTTGAGACAGGACAAGGAGAGGGGACAATAGTCCCACCCCATCATCACCAGCTCACTCAGTGCTCTCCAGTTCTGTGACTCAGCTGTGACGATAGAAAGTCATTTGAGTTTTAGCCAGAGCCTGACCTTATTAACAGTACAGGTTGTGCAGAGACTGTTGCCTGAGGATTAGTTTTAACTTTTCTGATTAAAAGGGAAACCTCATCCCCATGGCTGTCCAGTTTGACTTGTAGTTTATAAGTATAAACCTCTACCATTAAAAAAAAAAAAAAAAGCCCCTTCCACCACTATGGCTTCCCAAATGTCACCGTGTGTTTCCATCTCTCCACCTGCAGTTTTGTGTGACCACAGGACAGTGCATTTGAGTACTAAATGATGACTGTCCGAGCTGACCTCCACAGGCTTAGATCTTATCTATCCATGGCAGTAAGGCCAGCTTCTACCAATCAGCTTCTGTTCTGTTTGCTGGGATAATAAAAAAGATATACCTTCACTCCCCACCAGTTTAACACAGTTGTTTAATACAGTAATTCTGTGAGAATGTGCATGTTGTGAATGACTTACTGTTATTACATGCATTTAGGGCAGCCTGAAGATTCAAAAACAGAGATAAAAGTGCTATTATCCAAAGGACCCCTTTGCCCACAACAATGTTTATGAAAATCATTTTGTTCTCTCACAATTTGATTTTCCATTTTATTAAACTGTAAAGCATTTTAAAAGGAGAATGGAAATACAGTTGCTTGCTAGAGCCACCTCAATGACATCAGGAGACGGCATGGGATAACCTCTCCAATCTCTCTGCTGCCTTCTGAGAAGAACCTACAAAAGCGTAGAAGTAACATTTTTGCCATTCTTTTAATTAATGGATGGTTAATGCTGGACCCCAACTTCTGCATAATTTTTTTGACTACTGCACTTTCAGTGACAGAGTAAAGGAGTTGAAAGGGAAATGCTGTGCACTTAGATTAGAAAATAGCATAGAAAAAATAGTGTAGGTAGCTGGAAAATACTACATCCTGCTAGAAAAAGAATGGTGAGATAACAGGTCTGTTTGGCATTCAGAAGGGAAAGCTCCAGGAGGAAAATCCATGCATTGACACCCATTCTATGTTGCTCAATACTGGTAAGTTTAAGCGCTTAAAAAATTACAACATCTTTCTTTACAATCTGTGTAAGGTACTTCCTGTATAATACAAAACTTAAACAGAAAAGGATATTTTATTTGACTTCTATTTTCAGATCCTTCAGAATGGTCACAAAAGATATTTTCTAACTTCTCTGCTACAAAACCTGAAAACTTTATTCTTAACGGAAGTAGTCAAAAGGTGAACTATCCAAATTACGACACCTAGATCTGGGCCTTTCAGAAAGTAATTGATATTATGAGATTTATAATAACCCGGTTAAAATTACATCATTATACATTACTAATGAAGTCCTTTTTTCCATATTTTGTCAGGATGCCTTTTGATAAACTTTGCATTTTTCATCATTTTATAAATACAAATTCTCAGATTTTCCCTTGCAGATATTCCATCCTCCTTTTTGACTCCATTCTCAGACTCCAGCAAACACTGCTGAGCATCCCCCTAAGGGTTGCCTTGTTTCAGAGGTGGTGGCTTCCTTTTCTGCAAATTTTGTTGAAAGTCTTAAGAATTACTGTCATGAGATAAACTTTGCACTCCTTTCTTGGGGATATGGAATTGCCAACAACCAGAGATCTTCAATTACTTTAAAACATTGCCAGACTCCTTTTGTGATATGCAAACCTTTCACCCGGAACCAAATATAAGTGAGTATCTTCATAACATTAATACATTCACAATTCTATGTCATTTCAGTATGTCGTTTCAGTAGTGGGTGAGCAAATTTGTGCTTCTTGAATTAAAAAAAAAAAAAAAAAAAACACAACACAAAAGGACAGGATGTCCTTCCTGTCAGCTAAGAAACAAGGCATCTGATAGCAAAGGTCGTCCTCCCACCAAGCTGCAAAAGGTAAAGTGGCATTAACCCCTGTCCCAGGAAGCTACAGGGTCCCTGGAGAGATCGCTCCCACACAGCAAGATGCAGAAGAACAATCCAGCCCAACTGGCTTTTCCACCCACTGTATTATCTAAGCGTTGATTAGATTCTGCAATCACAGATCAATTGATAATTTCATAAAACTAAGTGGATGGTTGTCAACACTGTAATCAGCCCAGTATGATGTGTATGCATTGACCTTCAATCCTCTGCTCAGGAGCGCGTGTCAAAGATAAAATGCCTCTTCACAACACCTCTCCCTCCCACACTCCCCAGACTATTGCTCTTTATGGACTGAGTAAGCTTTTGTTTAACTGGTTACAGCAAACAGAGAAGTAAATAATAACAATACTCAGCCTGCCTCTAGTGACTCCTAGATGGCTGCAGTGAGGAGGCTTTGCTTTACAGGTGGCCCTCAGGAAAAGTTTGTAAGTCGGCTACAAGGCAAAACACACACAGACTTTTAGCTCCACAACTGAGGGCTGTATTTTTCCTGTGCCTTAGTAATGGGAGTGAAATGAGAATCCTGGTAAAGTTTCTCCATGCCTTTTCCACCCATAATCTGGAGCTGGCTGTCTTCTCCTCTCCAGTTCCTCAGTGTGCACTATGATGACATGAGAGAGTCACAAGGCTATTTCCCTTCTCTGTTCTTCCTCTTTTCCCATTCCATCCCCCTGGACCTACATCCATCCTTGAATGAGTATCAATATCAGCCAAGACATAGGAAGAGAGGCTGAGAAGTAAATTACTATCAGCCAAGACATAGGAAGAGAGGCTGAGAAGTAAATTACTAACAGCCACTTAGAAAAACTGACTGCAAGTCTTTCAAAAGCATCGGTGTATTTTTTATCTGCTTCCATTTGCACACCATTTCACCCCAACTAAACACAGTGATTCCTACTTACTCATGTTTCTATGTGTGCATCCCCAATATCTTTTTTCTGCAAGCAGTTTGTTATTCTTGGAAGTTGGTGAAGAATTTACAAGCCATACAAACTCTTTTGCTGCTGCCAGAGTATTCCATGAACAGATTTTAGTCTTCTGAAGCATCTTTGCTGTGCAAAACCATTAGTATCACAACTCAGACTCATCTTCCAACAGATGCTCAGAAATGTTCACAAACTGATCATTGCCATGCAGCTATTGGTCACTTAAATCATAAGGACCTGTTGAACCTATTTCCATATCAGATAATGGCTCCCAAACACTTGCAACTAGAAGCTCACAGAAAGTTTATGCAAGTCCTCACACAACATTGCATTCAGTGAAACATGACTGTTCAGGAAGTGAACACAGAGAGAGCTGGCTACTTAGAAATTCCAGCTGAGGTTCTCAGGAACCTTGTGTTGAACAACTGTTCCACAACCGCCTCCCTACATTGCTCTCTAATCATGAAAAAATACAAGCCTTTTTGACTTTGGCATAAACATGGCATGAAGTGTGAAATTAACCCATGTTGTACATCGTTTGGAATGACCAGTCACATGCAGAGTCTAAATAATTAGCAAAATAATTAATAACCTGAATAATTATCACACATAATTAGATATGGATAAAAATGAGAGCCTAAATGTGTGCTTCTTGAGTTTGGGCTGTAGTGAACAAGAACAGAATGTAAACTATGTTTTAAGCCCATCATTGCATAACCTGTCTGCTGTGGCTTTGGAATAACTGTTGCAACGATGTAACGTGGGTCTTCATATTATTCGGATAAAATTACATCTCTCTCTCTTCTACCATCCCCTGGGGGCAATCTCCTCTAACCTATTTTTATAGCATCACTGTGCCAAACAGCTTCTTCAGAAGAGGTAGGATTCACTGTTCTTTAAACCCACCTAGTGGGCAGCCAGGACCATGTGTAGAGAGGACATGCCCCATTACTTTCATCATAATATTCCCAAACACACCTCTAGTATCACGTATTCAGGCCTGGATTTCCCTAGCTGAGTTGTCTCTCAGGGTGCATCATCATTCAAGCTACTTCAAGCGACACTTTCCACCTTAAGGTTGCTGCGGGAGAGGACAGAGGAAGAGTTGTTACTAGATGACCTGGGACTTTCTACAGCAGGAAGGAACATCTTCCCTGAAGAAAATTTTTTGTTTGATTTCCTTCCACTTCCAAGAGAGTTGCACAAGAAAATGCTCATTCACCAAAAGCAAAGGAAGCTGTTCATCTCCATGACCAAGACCAGCAGTACTAGCTATGCAATGTAAAGCCATAAAAATCCAAAGGCCACCTTCAAAAAAAAAAAAAGTCAGCGGACAGCCACCTGACAGAAGGACATTTGGTATGTGCCTTGCCTCAAAAACTGCAATGGACAAACAGGAGCCTTGCACAATTCCTTCGAGCCTTCCAGTGAACCACGCATCACTGGAGGCATGGCAGCAGACAGGCTGACCAAGTGGCACAATAAGCAAATCCCGTCTCTCAAGACGGGCGTTCTCTGCAGTTTCTAGTGCTCATGCAGGTCTCCATCTGTGGTTGTGCTGAGCCAGGCCTCCCCTGGGTGGGTGCGGGGAGGGAAGCTTTGGCTGCATTTCCCCCCCCCCTCCCCCCCTGAGGCTGATGTGATATATTAGGTGCAGGTGACACTTGGGTCAAGTGAGCACCTGTTCTCCTGAGGCCTCAGGGGAGTCTTACTAACATGGGAAGAATTTATTTTAACAGCTAGAAACTGGGCGAGATTATCACAGTACATTCTCTCCCTGGGAGTTGTAAACTGCTGGAATTCACTTCTCCCCTGTGGGATGCTGCAAAGAAGAGAGGAAGGGTCTCTCTACAAGGGTAAGAGGAAGGGCTGTATACTATAAAGCTGGTCCCTGTGTTAGCTTTCAATCTGGATTGCAAGAGTAGATACCCTCGGTCTGCTAACAATAACAACCCTGTCTCTCCACCACAGAAGCTGGAGTACAGGGCTGAGCCCATTTTATTTTGTCCAGAGGGTTTGTGATTTTTGTTAAGACAAGAGATGACTTCCATATAAAGACCTTTTGCAAAGCAGGGGCTAAAACCATAGTCATGCATATACATATTGAACATCTCATATCTCAGTGCATTTGCCTGCTGCAAGATTAAAATAAAGGATTGTTATCCTTGGCAGGTAATTGAAAAGGTGAAGCCCCTTTGCTTATTCCGTCTGAGCCTACTATGTCAGGCTCCCTACACAATTGCCTACCTAGTCAGTCAAGAAAAATACCTCACATTATATGGAGAGGTCTAGGAAAGAGCCCTACAGGTCATCAGTCTGGGTTCTAAGGGAAGCTGTGCCCTGTGTTTGTGACCAGATGATGGCGTTTTAATAGTTCGTGTAAAACGAATTTTGTCTTAGCCCAGCTTCCAGCAACTGGACCTGTAGTGCACAAACCCAGCCTGGGGTTAGCATCCTTACCAAAAGTGTCAGATCCAGGCTTAAGTAGTCCTGGAGATGTGAGAAGTATGTTGAACATAAGTCCCAGTGAGGAGGCTAAAATGGCGTATTGGGTCACATCAGAACAATGCATAGAATTTCTGATCTCTTTGTAGGAAGAGGGAACAGGGGGAAAGGGAGCAAAGGGGAGAAGAACTAACTTCTCCCCCTCAACTTGTCTTTAATATTGACTTCAGCTCTAGTTTGAAAATTACTTTATCTTGAAATTTTCTTTAATGCTGTTGTCTTACTCAGAACAGTTTTAATGGTAAAAAAGCAAACAAACCAAAAATCCAGTACTTTCTCTGACACTAAATGGAAGTAGTTTTGTTGTTCTGGTTTGGTTTTTTACTTTTCAATTTGCTAAAAGATCCCAACTGTTTTTCACCAGCCCTGCTGGAATCACTGCTCTTCTCTCACTCATAGTGCTGGTACTACTGGCATCAACTCAGCAGATGAACAGAGGATTTCAGCCTTCTAAAGCTGCCAATCCTGCACCTTTCAAAAATGCCAACTGCACTTTCTATGATAGCGATGAATTACTGTGCTAGTGCCGGCAAAGCCTACAACAAGCCCACAGACAGAGCCAGAAGCAGAATCCGGGGTGAGAAGCCTGAGCAGCTCCATGGAAATCAATCATGTACATCTTGTTTTCCACAGGGGTCAGCTGAACACATCCCAGTCTCGCCTGATCCTTGGATGCAAGCAAGGTCCACAAAACCAGCTCTTCCTCCTCAACAAGAGAATTCAGGATTTGGCCAAAGGACTTCGCTAAACAGGGGACTGGCTTATCCAGCTATTAGAGAACGCTTGCAGCAGCATGCCTACCCTCTGTGTCCTCAAATACAGGGAGAGGGAAGGAGCAATGTTTCTCACAGTGTGAATTCTGCCAGATGAACCTCTGCCTTTCTTGCCAAGTGTGTCCAGTTCAAAGGAGCAGCACCCTTGTATCACCTGTGGCTGCCTTTTCTTCGGCAGATTACCACCCTCTTGGAAATGGCTGGCTTCCACTATGGAAAACAAATCACTTCCAGCAACAGGGACTCCTCTAGGAAGAGTCACTGCAAACAGAGGAAAGACAACTTTCTGTCCCTGGGATTTCCTCGCTGGCCAGCCAGCACCAGTCCTCCTATCTCAAGTGGTCCTGACCGGTCAGAAAAAACCCCAAACCCACAAACTTGCACCCCTCCCCCCAAAGACTTTCCCCAAGGCCATATGCTCCCCCCCGCCTCCGATGCACACACCCAACCATTCCATTGATGCTGAGAAGGGATAGCTGTGGTAATTAAAAGGTAGCAAAGCTCCTCGTCTGCATGAATAGGGGACAAGTCAATACAGTTCAATCTGCTGCTGAATTGACTGCAATCAATTCCTCTTTCTGCCCATCCAAGGCTGCAGCTGTAAAATACTCACAATCTGATCAATGGTGACCTTGAGAGCAATGAAGAGAGACAAAGCCACAATGCAAACAGAGGGAGGGCCGGAGAGAAGCCTTCAGAGCAAGTAGAAATGAAAGGGAAGGCAGAGCTTAACCTTCTTCTACAGCAATGCAGAGATGCAGTTTGGACAGCTGGCGGCAGCCAGCAGGAAAGTGCCACACGTGGGCACACGTCCCGTTTCATCAGCCCTCCAGAAAGAGCAGCAGTCATCCGTCCCATCGACTGGCTGCCTCGTGAGGAAGAAGGTTTAACCAACGAGCGGGATGGTTCTTGCCCAAAAGATTTTAGAAGTGATACTGAGGCGATATTACTACTCTCTATCTACCAGCTCCATCCTGCAGGGAGGTCAGGGTGAGGAAATACTCAGAAGCAGGCAGTGCCAGGCACCCAAGGCAGCCCAGCATCTCTGCCTGGTTTTAGAATGAGTCTGTCCACCTCAGGTAGCTCCTGCAAAGTTGTGCAAAGGAAAAACAGGATTGTCTTAGTGCTTTCCCCTCTTCTCTCTCACTCCTGAACAGCTCCAGTCCAACCCGATCACCAGTAATGAGTTAATAATTAATCAATCATTACCTGATTTCATTTTCAGCTTGCAAGATGAAAAAAAAAAAAAAAGAAATGAGATCTTAAAATAATACTCTGCAATGGGTTGTGTCTGTCTCCAGCAAATGCAATTTAACTGCCTTAATGAAATGCTAATTGGTAGAAAATATATATAAAAACCATCCTGAATACAGCTCTAATTAAATTTCCTTTTTCCAGATCTACAAGGCAAAATGCTCAGTGCAGAAAGAACAGTAAACAGACTCAAAGGCTGGCCTTTACAAGACGGGGTAAAATTACAAAGAACTGCACAAGGGTTCATTGGGAATAACACCATTGTTGTTCCTAATTTTGTGTGTGTGCATGTGGCACAGCTAAATAAAAAATGATGTTTATAAAGAGCTGCCTGCTCCTTTGCTGATGGACTGGAGGCGCTGATCCGACAATTAAAGCATCGTCTCAGTAATAGCCATAAATAAACAAGCAGCATTAGAACAGACTTGCAATAAAGATGATATTAAAAGCAGAACAAAATGAGAGGCAGCACTGAATGGGAAAGGGTGAAGTGTAAGTCACATTGATCTCTTTCTTGCCAAGGGTAAGGAAACAAGAGATGTCCTTACTGTGGACCCCCCCCAATACTCAGCAAAGCTGTTACAAAGGAAGAGAAGGACAGGTCTCTGACAAGGGGCAATAGGCTTGTAAATGGCTTTTAGTCAGAAATTGTGAAAAAAGGGAGTAGAGTGGACACAATCAGAGCAGATTAGAAACTTTCCATGGGGACTTGTACAGGGAAACATTGATTTGTCAAAATCCCAGCTTCTTGCAGGTCAGGGTCACTCCGGACCCATCTTCTGCATTTCATAAAAGTTTTGAATTGTCAGAAGTGTGATACTGTTGAAGTGCCAAGTTCCCAATTTCAAGCTGCAATGGCTTTTCACATAGAAATTGTAGATTACATCACTAAAAGAGTTTAAGAAAAAACAAACAAACAAACAAACCCAAAACACTCACAAACACAAACCACCATCTGACCCGAAACAGATACTAGCCACTCCCCACAAATTACTAACCTGGGAACATTTCTGAAGTTAAAAGTCTTTGTCCTCTTTTGGAGAGGAAAAAGTGCTGACACTGAAAACTCCCCTGAGCTGAGAGAGCAGTGTCCTCTCCGTAATGGACATGCTTCAGCACAAACCCATCCCTCACCTTGCCATCGGCAAAGCATTGCCTACCTCTCTTATGGAGCATCGGGTTTCTCAAGCAAGACATGAGCAACGTTGGTAGCTTGAGTCCAGTGGTCCACACAGGCGGTAGTTTTCACATACTCTATCAGTACTATCTTCAAACCCAGCTTGTCAGCACAGCACCCTCCTAGAGACTTTAAATGACTTTGCAAATAGCCTTTCCAGCTGAGTATAATTACCTTAATTAAAACCCCACCTCATCCTTCTGACTGGAAACGTTTACGTAATCGCTGTGTTTGTCTTAATGATCTCGTTAGCAGCAGGCTCAGAAAGTCCTTCAGCTCCTCTGCCAGTGGGCTGAGACCTGAACCCTTTTCATGGGGGAAGTCACACAGGTGTCTCTGCTCCTCTGGTGGGGTGGGTATTTGGGCTGAGGCCTTGAGGGGAGGGATAGGTGACACAGGTGCCTTTACGCTCTCTTCTCTGTAAGCACCACTAATTTCTGGCTACTTCTTTCCTCCAGGGGATAGGAACCTCCCAGACCTCCAAAGACTGAGCTTGGGTGTGTCCTGGTGCCATGCCAAGGCAAGGGGATGTCTTGGCTGTTGGCTAGGCCTGGCTGAGGAACAGATAGCAAGATAGCAATGGCCATTAGGTAGCAGAGAATACCTTTGCTACATGGTCTAGAGCAGCCAGGGTTTCTTCACCTCTGGTCTAAATACAGCAATTCTGTTTTGTCTCTCGTTCCCAAGGAGCCCCTTATGGTTCACAGAAAGCAGAGAAAACCTGCTTTTGACACGCATCCTACTTACTTTCTGTCCACTTCCCATGGCTATGTCTGTGCAAAGCTAACCGCTCTCTTCCTCTAACCATTGTCCCCAGCCTCATGAGGTCCAGAAATAGGTTTGATCATTTATATTTGCTCTGTCTTAGCTAATGTGACTCCTGGGCAGCAGATTATTCTAAAAAGGCCATTTCTGCTCCACGCTCCCTAATCCTTGTTCCACTGTTGGAGAAAATTTAATTGTTGAACAGAAAGGGTACCTCAGTTTTGGGGCTGTAGGCTGTTAGGAGCTCACATGAGGTAGAAGCGTAGTCTGGCTTGAGTGGGTCTGGGAGATGAGATCCTGGCTGCTTCTTCCTCCTTACTGGGTGTGCAGACACTAGCACTGCTTCTTTTTCATTGCTGCCATGAAAATTGCCTTATTGAATTTTTAAATAAACTGTGCTGGTTGGAATATCTAAAGAGCCTTTGCACAGACCCTGACGGCATTTTTTTTTTTTTAAATTAAAAATCTTGGCCTCAGGCGAAATGGAAATGTCTTCAGATTTGCAATCAGTACTCATGTAACATATCTGAAATGCAGTTTATAAACTGGTGATTTGATGGGATTTGTTCCTGGGGGCCGTAATGAATGGATTTGTGGAATCTCAGAGCCCAGGACGGCATGACACAAATTGTTACCAATGACCATTACAAGGCACGAGGGGAGAATGGGAAAGAACAAGAAAAGAACAATCCAGTTCTAATTGCTGAGTTGCACATGTGAGCCACGTTGTCCTCTCCTTCCAGTCTCCTCACCTTTGTGTTTAACTCACCAAGGTGTCCAGTTTGTGCTGAGGGCAACACCTTAAAAAAAATTGTTCCAAATGGGAAACTTCTATGACCCTGAAGACCAGCCATCCCTGTGCACGATTCACCTGATGGAGATGGGAAATTAATAACTGAATACCTGCTGCTAAAGGCTGAATGGGAACTGTCACAAAGAACCTGCTGAGGAGAAAAAGGCTTGCACTTTGTCCTGAGGCAGCTCTCCCTACTCACCGAGCTGGATCGTCTGATTAGCTAAGGCCAAAGAGAAACCCTCCTAGAGGAAGGCCTGGAGAAGGAGGGAAAGTGAGAAAAATCCCTGGCGTGCTCTTTCCTCTCTCAAGGATACAACTCCGATGACCTTAGCTAAGGATTAAATAGATGACCAAGTCACTAATGTGCTTGGGTTAAATAGGGAGAGAAAACTAGAGGAAGGAGCCAGTGAGTTAAGACTGGGGACTGCATGTTGAACAGAAGAGGGGAAGAGGCGACTGGAGAGATGCAGTGAGGCCAGAGCTGCATGTAGGAGAAGCGGATGATTGAGGTAATTTGCTGGGGCCTCATCCAGAGCATGCAAAGACAAGTGGTGCAGAGATTCATCAGTCACTGCTAATGCAGAGCTAATGCAGGCTGGGAAAGCCATACATCATTGTGCAGAGCTGGGTCAGAATCAGACGCTTCAGGGATATTAGCTCTGGGATACAGCCCTGAACTGCAGCTCTTCCTCCTCCGCACCTCCACACCAGGCTCACTTGTCTCCTTATCCTAGTGAGATCATCTCACCTGGAACAAGCATGGTAGGAACATTCACCACCCCCGTGGACCACACAGGTCCCAAGTCCTGAAGCACGCAGGAACCGCACCACGCTACAAACAATGTGTTGCCCTCACAGCCTTGTAATTCACACACAGATACATCCTAAACACATTACCTTATTTTTTTCTCAATGTGGCTAATCCAAAGGTACCACCGATCTCTCCCAGCCCACACTAGTCCAGTGCCAACTTTCTTTCCTCATCCCACCATGTTACGATGCTTTTACATACCACCTTACGACAGACAGCAGCATCCAGCAGGATTTGTGCTAGGACCCATGCAGAAGGAACGCGTCACATCTGAAACTAGGAGGAGCAAGAGAAGTGGAGCAGGTATGTAAAAGTGCCTGTTGGAGCTGGTAGACTCTGCATGAGTATCTCAAAATGTCTGCAGCCTCAAGGAGTAGTCATTTCTTCACAGCTGGGTTTGCCTAAGGCTGATGCTGCGTCACGGAGATGAAGCAGAAGGAGGAACAGCCTCATAGGCAGGTTGTGCAATGCTTGTGAGGTCAAAAGTATACGAGCTGCTGGGGTATCAGAGCTAAGCTGCAGGGCAGGGAGAGGAATGTGCTGTCGGGTTGAGAAGTTGCACACCGCTCTGGGAAAGGGGGCAGGTTGGTGCAGAGCCAGGCTCCACAGTTTGGGGCAGGCCTGAGAAACGTTGTTTTTGCTCTGCCTCTCCCCCAAAATGGTAAATGATTCTTATCCATCATTATTATGTCACTGCGCATGGAGATGGCCTAAGGGCTCTGCAGAAGTCAGCGGGCTGATCCATAAAACGGCACCCAAAGATGAGCTGACTTCTTTCACACAGAAAAGGAGTGGGTGAGATCTTTAAATCTCTGGAGCCAGAAACAGTTTGGAGTCTTGGTAGCCTGAAACTGCAGTTTTCAGTATCCTTCTTTCTTCTAAATGCTTCTCACGTTCTATGTAACGTGACTGTCTGAGGACCCTCTCAACCCAAACTGAAAATTCATTGTAAACTTTTTAAAACAGAGATAAGGCCAGTTTTAAGATTTTCTTCACTCAAAAATTTGGGGGGTGGGCTGGTGGTGGTGATGGAAACTGTCCAAAGGATATCTCTAGTGCAATGTGGAAAATGACATTTCACAATGTCTTTCTCATTTTGCAGCTTAGCAAATTACGGGATCGAAGGGGTTTTTGTTTGCTTTGTCAATACATGACAAAATGAAAGAAAAAGGTTTATACCCTATTGAAAGAGAAAGTTTCACTTGACCAAAAGAGATCGGGTTTATATATTTATTTTACTCATTTTGACTTTGCAGAGGACTTGAAATTTTAGTTTTGCAGCTTGCTTCAGGATATGAAAATTTTTTGAACTTAAAAAAATGTTTGTAGAGAGATAACCCAGCACATCTGTATGACCCTAGAAAATCTAGGCTCTTTCTGTTGCCTTATATCTCCCAAAAATGTTGTGACTACTGGCAAAGGGTCCCTACGGGCCCTTTGCCGCTGCATGTCAAAGCCTCTCTTGCTCTGGCTAAAGGTCTGCTGTGGGAGCACGCAACTGGCTTCATCTCACACTGCCAAGTGGTATTTCAGGGCAGTTTAATGCCTCCCTATGATGTTTCCTTAGGAAATATTTTGTCTCTCTGTTGAATCCAAAACCAGAACTGATTGGCAACTCAGTGGCAAAATCCCTTGCGACTCATTTAAAGATACCATAAATTGAAGAATCTCTTTACCTCGTGATAAAATTACCTTAAAGCCTCAACATCATTCACAACTGGAGAAGATCCCATGACCCTGTGGCTGCAGGACCATCCCAAAGTTCAACCTCCTGAGATGCTGAAAGGCAGACACCTCTCTTGACTTCCATGAGAAGTGAGGGTACCCAGCACCAACCTGGATAGGGCTTTTTCTGGAGGGAGGAAGAGAGGAAAGGCAAATACATGTGTGAGAGAGAGAGAGTGCAAATGAAAGGAGAGAGACTATTGGAGGGCTTCATCATTCCCCTGTCTAGAAGATATTTCTCCATTGACTCTATTTAAAGTCAGCCTCAGGCTTGTGGGCCTGGAGAGCTTTTAGCAGATGAAAGAACTCACTCATCAGGCAGAGGTTTTTTGATTATTTTTTTTCTCTCCCCAGCTCTCACAGGTCTGTTTTAAAGCCATTTCAGCAATTGTTGAAAACTGTCAGATACCTTTGACAGATCAGTACTTTACCGTGGAATTTGCATGGCCTGTTAGCCAATCAAAATGCAAATTGGGGATACATTTAAAACACAAGCCCCCAATTTGTCTTCAAAATGCTGCTGGAAAGTCATGAAAGCAATTTAGCTGTTCCTGGGACTGCAACTTGTCTTCAGTCTCAGTTCTGGCAAAGCTGCTGGTTTTTGCCGGGCGGGAATGTGTGCGTGTGTAAGTGTGTGTGTGTGTATGTATGCTACAGGCATTCTTTCCAAGCTGTGAGTATAAATCTTCCTCTCTGACTGAGTGAGATTTATAGCTCAGCCACGGGGCTCCCAGCACCTCCCAGCACAGCATCTCTCTTTCAGATCGGGACAAGCTCGGGGATGGGGTATGGGAAGAGGGATGGACGCCCGGGCTCTTCTGCCCTGCTTCCCTTCCCTTCCTTTTCCAGATGGCATTAGGGTTTAGTGATAGAGCAGAGGCTTGTGCCAACAGCTCACACTGCGGCAATAATGAGAGCCATTTAATGAAGGTTGAGTCAACAAAAACACGTTTCCCTTTCAACAAATAAACACTTTCATTCCCCCTCCTTGTTTTTCCCACTAGGGGCTTTCTGCTAAGGGAAATTGCCAGATCAACATCGCAGCAGATGAGCATCTTTGATTTACCTCCAGATTAGGTACAGTCAGCATCATGGTGACACAAGCCTTTGTGTCGCTGGCTGTTCCTGTCCCTCAGCCTGGACAGGTGAGCCTGCCTCTGAGCACTTGCTCCCCGTCAGAGGGTTATCCATCCATCCTCGTCTGAGAACCCAGTCTGAGCCTGCTTAACCAGTTTTCTTTATTTTTCTAGTAGAAAACCTTTTTTTCCCACTCCTTTTAAACTTTCTGAAAGAAAAAGTCTACTTTGTCTGAAAATAATTTATTTCCCCTGAAAATACCACTTCCCCCCATAATAATCCTCCAGTTCTGATTTAAAGCCACCTTGCAAAGGTGGTGTGAGGGGTTTTGTTTTTAATGGGAACTTGAAAGGCTGTACACAAGACAAAAAGCTTGAACAGCCCATTCTGTAGCTGGAAATGACATTGTTTCATGCAGACTCATGCATGAAAATTTACCTACATTCTTTTTTAAACGGGTCTGGGGGAAAAAGGCCCTGTCATCTGTTATCTACCGTGGAGTTATCTATTTATATCAGTTGTACTGAACCCACTGTCATCCCATTATGAACCATTTCTTACAGCCAGAGGCCCAGACCTGGGATTCTGCAGATTCTGCCGCACAGGACATTTCCTGGCATTACTCAAAGCATGAAGGTTAAGCTGGAAATGATCTTTCCAGTGAACTGAGTTCACTCCAGAGAAAATTCTTTCACACTTATCAGATTTGGTTAATAAAATGAAATGGGTAAACCTTTACTGCAAGAATATTTGGAGTGATTTTTTAAGTTTTCCTCCTCTGCAAATGGTTAGTTTTATGTTCCCCTCCTCCCTTTAATGTCTGGATTCTCCCTTTCCCTGCAGTCTGCCTCTTGTCTGGCTCACTGAGGCAGCCAGATGGTGTAATTTGCAGGTACCTCCACAGCACTTACTTGTCCGACATGCCTGAACTGATTGAAACATGCACAGAAACATTTGAAACCTCATTGAAGGGGTCTGGATAAAGTCCTGGAATGTGATAGATCTGGGAGGCAGACCAGGTACATTCACCCCTGAAGACCGCACAGCACAAAAATCCAGGGGAAAGAGTTTGTGCACACACATCTGCACAGGGAGATGAGATTGCACGTATGCAATTACTGTAGATCTTTACAGGACTACTTTCCAGTAAATAAATAGAGTATGGTTGCCCATGTAGTGTGTCTCACTGCACTTATATGTGGGTGTGTGTACTAGTAAGTATACATGACTCCCCCCATTCCTGTGTGTCTCCATGCTATGTGTGTGTTTGATGTATATACATTTCCTATAGAAACATCCAGTTGATGCAGCAGGTATAGCAGGACATGTCTGGTATTCACACACCACGCTTGTTTTTGAAGCCAGTGTGCCTGCAGAGAGCATGTAAGCAGCAAAACCCAGATACCCATGTGTGTAGAGGAGGTTTCTGATTGCATGTACATCATTGCTTACCACACACAGCCTGTGGGTAACAGCAGGGAGCTGAGCTGTCCGACTGATGACCAAAATACCTGATGTTGGCTAGTTCCTCCAGTTTGAAGACAGGCTTCTGCAAGAAAAGACACGTTTCAGCCCTCTCAGAGAGTGCACACAGTTGCCCATGGGAGGAAGGTGACTCAGGTACCTTGAGGTCAACCACATTCAAATACCATGATTCAACAATTTCACCATTTCCCTTATGCCTTTGTGCCCTCCGTGACATCTGAGCACCATGGAAGTGTGTGCAGAGAGGTGTGCATAGAAAATGCACCCCTACTAATGAAGGTTTGAAAATATTTTCTCTGTTCTTAGGCTTCTCCTGCTTCCTTCTTTAGGAATATGTTGTCAGATGTCACACAACTCTGGTAAAGGGGTCAGTGTGCATGATGCTGGGTCAGCATCAAGAAGACTGGGACCAGTGGGTGATGAGGCTTCTGGGAAGAGCTGGAGCAGAAACTGGGAGTGGAGCCTGCTGGAGACAAAGAACAGGTTGTAGAGAACTGGGCTAAAATGCCTCCTAATGCACGAGGACAGTTGGCACTCAATGACTGCATCTGTACTTTCCAGGGTAAGACGTCTGCTGCCACTGAATAAAATCTCCTCTGGAAATATGTCTATGAACAGCAATATCTTTGCAGTCAGGGATATGAGAAAATAAACACCTGGCAAGAGGAGAATTCAATCCAACACTGATTTAAATATGATAAGAAGACCATCAGGAAAAAAAAAATTGCATTTTCTTGCTGCACTAAAAAAAAAAAAGAACAAAACAAAAATCCTTCTCATGCTTCAGCTGGGGACAGGAGGAGCTGAGCAAGGGGACAAGACTCTTGTGGGAAAAGAGAAGTGGCTGGCTCGTGCACAGCACCCTGTTGTTGTGCTGGTACGTGGCAGCACCTTGTCAGCACTTTGCAAGAGGGAGTTCCATCTTTCTTTCTTACATGGCCTGACAGCTTTTCAGAAGAGATTTATACAGGGACAGGTCAGAATATCTGTCATAGCAAACCACTGTGATCAAGAGAAACGAGGCACCGTGAGCCTCCGAGCTGGGCCCTCACACTTTTTAGGGCAGAGGAGATCTTGTTTCAGGAGAGGGCACAACCACGGGTGCTGCTTGACACCCCAGGGTGGAGGGTCCCTGGGCTACATCGGTATGAGACATATACTCTGGGATTTATCTGGCTGTGTACAGATATCTAGAGCTTACAGGTCTGCATTCCTGCAAGTTGGCGAGCCTCCCTTTAAGATCAAGGCAGAGAAACTGTCACTTCTGGGGCCCAATTCATCTCTTTCTAAGGCAGACGTCTAAAACAAGTCAGACAAATTGTGCTGTGGAATTGCTTATTTCTCTTTCCCAACTATAAGGGAGTCTAGACAGCTAGCTCGGCCGAAGACAGTTGCGCTGGAGCTGCTGCAAGTAAGAAAAGCCAAATCCCAGCTCTAGTGTGCGGATGGGCCATCCCACAGTGTCTGCCCGCAGCCCCCTGAGCCCGTTGCTGGCTCCATACCCACAGCCTCCCTCCGCCACGGCATCCCTCAGCTACGGCTCGTGGGGCAGCAGTGCCCCAGGAGCAGCAGAGCGTGCATCTCCTGGGAAGCAGGTGGTAGAAAGGTCTGCAAGGGATTGGAATACAGCCATGTTATGAAGAATTTTAAACATGCTCAGAGCAATAATATTTAGAATTTTTCCCTGATAGGTTTAAAGGAAAAAGTCAGGGAACATATCACCATTAGCATTAGGCAGCAAAGTCTGCTTGGCTCGCCCCCTGAGCCACTCTGCTGTGACAAAGCCATGGGAGCATTTTACAAGGACAAAGGTTGCTGCTGGTGAACAGCAGCATATTAACATGGAAATGACAGCAATCCATGTCAGAGCACGGCGCCCATGTAAATCTTTCTTAGGCTATTAGCACTATGTGGAACGCGTCCTCAGATGTGGGACACTTCCTTGCAGGCACTGGGTGACTGGTTCGCAGCTTCATAGTGCTGTATTGCTGATTTCACTGGAGCTTACCTACTACGCTGAACAACTGGGAGAAAAAGGAGGGAAAAAAAAAAGCAGATTGCGATTCAGACCCCTGCTTTCTTAGTGAATCTCCTCCGGACCCCAGCTGTGGTGTAAATTGAGATTCCGCATGAATGCTGTTGCCTGCTTTCACTGCTCGTTGGGTGCAATTTACTTGTCTTATCCGATTTACTCTATGCACTCAGGTTTGGAGCATAAATATACAAGCTCATGTAACTATGCGAGCATCTTTCTTCTGTCTGCCAGACACCAGCTCAGATCCACCAGATTCAGAGGAAGTGTTTTTAATTTCGGTGATCTTCCTTTTCTCACCCAAAGCCCCACCGATTTCTGCGCTGAGGGCTCCTAACCACATCAGTAGATTTTTCCATTGGATTTAATTTTACCCTCTGATTTGAAGGGTTTAAGTGTGAATTAAGTGATACCTAGGCTTTGAGCAAAGCCCCCCTTCCTAGGGGTGAATTTCAGCCTAAATGAAAAGTGCTTGCATTAGGAATGCACTCCCCAAGCATGAATAAATGTTCTCAGGGAGCTCCTTAACAACATACAATCTTCCAAGCAACAGGTTGCTTTACTAGGATTAACAACCTGGAGGAGAAGGATTAATATAATTGTTACTCCTAACCACAGCTGCAGAAAATAATCACAATGAAGTTAAATAAAACCTTTGAAACCTGTCAGGGGGAGGGGGTTTGGCTTTTAAAAATTTATTTATTTATTTGTGCAGTTCTTGCAGGAAGTTCCTTCATGTCAAACAGGATGTACGAGCATGAGCATTCACCTTCTCCTCCTTATTTTTCAGAAAGATTTTTAAGCTCAAGCCAAAACACAGGGTATTTTTAGAAAGCAACATCCTAACTGACCTTCCCCCCCAGCTCTGTTTCACGTTTCATTCCATAAGAATAAAAGAAGAGTTTTGTCAGATGAAAGGAAAAGCCCACCTAACCCAGTATCATATGTTCAATAGTGGCCAAAAATCGCCACCAGGGAAGACTATATAAACAGGGCAAGGAAGTGCCAGTATTTCTCTCCTACACTTTCTCAGCCTCAGGTGATCAGCATTTCGGGGACTGCCTGAGTCAAAGGCCTTATCTTTGGGTTTAACGCCTGTCCTGGTTTCAGCTGGGATAGAGTTAACCGTCTTTCTAGCAGCTGGTACAGCGCTGTGTTTTGGGTTTAGGATGAGAAGAATGTTGATAACACCCTGATGTTTTCTGTTGTTGCTAAGCCGTGTTTAGACTAACTCAAGGACTTTTCAGCTTCTCCTGCCCAGCCAGCAAGGAGGCTGGAGGGGCACAGGGAATTTGGGAGGGGACACAGCCAGGACAGCTGCCCCAAACTGGCCAAAGGGGTATTCCATACCATGAGATGTCATGCCCAGTATAGAAACTGGGGGGAGCTGGCTTGGGCGGGGTGGGGATTGCTGCTCAGGCATCGGTTGGCAAGAGATGAGCAATTGCATTGTGCATCACTTGTTTTGTATATTCCAATCCTTTTGTTTTTATTGTCACTTTATTGTTGTTATTTGTGTCATTGTTAGTTTCTCCCTTTCTGTTCTATTAAACTGTTCTTATCTCAATCCACAATCTTTACCTTTTTTCCAGTTCTCTCCCCCATCCCACTGGGGGGTGGGAGGGGCAGTGAGCGAGCGGCTGCATTGTGCTTAGTCGTTGGCTGGGGTTAAACCATGACCAATGCCTTTGATGGACTTTTTTCTTCCATGAAGTATCTAACAGCTTCACAAAATGCATAGTTAAGCTGTAAAACTCTGTTTTTTGTGAATGCCAGAAGTTTACATGGGTTCAAAAAGTAAAGTGTGAAACCACATTACATTTTCCACCTTCTGGATGTGCTATCAAACAAACACACCTTGACAAGGAAATCTCCTCTCAGGAGACATCATGACTTTGATACTTTTTTTTTTTTTTAAATCTATTTCTGGAATAAACTTGTTCCACAGCAAATCTTGCAAGAAAAGTGTTTTGCTGCAATTAGCAGCCCTGCTGAAAACAGCTTTCAGCGCTCCTCCATCCCGCCCGCGAGAGGGCTGTTGTCAGGGCTGGTACCTGATTAGAGCCAGATCAGATGTACTACAAGGTATTTGTTCTGCTGCCCAGAAGTGGAACATCAGGAGCCGCTGGACTGTGACCAGTTGAATAATTTTCAACAAATACATGGAAATAAACATAATCATCTTTATCGCATTAATCACAGTCTCGCAGGGAACCTTCCCCTGGATTTCAGTGAATTCAGAGCCAGTTTGTTCATTATCCCCGATTCCCTGGTGCCCCTGGGCAGCCAGAGCAGAATTCACCCTTGTGTAAGAGCCAGCGCAAAGCCAAAGCATCACCTGAATGCCATTTGCATGGATCTGCAGTGCGTGCTCTTCGCATTTGTCCTCTGCAAAGTGATGTGGTGGTGAGGTCTTGTAGGATCTGAGGAGCCAGACACTGCTAAGGCCAAGCAGCAGAGCACCAAATCCGTGTTTCTTAAGCCTTTTCCACCCTACAGGTATTTTTCTTCCCTGTCAGGCTTTTCAGGACCCTCTGCGTGTTACACAGGCACTAAGGAATAACCCCATCGCTTATCTAAGGAGGTTTTCAACTCCCACTGAACCTTCCCGCTCCAGGAAACTTGTTTTAACACCTGCTTTTGCCAGTACAGAAACAGCAGCGGAAAGTCAAGTCTGCTGGCTTCAAGAGAAGGAGTAAGCCCCCACTTACACAGTGAGCACCATGGGCTCTCTAACGCCTTCCCTGCGCCAGGTTTAGCCTCTCTCTCTCTCTCTCTCTCTCTCTCTTTCCTTGCTCACTTTTCTGCATGTTTTCCAACAGTCTGAACTTCTAGTCTGAATTGCTTTTGAAGCTGAACTTGTTACAAGTCTCTGCAGGTCAGATCCCCGTCCGTCTCCATTGCTGTTGTTTTGAGCTTGCGCTGCTGACAGTGGGCACTCTTCCTCTGCAGCAAACGCACCGGCAGTCCTTCCCTGCCAGCCCCGCCACGAATTTCAGATAACTTCAGATCCACACAAACAGACCTTCTGTACAAGCAGCTGAAACCTTTTCAGCCTCGGCTTTGCCGAGACGAGACAGAGAGATGACCCCCTCAGGCAGAGTGAGAAGG
This sequence comes from Sagittarius serpentarius, assembly GCA_034782735.1. Lineage (NCBI taxonomy): Eukaryota > Metazoa > Chordata > Aves > Accipitriformes > Sagittariidae > Sagittarius > Sagittarius serpentarius. Next base: position 12,590,518 of record JAVKLA010000052.1, read on the forward strand.
GCCCAACTGACGCTGTGATGACAGCACAGTAAAATTCCCTGGGCCCTAAATATTTTATCATCATAAAATAAACATAGATCTTCTCATCATGAATTATACATTAAAAAATGTTTAAACATGTTAATTATTAAACCAATATTGATTCATATTGGATGAAGCATTAACGGGTGGAGTTTGGAGGAAGAAAATTGGCAAATGTATTTAATGTTGAAAGAGCGCTTGCCACATATCAATATTCATCAGGCCTAACCACTAATAATCATAAAAGTGACAGGCCAGATTTATGGCTTCTGTGCATGAAGGCAAGTCTGTGCAAAGGGACAAACTAAAATATTAAGATGGGAGGCACAAAAATTCAATTTTTTTTCCCCAGAACACCATTGTGATTTTACAGATAAACTGGGGATTTGTGTATAAGAGTCTGAGCAAACAGTGGGAAGAACCTTGTGAGTTTATTTCAGAGCAGGTTATCAGAAGGATATAATCAGCTGCTCGTGATCACAACTAGGGTAAGGCTGTCTGCTGACACAGGTGCCATCACAGTGCACAAGGAGTTAACCGTTGCTTATGTGCCCTCTCTTTGGACATTTATCCAAATAATTTTAAATGGATTTTCTGAAGGCGGGAGAGCGGGAAATGCATCATGTGCCACCTTTAGCATTTGCAGGGTTGAAGGTGAAGCTTGAGTTGGGGAGTTTTATGGTGCAAGCCAGTTATTTTGATTTTAGGTTGTAAATATTCTCCCCAGAGGAGAATACCTTGCTTACTGTGTCTGCAGGAATTCTTTTGCAGTATTTTTTCCACTGGATGCTCTAGCTTTGATAATACCTTGGGATCACAGCACAGAGAGAAAAGGAAGGTATTGGGGACTGAAGTTTCCATTAATATGGGAGACCTGTTGAAGGTCCTTAGTTTGGTTTAGTTTTAAATGCAAATGCCCATCCAAACCACTCAAGGAGAAGGAATCCTGATGTGAATACAGTCTGTCTCAGGGCATTCCTAGAACTGTTGTCTGGGTGTGTTTTTCATCTCCCTCCCCACCTAGACTTTTTTCCCCTGATTTACCTTAATGTGAACAGATATACCAAGACCTGGTTCCTCAATCTACAATACTGTGGGACTATGTGAATTTAACAGTATTTTTGCAATATGCTGGAGTCTGAAAGAACTGTAGAATTGCAGAGAGTTCATTGTATTTAAAACATTTTCTTGAGAAGAGTGTCTCCTTTTTTGGTCTTTAAACAAAAAGCACAATGAGGTTCAGTGAGTGTGTTCAAGGACTCCAGTTTAAATTTGTTCAGTCTACAAATCAAAAAAGAAATTTGTTTTCTTAACAGCCACCTCTGCAAACGCGGTATGGTAGCAGAGAGTTAACAGGTGCTCTCTGTCTTGCATGCCAAATTAATTTAATACTTTTTATGGCTGTGTGGCTTTGCAGGACTAATACAAGTTAGAAGTAGGAAACGCATAGAAACCTTTTCTTCTGAGGTGAGGGGCGGGTCATATAACTACTAATGGACAGAGTCATGCCAAGGAAAGTTAAATAAACCATCCCTCTCCTTGCTGCAACTTAGTCTCACTGTCAGGCCTGGTACCTGACTGAGCTGCTAGCATAATTTAACGCAGACATGTAAGTGCATAAGCTGTTACACAGAAGACAAGGGTGGTGAAAGAAAGAGCAGATTAACAGGACACGGCCACTCAATTGACCAAATACAGGCCTGGAAACAGGAATCTTTTAGGTCTTTTAGGTCCTCTCCTTTACCCACCAGCCCTTGTTGCCTTCAGAATAGAATTGGAATTCCTTTTCTGTTGCTACAGAATATATGCCAGTGTAACAGAAAATGTCAACCTTTTTCTTTGGGACAACACATTCAAAGGCCAAAACCTTTAACATCTGGCAGCTGTAGTATTCTGTTGAACAACAGCTTTACTGTCAATGTTTATCCGCTGGAGAAATGCTTCTGAGCGTATGCATAGAGATAATACGCTAAATTGTCCATTTAATTTCCACTTACTGTGAGATTCAGCATATATTAAATAATATTTGATCATTAAAAGCATGTTTATGGACTCTAATATTGCTATCAGTGATATGTGACTAATATGTAGTAAAGTGCATTTTGTCATGATCGGTTGATTTCAGAGTAATTTGTCATTGACAATTGTTAATCTGGGGGTTCTCTTCCACTCTCTCCTAATGCAGCGCCAAAAGATGTGTCTGGAGGGAGTCCTGCTATGGTTGTGTCCTTGTATAAAGTCCTTGCATAAAACAAGGAGTGGAGTGATCCACTCATGGAGACACCCACGGCATGGGATGGTCTATGGCACTGATTTCCTGAGTGTCACTGGGTTCACTGGAAGCATCTGGGGACTAAGGGAGATTTCTAGTGTGAAGACCATTCATGTCTCTAGTGTCCAGCTGGAAAACATGACATACCTCAATCAAAGCAGAGCCAAAATTAACCTTTAAAAGGTGCACTATTGGCCTGATTTCCTAACAAAATCATGCTCCATGTTTGACTGTGCAAAAGCATGAAAATACCTTTATCTGCCTACTCTGCTACACAGTCCTATCCAATAACTTTTGAACTGATTGACCAGCTTTAATCAAATGTGATATAGAGATTAACAGCCTCAAAAAACCTAAGTTCTCACACGTTTTGTGAAAAAGCTGATTCTGTTGGAGTTCCCAATTAACTACACACCCAGGAATTCAACCACAGGATACATATTCACGGAAAATGAGCTTCATTTCCACCGATCACAGAGGTAGCTGGCATCTTGATGGGATATTCTCCCACTAGAAAACATCCATTTGTCAAAATCAAAACGTGCTGCAGGAACAAACACTGATTTCAGTAAAATTTCAATTGAAGGCAGCTGTTTAGTCTGTGGTAACAGAATATTTTGATTTTTTCAATCTTAAAGAACTGTCCTTCCCCTTAATGTATGTCATCCTTCTCACATACAAAAAAACCACCAAACAAAATCCCCCAAAAAGCGTGTATGTTGGGGGAGAAACTGTTGGAGATCTGTAAAAAATTGATTTCTTCAGAATTTTCCCATCATAGATCATGGGAAAATGTTGATTTTTCAGTCTACCTCAGGGGAAAAAACCCCTGGAATGTGCAATGAAAGAGAAATTCCAAGTTTTGACCAGAGCATTAAAAATGCCTTCAGAGTGAAAGGACCAGCTAATCAGTAGCTATATCCAGAGAAACTTCCTATCAAAAAAGCTCTCCTGTACCCAACTACACTATCCAGAGCAATGAGCAACTAAGTCTTCATCAATTATTCACCCACCGTACCCACATGGTACCACCAGTAATGCTCATCTAACGGGAGCAGTCAGGACACCTGGCATTCAGGCGGAAAGCAGAGCCAGGTACTGTAGCTCTCCTCGCCTTTGTCTTTGCCTGCTTAGCGCTCACATCCCCCTGCCCAGCTGTTAGTCTCTTGGTAACCAACAGCAGCAATGTCCCTCTAGGTGATGTGACTGATGGCAAGGGAGTGCGGACCTCTTTTGCTTTACAGTGGTCTTCCTCAAATCCCTCCTGTAGGTCATTGCAATTACTTCAGCATTTCCTCTCTCTTAGATCAGGATCTTCTCTCGTCCAAGAAAACTGAACTAGCTGTCTCCGTGACCTGCACATCAGAAAAGACTCCCCCAGCACTGCTCTGGGTGCACGGGACACATTCAGAGAGGGTGTTCAACACCAAGGAAGCCCAAGCCATCCACCTTGGTCTACTGTTTAGGGAATCTGCAGTGAAACCAGTCAATGGTGTATAAAGAAACAAGAGCGAGGTTTGTTCAGATTGGGTTTATCCAGAGGACTGGGATCCCTATGCCTCAGCTTCCTCTGGCTGTCCAGTTTGGTGGTGGTAACTGCTTTTGTGTGGTCTCCCTGTTGAGACTGTTCTTTTTAGGTACAGACTGTGTCAGAGCCTGGGCAGCAGTTAGTCTGCTGATAGCTTGATCTCAGCTGGAATCACTAGATCCTGCAAAAATAAACCCTAACAGGCACCATTTGGCATGGCATGCTCACTGGTGAGCTGGGATATAACGACATGGGACACGCTTTGCAAATGCATCTGTCTTCTGGGCCTAACAGCAGCCACATTGTGTGGGGTGCAATTAGGAGGTCACAGAAATGCTGTTACTGATGGCTTTCTGGCTGCCTTTGGAAAATGTTCTCAACACATAGCTAATAAGTAGGTTTCTTTGATACCACTTTGATAGTTAGGGACAGCAGGAGGAAAACAAGCAGAAGACCCAGCTCAGCGCTATTATTCCTTTTAACTTTGCTTAGCAAATGATTCTGAAGTGCTCAACACAATAACTCCCCCTTTTAAGCATAGGTTTTCCACTCCTCTTCCTTTGCTAGGGTCTAATTTTAAGGGAGCACTTTGGGATTTTAATAACAGAATTATACACTTTGCCCACAGGTCTTTAATCTCTTGATGTTTATCCCATCAGTTGCGTCTCTGGTAAGCCTTTATCCTAGGATGTTTGTCTATTAAATTAACAGTATTTCAGAAGAAGAGAAGCCATTTGCAAGCAGTAAATCACAAGGCAGTAGCATTCACTTAGCTCTCTTGCTGTTACATCACTCAGTATATTATACACTGTTCTATATACTCAGTATATCACTGAGTTCTTCATCTTCCCTGCCACCCCCACCCTCCGCCTCCGTGCTGTCTACAAAATGCACAAACCTTTCAGAGGCAGGCAAATCAAAAGAGAAAGAGACAGATGAGATTCACGCAAGCAGAAAACTGGGACAGTTTGGAGGGTTTGGATGGCAGTGCTGGATTTTGGCTGGATTGCCTATAGAGAAGAGGGTAGAGCAGAGCCCTGCACATCTGAGTATTTCGAAGTATGCCAAAAGCAGTGACGAACGATGCCCAGCGAAACCTCAGCGTCAGAGCGAATGCAGCAAACATGGTGCCTCCCACCTACTGTTGAAGTGAAACCATCCTGGGATGGAGGCAGCCCACGCTGAACAAGGTATGGCAAAGTACCATGGTGCTGCATGATCAGAAAGAGATACATATGCTGTATGGTGAAGGAAGAGAATTAGTTGGAAGAAGGCCAAGAAAATGGAAATAATAATTCTGTTTATGCACAAAATACAAATGAGTGTATGTGCCTTGAATGGCTTTGGATGTCTTAATTCTTGGTCTTAATTGAAGGGGTCCTTCCTTAAGGAAGCAACCTGCAGCAGATGTTTGGAAATATTTTCAGAGCTCAATGCACTGTAACAGAATCACTAGCACTGAGAAATGTTCATTTTTGCTCCTTGGATTCTGCCCATCCAGCAAATGGAGTGGGTTCAGTTTCATTTAAACATCGAGAACTGCCAGGCCCCTAGCAGAAAGCAAGCATGGTGCATCTGCAAGCAGATGGGAAACATCTCCGTGTAAGCATTTATGAGATGCCTAACATAGTTTTCCTCTCACAAAAAGGAGCAAACAGATGAAAATCTAAATGGTAAGGGCAGTGTGAACCAATAATTTGTGGAAAAAAATCAGAACAGGTTGTACAAAGCAATCTGTTGCAATGACTTCTATTTTATTTCCCTGTTGACTTCTTGCTTCCTACCCTCCTTGCTATCAACTTTTACAATATATCCATGCAGAAATCCCATTTTCTTAAACAAAACTCTCTTTGAACCAAATCAGTTTAGAAACAGCAAATTCCACTCACAAACTCCACAACATAACACTGGAAATTTTGTCTTCCTGCCCTCCATGAATTATCATCTAAAAAAAAAAAAAGATCAAAATGAAAAATTCCTGGTTCTTCTACTGGAGCTTGCCTTTTTCTCTGCATCCTGGTGCCACGCCTTGACGAGTCACTCTCCTGATTTCACAGATCTTAAACCCCAAAGACCTCAGCAAGGCACTTGGTCCACCTCCTCCCCTGCGCAGGCCATTTGGGTTCCTCTAGTTATCCACATGTTAAGTGAGGTGACTGAGGTCATGCTAATCCCTTTCAGCTCCCTGAAGATGGGACTGTTGCAAGCTAAAGAGAGATTGAGGTGATGCCCTAGCTGAAGTTGAAAACAGGTTATGAGAAGTGGTAAGAGTAGACAGATCCTTTTTCCTGGCCGGGGAGGAAACATGAAATGCAGAGCATATTTACATTTTCGCTCCAGTCTGGAGCAAAACTGATACTTTTCAGCATTGCCCAGAGCTACTTCAGGTGAGAGATCCCCAGCTTCAGGCTCCTTCTCTGGGGTCTGGAGATTCAGCCTTGTTCTCCACACCCCAGGTCTATTCCCTAACCACCCACTTTTAAAAATGACCCCTGTCACTTGGTTGGTTTGTTTGCTTGTTTATTTGTCTCTCTTTCTCCCCTGCTTTTTGAAATTTCTCTTTGGATCTCATAAATCTTCCTTATGGAGATATTTTTGCACTTGGCATATTTCCAAGAAATGTTTAGACTTCGATAAAGCAGCTTTTTTTTCCATGGGGAGAAGTTTGTCACGATTTTTCTGAATGGCTTTCCTCCATGAAACTTGGCAGCTTAGGAGTCCCCTCCAGTAGGATAAAATTGGAAGTAGCTGCTCTGTCTGATAGCCTGGCTTTCAGAGAGTGGCCTCCAGTTTAGTAGCTGCAAATAACTGTGGGCAATTTTGCCTGTGCTTAATTGCAACAAGGTTGTTTCCTCCAACTTTTAAGGCTTTCATTTTCAGGCAAAAGCAGAGCTGAATGCTCATGTGTTCTCCACTAAAAACCCTTTATAATAAGTGTTAAGAAAATATTCTCTGCCACTGTTAACAATTTTTTGCTCACAGACTGGAGATCCAGATGATGCTGGGATCATCGGGTGATATGATCAGCAGAAGAAAGACTATCTCTTCGTTAGGCTGACTGATAAAGCTCTAGCTCTGCCAAAGAGCAAATGTATAACTCATTCCTTATTCACTCTTTCTCTTGGTAAATTTAGCAATCTTTCAAGCCGGGTTAATTTTAGTATCAGAAAATGTAAGACTAAAAGGAACACAACCGGCATTTCAAGCCAATTGCACTTGTCCAAAGGAGGATCAGCCCTGACCGTCCTGTACCCAAAGGGTGCTCACCAGTCTGTCCTTCAAACTCTCCAGTCATTGTGATTCCACCATCTTCCTGGACTATTTTTTCCAGCACTTCACTCTAAATAGTGTCAGAAAGATAATCTAAATATCCTCTATAATGTAAGACCATCTTCAAGCCACTCCAAAATTAAACTGCCTCATGTTTAGAAGAGCACAGACGAACCTCAGATACTAGATCTTATGGCAGTACCAGCTGTCAGCCCACAGAAACCTTTGCAGGAATAGGAATAGCCTCAGTGCTTTCCGAAATTCTTAGAAAAAAGATTTTCCCAGGAAACTGAGCTAGTGCTTTTCCATGCTCTACCATCTGCGCTTGCTGGAGACCGGCTCGGTTACTGGCATCCCATGGATACATCAATAGGAGACAAAACCATTAAGAAACCAGCAGAGAACACTTTAAAATGCAAACAATGCAGAATAGTGAGACACTTCAGGCCATATCCTGAACTGCTGTAAATCAGTGAAACTCATGTATTTCAAGCAAACTATGCTAATTTGCGCCAGCTGAGGATTCAGTTCTTCATCATTAACTCCTCCAGCATTACACAACCAGGTTTCAGAGGCTTTGAATGACTTCCTGCTTTGAGTTTACAGCTGTTCCAGCAAGGCCTTTGGTTTATCCCATTAATTTATCATTAGCCTGTGTAAACAAAAAGAAAAAAATAAAAATGGCTGGGAAAAAAGAAACCCAAACAGATGCACTCACTTTTTCTCCACTTCAGACAGGCTTTAGGTAAGAAGCATTGCTAAAGTGGAGACCTACTGGGACATGTTTCCTAGTTAGGATAAAGATGTTGGCTGAGATCTAAGACTTGAAGAATCTTGGTTCAGATTAATGAAAAAAAGTAAAATAAGCCTCCAACTCCTACCCAAGAGTCTTCTTTCTCATTAAAAGAATATTTCACTCTTCATTTCAATGTTTTCCAATCATTCTGATTCCACCTGGAATCAGATGCAGATGTCCGGAAATACCAGCAAGGAAGCTAACGCTGACAGTTTTTCTGAAGGATAAGCAAAGAGAAAATGACAAAAAAATCAGGAAGAAAACCTGCTCTCCTGATATTGTCGATCCATTTTGGTAGGCTAGTAGGGGCTAGACAGGTTGAAAAAGCTTCAGGTACACACAGAGGAAGGGCTGAGTCCTTACCACAACCTTTGTGCCAGTTTGATCCCAGCTTGCAAACATCACCTAGTTGAGCCTGAACTGCATTGTGCCTTCCATGCATCCAAAAGTAACATCCACATGGACAAACTATTCTGAAAGTTTGGAAGAGAAGATCTGTTATTACATTTTTTTTCACAGAAAAATTAAAAGACTGGTAGTTCTTCCCTTCCCCACAAAATAACCTGCCTAAACCTGTCTAATTAATAGTTCAGTTGTTTCCAGCTTCCGTCACCTAATACATCTCCCTTTTTTGCCCTTCAGACTGATTTTCCACATTGGGGAGGTGGATGAAGACTCAGAGAGATGGCTGGATGGTTGGCAGCGTTTTCAAAAGTACATACGCAAGTTAGATCAACAAGGAAATAAATGGGCTCAAATTTTTGCATTTATGTAAGCACTCTTGTGAATCACTATAAGCATTATTTCTTTTACCACGTGAAGTTTTTTGTAAAGCTGAGTTAACCATGATCAGGGTCACACTGGGAGCATACTGCAATTAAGAATTAAACCTCAAGATACTCAAATCAGAAAAAATACATCCTAAAATGCTTTTTACTGATCTTGTTCCTGGTAACAGCACAGATACAAGACAAGGTTTTCACTGGGTAGAAGCCAAGCCGGATCAGGCTTTTGGCTAGCAGTAGCAGACTCAGAAATCTACCCCCAAAAGCTAATGAAAAAGGCAGCTTCCCTGTCTTTTTGGAAGGATTATTTTACGCTCTTCCACAACCTCAGCTGGCATCATATGAACCCTGCACAGGAGTTAACTCTGCCATTTCTGGTACTTGTCCTGTTGTCTCCAATACATAGCTTATCAGACCAACAAAAAAATTCCTTTCTAGTCCTGTGGGCAGGACGGAGAAGCTTTATACATTTCTGTCAATAGAGATCCTTGCAATGTATTTGTGTAGACTTTTGAGGTGCAGGCAGATGACTACGTACATTTACATATTGGCATGCGTGCAAATGCGCGTATACACTGTTGCAGGTCTGTGTGCATATTCCTTTGCAGAGGTGTGTTTTCCCAAGTACGGTGTCAGGGAATCGGTCCTGTCACACTGCTCCTTGATGATGGATGCTCTGTGTGCTGCTGCAGCCTTATCGCACTGACAGAGGCACTGCAAAGTGGAGACAGCAGCAGTCCTGGCTGTGGTGCTCATGAGGAACAAGGAGAGCAGCTGGACAGGGTTTACAGCATCAGTAAATGAAATAAACTGGCTCTTCTTCAGGCTGCTGCTTCTCAGGGGTTCCAGTTACAGAATGAGCGTGGAGACCTGGCAACTGCTCCCACAACAGGAAAAAAAGAAGGGGGAAGAAGAAACCTGGTAAGACTAAAACCTCCCCCAAGGCCAACATAAACCGCTCTGCTGATTTGATGGAGGCAATAGGCCATGTTTTAGATGGTCAGGACTGGTGCTGAGTGGGGTGTTTGGATCACAAAATGGCAGAATGCTTGGTGTCACCAAGATGCGACCTCTTTTACTCCAGAGCTACTGCTCACCGTGTCCATAAGTCATTTTGAAATAATCTGGGATAAGGTCTCTATTTTACTTTTGATCTTTTAAAAGTCAGTTTGACATTTTAACTCATGGCTCGGTTTGGTTGCTCCTGTGTAGGGTTGAACAGTGTTCTTTTATCTTTCAACATGGACCTGAAGAAAACACAGTTACCTACTAGTATCTGTTTCTGATTTGGAAAATTCCAGGCCAGGAAGGAGCACTGCTACTTATGTCACATATGGTGTCTGCTTCACGCTATTATTGCATGAGATTAACATAATGATAAACAATGTCTTCCAGTTTTGGAGTTTCGCAGTGATCCTACATTAAAGATGCAGCGGATAGGAAGAACTTGGTATCTGAGACAAGAAATAAGACCAAACCTCAGGATGTTCTTATTGGAGAAGTACCCCAAATCTGAGCTGAACTTTCACCAACGTATCCAGATCAGGAAAAAATTACCCTGGAAATTTCACTATATCCAGACAGGCTTCCTTTAAGGGTTTTCCATATCTCTAGCTGTCAAATATATTTAAAACATGACATCAGACAGCCTCATCTCATAATATTCTGCCACTTCTTTCTTTCAGTGGCTAAAGACTGAAAAAAGTTAGGAACGAGCATGAAACTGTAAATCAAAAATTACTACTAGTAGTAATAATATTCCTGTTAATTATTGTAATATAACTCTATTTAGGAACCCTGCCAGGGACTTTGTTTTAGGTCCTGCTCAAGGTGAGGAAGCAGGTGGCAAAATCATTTTCCATCTCAACAAATTTCCCCGTTCCCTCTTTGTAGCATACATCAACCTGGCCCTTTGATCTGGTACATGATACTCTGCTTCCCTGGAGAATTTGGGGCCAGATGCTCTAACACAAAGTGGCTCCATTAAATCTCTATTGCCTTCCACAGGGTATCACAAATTTAAATTGGCTGAAGACTTTGCTCTTGAGAGCTGTTGGAGTGAACCAGGAAAAGGTACAAGTTTTATCAGTTTTTGCAACAAAATACTGAAGCAGGAATGGAAACAGCAATGGGCTTTCTTGAGGAATGGAGACAAGCCTTTAGACAGCAGAGAAAAAAAATCGCTGAAGTGTTAAAGCTCACAAAAGTTTGAACACTTTGGAGGCGGGGAATCAACAGGCTAATTATAGTGTCCACTCCTGTCCAAAAGTGTGTTTTAATCTGAAAGCTGAGGAGCAAGGCTTTCTACCTCATGCTTGACTCTGCTGGACTCAATCTTTGTGCAATATCAGCATCAAGATTACCGGCCTCAACGGGAGATGGAGCCACAGGGAGACAGAGACTGCAAGGGAGGAAGGACAGAGTGATTTCCCCTCTCAAGGTGTGAGGGACACACTTCACTCTGTACCCCATCTCCACAGCCACCAGAAGAGACAGTCACACACTGGCAGCCGTGACTTGCTGTTGAGTATCCCAGGGGAGGGACATGGTTTCTCAGACCACTTGAATGTTTCCTTACCCTGCTCTCTCTTCATCATTCTCCTCTCCAGCTGTATTCTCTCTCTCTTGCTTTGCTCATTGCTTCTTCAGATCTGAGGTCACTAGCTAGGATTTGTAAAGGTACATTTGACTGGGTTTGCCTGTAGCCTTTTCTAAGGATTGTTCACACCTGGAGCATATTTGTGTAAGGGGAAGGAGGTTGTGCACTTGTGCATGCAACAGTCTTTCTGTGCATCCGTAGCAGTACATCCACAAAGGACTGAGAAGCGCTGCCTGTGTTTCTGTGCATACTCACATGTTAGTACTCCCAGTTTTATACAGTCAGCTAGGCAGCTTATATCCATAGGTTTGTGCAGCGCACTTAGATCTGCATATCACAAACACATTTACCCTGCTTCTGTGTTCATGGAGATGATCTTTTCTTACATTTGTGTTAATATGTAGGAGCTTTCTCTCAAAAGCCAGGCTACTCAGGAGAATATATGTTAACCTTGCCGGCTGAACAAACAGTCAGACAGCACAGTGTGTATTTGGTCACATATACATAATTTCATATAGCCTGTGTTTGATTGCTTACATATTCATGCTGTCACTGCGCGCACTTTACTGCACTGCCTTGGATGCTCACGTTCAAACTCATCTGTATGGATTACATCTGTGCATTTAGCAGTTTTCCAAGCGCAGACAGTGCTGAAATGGCTTAGGGCCAGATCTTCAGTGTTCCTCCACCAATTCAAGCACAACTTTACAGAGATTCTTCAAGTGGGCACGTAGCTCAGCCCTTTCCCTGCAGAGCTCAAGTTTTGCCACTGTATTTTTTTCTGCCGCGGGGACACCTGCCACCAGCAGAGCTGTGCCTGTGCAAGCGTGCTAGCAACGGCAAGGGATGGGGAGCGTGGGTACCGTCACTCGGGCAATGCAACGGCAAGGGATGGGGAGCGTGGGTACCGTCACTCGGGCAATGCCCGTTGCCCCCTTCAGCTGCCACCGGCACTTCGGCAGAGACGTTGCGACGGGCAGCCGAACGCCGGCTCCAGCTCAGCCCCGGCGTGGGCAGCGAGTGTGCAAAGCCATCGCCCGTGCACGGCTGGACGCTCACCCCGTGTGCGTGTGAATGCGCTTCCCTCTAGTGGGCAAAGGCACCGCAGAGCTTGGGATTTTCTTGCAGCTGCAGAATATTGTCTTTAGCTCGGGCAGCAAAATCGTCGTGTTTTAGTGCTGAAGGTCACAGGTGAGATCCCAGCTGAGGACATCAGAGCCTTCCTGGTATACGTCTGAGGGCTGACTCAGTTTCACTGCCATACAGGCCTGTGTGAGTCTTCAACGTACGTACTCGGCTGTGCCTCCGCATGCCATCCTGAGGCGCCCCATCAGAGCCTTCGCCGCCATGGCGTCAGGTGAGACGGGCCTCTCCCTCGCTAACCGCTGGGCTGACGGCCTCCACGCGCGCCGGCTGCTGAAGCCTTCACAAAGCTGAAATCCCATTCCCTCAAATCAGCTTGAGAAGTGAAGTCTTGAAACACCGTTTCGATGGAGAATTCCAGGATATTTTTGATCTGGAAAGATCAAAACAAGCTTATTGAAAAATTCCATTTCATAATGTCAAAATGCTTAATTTTGAGAACGTCAAAAGACTGCAATCTAAATGTTTAATCAAGTGGCATGTATGTGTGGAATATTGCTATTATTTCCATTCAATTTTAGTTTTTTTTCTAATATTTTCCTCAAACAGAAGCAAAATCAAATAAGAGGGCAAAAATGTCAAATCAAAAGATTTTCTTTTGATTGCTAATTGTTTCAGCATTTTTCTACTCTAAGTGGCTCTATGCTTGAAAATATTTTTAAACACTTTTTAATCAAACTGTCTTTTCAAAAGAAAATTTTAAACCATCATACTCTCAGTACGATTCTGTTGCTCTGTTCTTCTCAGCTGGTTCTATGGGTTGCGCCTTTTTATCTGTGTTGAATTAAAATCTCATGTTTCCTGGCTCACAAATTACTGGGCTTGATAGGCCATCATGTTTGGAAGGTTTAATCAGAAGGCTAAGAGTCCTCCTTCACCCAGTTCCTCTGCCGTTTCAGATGGAGGGAGGTGGGAGTAATGAATGCTGATTGAACCTCGGCTGGGAATGAGTCAAGGAAAAAAAAAAAAGCAAGCCCCATCACTCTTGTGTGATTCAATTACCTCCGAGAACTTTTATTCTCTTGGGGATTTATTCATACGTTCACGATGAATTCAATTTGTGAGGAAATCTAAGGGACAGCGACGGTACCCGCGCGATGCTGCTGTGACGGGAGGACTCGGCGGTGGAAGGGAGCCAGGCGCCCAGAGGGAGTGGGCGAAAGTCCTTCTCCTCAAGGTGATGGAAGGGACTCAGGCAGAGGGAAGGGACTGAGGAGGCTCCATGGAGCCTGGGCATGAGGAGCAAGAAAGCAGTGGCAAGCAGAGAGGTGTCAGGGATGCGGGAGACAGAGGCAACCAGCCAGAGAAGCAGCGGGAAGGAGAGGAGGCCAGGGGATGTAACTGCAAGGGGTGCTGCCATTTTCAGGTGCTTATTTTAATCGCCAGAATGCAAAGCCTGGTCAAAATATTGTCAGATTTGTGTCAAATTTTATTACAAATCAAAACATAATCCTGGCCTGGAGAAGAAGAGATGAGCAGAGAGACAGGTTCTAATACCTTAATTTAACAAACAAGACAGAGTTTTGTTTTTTTAAAAATGATGGGTATTTTTAGGAAAGCTGAGTGATGGATGTGAGGCTCTTCCCTGATATTCATTCAAATTTAAACGGAGAGAGAACGGGTTGGAAAAAAACCTGATTTTTCCACCCCAAAAGATTCTTCTTTTTGCTAAATAAAATTTTCTTGGATTTCTAAAGCATTTTTATTTGTGTTAATAATTAATTCTTTAACATCACAAATTTAAACTGCCAACCCTCTTTAATTATAGCAAAAAATTTTCTCTTTTACTAGATCAGTTGCAGAAGGGCTTCTCATCACAACCACTGTCCAAAGACCATCACTGGGAAATACTCCATCCTCCTTGGTCAGAACAGGCAGAGCTAATTCCCTGAAACTTTAACATTTGTTTTTGTTATACATCAAAATGCAAATGCAAAATTGCCCACAGATCAAAAATGTCAAAATACTATTGGGAGGCATCACGATGCTTGATTTTTATGACCATCTTCAACTCCAACAATGTTGAGCTATTATAATGAAAAGTGAACATAGCAGAAAACATCAAATAATATTTATTCATTTTTTCAATATAAGCCATGTGTTTAAAGAGTATGACTGCAACAATATCATCAAAATGAACATTTTTACTGCAGCCAAAAAAAAAAAGTCCCACTTCAACAACATGAAAAGCGAAACTATGTGTTTATGTTTTCTTCTGCTGAAGATGTGATGGAAATTGAAGCATTATTGAGACATGCTTTTGTTTCAATACAATTATTTTTTTGTTTCAATAGAACAATGAAAAAAAGCCTTTCTTTTTAATTATAGACCAAGCACATTCTCCTCAAATAATCTTGCCAGAGATTACGCACAGGGGAGAGAGGAGACGCGGAGGGGGGGATGAAGCAGCAGATAGCATAATTCAGCAGAGACGGTGTTTGAACTTTGTGCTTGGCTTATTATTTCCTGGCAACTTACATGACTCCAGTGGATGTTCAAAGACAGAAACGGTGATATGTTGCTTAACTAGTTTTGCAGATCCCGCTATTATGAGTAGTGGGACTCCAAAGGGGTCCACAAATTGGATGGGGAGGCCCGTTTTAATCTCTGTCTCCGCTGAGATCTCACCCCAGCGGCTGGCGATGGACCATCCCTGGCCTGCCTCGCCGTCTGCTCCAGCGACAGTGTTTACTTGTTGTTCCCGAACTTGTTGAACTCAATCAAAGCAAAGACTGACTCACAAAGATGGACAATAAAATACTTATAGGTTCCTTCCCTGGGAAATACGTTGGCCCAGGGAAGAGAGACCAAGGCGATGAGCTGAGCAAACCGGAGAGCGAGCAGTGTGAGGACCACAATGAGGCTTGCTCGATTTACAGAGGGAAAATGTAACAGAACAAACTTGACCTTAAAATGAGTCCTTTAAAAACATGACGTTTAGGCAGAGGAAAAGTAAGGCTTTCAGGATAGGAACAGGAGCATGTTATCAAGTTGAAGGAACACCATTTGAGGGAACAGAGATTTTGTCGTCTCGGGGTGGCAAGGCAAGGTCTCAAGACACTAGTGGTGGATTGGGACAGCTCAGTTTTACAAAGTCCATCTAGATTTTTAAACTTGACATAGTACCAAATTGCATGAAAATAACAAGTGTTTGAAAATTCTCCACAGAGCAGAAGCGTTAAAAAAACAAAGCAAAGAACCCATCCAAGCAAATAACAAATCTGAAGTTGGATGGACATCTTATTTCCGTAAAAGGTTTTGCTTCTATTCTTCAATCAGCAAAACTGTGCAGTAATAATGCAATTCAAAGTGAATGTTTTTAAAAAACTCTAACAAAAATGTGATACAGTGAAAATGCTGAAAGAGCTAGTTTGACGGTTTTTAGTTTTCCCCAATTTTCCCATACTAGGTTCTCTTTCCAAAACAATGTTTTAGAAAAGCAACATGACTTCAGGAAAGGTTTCAACTCAATCCAAGATCCAGCAACGCCTGGGTCCCTCACCTTTGTTCTAGTCAGCCCTGATGACCGCTAGTGAGGTACCTTCTGGCCAAGTGACATAGGTCTACCATGGTTAAGTCTGTGGGGACAGGGACCTCCCTGACTCCTTTCAAGTGAAGAAAAATTGTAGTTGTCTCCTTCATGTGCTATTCAGGAGAGCATCACAAGGAGCTCACCAGCATCAGGCTTAGACCTTCAGAGGCTGTTTGGGAGAACAAGTATACAACGGGGAAGCGCATTTCCATCACCTGGGATTCAAGTGACCAGCGCAAGGCCAAAAGGAAAGAGGCACAGCTGGCGGGTGGAGGCTGGACGAGATAACAAAGGAACCACCATTAAAGGCAAGAAGAGAATCCTAAAGAGTGAAAGGGAAAAGAAAAAAAACTACCAAGATTTGAAAGGCAGATTGCAATTAATGTGAAAGGGAGGAAAAAAACCCAGCCTGCCCCAGCTGGCCCTTGGATGCTGTGAATGCCGGGGGACTGATCCTGAGGCACTTAGAGCCCAGCCCAGCATGCCTTACTGGTGCCGGTTCAGTTGCACACGTCCTGCACCCTGTCATCGAAAAGGCAAATGCTGCCCCTCGTTAAACGTGCAAGTGCAGGAGTTTGAGACCAGCAAAGTCTTTGCAATTTTTTTTCTTTCAAATGGAGGAAACATCTTTAAAAGGCAAAACTTTATTTTATTACTACTCTTACTATTATTATCTTTTTTGGTTTGGTTTGGTTGTTTTCCCGAGGTTTTTTATTAGTATTGTTATTATGCGCAAACAGAACTGCCAAGGGAGAATCTGAGCAATTCTCTCAGAACTGCAGATGAAAGTAATGGGCTTCTTAAAGACTTTATTTACATTATTGAACACAGGGAGAACAGAGAGAGAGAGTCAGACATGCTCACATATTAAAAGGACAGCTTGCCTGTCCCTTCAATATTAACCAGTGGACTGTCAGATCACCTATGGCTTAGTCCCTGTCAGGTGTGTTCCCTTGGTAGCTTCAGGGATGGAGCACAGGCTAGTCCCACCTGGGTCCCCAGGGCAGAATCGCAGAATCAGAATCATTTAGGTTGGAAAAGACCTTTAAGATCATTGAGTCCAACTGTTAACATAGCACTGCCAAGTCCACCACTAAACCATGTCCCTAAGCACCACATCTACACGTCTTTTAAATACCTCCAGGGATGG
>JAVKLA010000052.1:12607713-12638844 GCA_034782735.1 Sagittarius serpentarius
CACTGCCAAGTCCACCACTAAACCATGTCCCTAAGCACCACATCTACATGTCTTTTAAATACCTCCAGGGATGGTGATGCAACCGCTTCCCTGGGCAGCCTGTTCCAATGCTTGACAACCCTTTCAGTGAAGAAATTTTTCCTAATATCCGATCTAAGCCTCCCCTGACACAACTTGAGGCCGTTTCCTCTCGTCCTATGGATTGTTACTTGGGAGAAGAGACCGACACCCACCTCACTACAACCTCCTTTCTTCAGGTAGCTAGAGAGAGAGATAAGGTCTCCCCTCAGCCTCCTTTCCTCCAGGCTAAACATCCCCAGTTCCCTCAGCTGCTCCTCATAAGCCTTCTGCTCTAGACCCTTCGCCAGTCCTTCATCTCTTGTGCCTGGGCAGACCTTGTCACTGACAGTTTTTAGGCCAGAATTTCAAAGTGTCCGCGGCTTTTCTGGAGACCAGGAGAGGCAGAGAGACTGGACATCACTCACTTCCTTTTTTCTCCATCTTTCCAGCTCTTCCTCCATCCTCTCCCAGCTCTGCAACATGAAGCTGAAATTTTAAATTCTAAAAATGTTGTAGAATTTTCAATCTCAGAATGACTGTCAAAAAAAATTGCTTTTTTATATCTCCTAGGACTCCTGCAGCCCCCACAAAAACAGAAAAATTCATAAACTTGTCATCAGAACTTTTCTGACTGTGATTTATCATAATCTGGAATTATGGCATTTTAATTTCATTTTAAGTGGTTCTAGCTAGCTCTGTGAACTCTATTTTGAATACCGGTGTAGTGCCTGAAACAGGAGATTTAAAAGCACTTCAGGAAAGTTAATGAATTGCGCTTGCTGAGAACTATGTCAGGAAGCAAAGTGTTATAATTTATATTCTTCAGATAAGGAAACTAAGACCTGGTTTGGTTAAAATTCTTCTTCAAAGCTATGCTTTGAAACTGTAGCAGAAGAAGGAATAGATCTAGATGTCCTGCCCATGGTCACTTTTTTTCTTGCTAATCCAGATTCAAAAGTGCTACTGGATGTAGAAGATATTTTATGTTGTAACATTGTCTGCCCTTAAATTCTTCTGGATTATCCTCTAGTTTTTCCCTTGCCACAAGCTGCTCTTCCTGCAGATATTGCCACGAACACAACAGTTGCAGCCATCACAAGATAAAAAAAAAAATAATCAAAAGACTGCTCTTCTCTGATATGCACTGAAATTCTCAGATGATGGCCTGGCTTTTTAGGACATGGCTCACCGCCCTGAAAATTCACGGACTGGCTGAAGATTTTTAAGAAGAGCCGATGTCCAGCAGAGAGCCACCCACCGACTCCTGCCTTATGCTGCAGCAAAAGACGAACTTGGCTTTCTCCCACACTGCTGTTGTTGCCGGCACCAGGGATGGTGGCGGCCAGATGGCTGTCTCTGCCAGGGACCCTGCGCTGGCAACGCCGGTGCAGCGCTTGGCTCGTTGCTGGCAGATGGACGCAAAAGCTGGAAATACAATTAAAGTGCAAAGAGGGTGAATAGTTGGGTCGACACTGTGGACTTGATTCATCCCGTGGGTAAATTAGGCCTGTTAGAGGTTGATATCTATGCCCACTATATATCAACATGTATTTTATATTCAGGATATATTTGCTGAATTTTGGTAGCACCAAAATACTACAAGCAGTCATATGGCCTGACCTTTTAATATGGTAAAAAAAAACCCAAAACCCAATAAATCATGTTTTGTGTGCTCATGATTTAGTCTGAGAGCAGTGCTCAGCAGACAGCAAGAAACTCTTTTTATTTCATAGAAATGTACCTGTCTTTCCTACCACAGAGAAGTTCTTTCCTTCTGTGTTTATTTTCAGATGTTTCTAATAACACTTTTTGGTTGAAAAATAGCAAACTGTCAAAAATGAAAATATTTTCAGTACAGAGACAGTTTTCATCACTTTTTTACATGAAGCAAAAACATTATTCCTTTTAAGATTGCCAAAATTTCCATTTTCTCACTTTGAAACAAAACCTTCCAGATTTCCCCTTTAAAATTACTTGTCTGTTACAAACTGAAATAGTTTTTTAGAAAATGCCCAAATCAAAGCATGATATTTCAAAATTATTTAAATTATATTTTCCAGAGCTCAGTTTTGTGAACTTTTTCACCATCCTGGCTTCTCATTCTGACTGAGGATGAGACAGAGTAAGGTAAAAAAAAAGGTTTGCAAGACAAGGAAACCATTTCTCCCTATTCCACTGAAATGTTGCACTTTCTATAATACTAAGTGACTGATTAATCCTTCACATACAGGACAGGAACAGCCTCCTTGGGCTCCCAGGCTTTGAAAGTCAAATCCGATATTTTTGGAGGTTGGGATGTGCAGCTATAATTGCAGAGAGCTGGGCTGTTGCTTCCCTCCGCTCCCATGTGAAAACAGCAATAGGAACCAGCTCCTGCTGTAATTGTGTTCCTTCAGTTAATTCTGTCCCATTAAGCTTAAAAAGCACAATCACACCAAATCTTGGCTCCTCCCTTGGTGGCAGTGCTTAAGGATGCTGAAAGCTACATCCAAGGAGAGGAGCGTGCTCTCTGGACATAGGTCCCTCTGAATGAAAATGTCAAAGCTTTCCTGCCTGCCAGGGCCCAACCCTGTCAACTGGTGACCGCTTTTTTTTCCAGCAAAGATCTTCCTTCATTAACACTTGCCCTCATTGTAGTTCTCCTGCGCTTTCAGCTTCTTCCTCAGCCTCTGGATATTTAACCCCTGGCTGCTGGAGGATATTGCCTTTTCAGCAAGAACAGGTTATTGCAATCGAAACATGGGGATTTGTTAAAGTGCGGAGATAACCCTGTAATTCATCCTTTGGAATTTCCCTAAACTGGACAGTGGGCCAGTATCTGTGTGCTGCCTGCTCAGCCCTTTCAAATGAACTGGACATTTATTCCCCACATTTAACAGAAAACAATTTACAGAGCCTGCAGCCCACTATGCGGCTAAAATGTTCCAGACGGAGAATGTGTTAGTCACATCTATGGCTGAGTTAATTTACAAGTTAGGATCCTGGGAAGGACAGACATTGAGCAGAGCTGTACCCTGTCAATCAGTCTCACAGAGCGAGCTCCCTCATAAGAGTGCCCTCAAGAGATGTTTTAAGTGCTTTCAATACCAATAGGCCATGTTCGCCTCTCACTTACGTCGGCCACTCCATTGGCATCAAAGGAATTGCTCTTGATTTACACCCGTGTAAGTAAAATCAAGCTCTTCAAGCACACCACCATGTCCTGATAAAAGTACTGTAAGCCTCCTAAGGAGAGCTTTCCTCTGACCAGTGCTCCAGCAAGACCGAGCCTCCCCTCTCCTCAGTCCTGCTCAGCAAACGCAGGCAAGGTAATGCCCAATATTCCCCCACCAGTACAAGCAAGACCTGGCAATTCCCTCGCTAGGCTCAGCACCAGCCATGATAGTACTTTGAAAAACAGTGTACAATTATTTATACACGAACCCGTTCTATTCTAGCAGAAGTGGCTGCAATTTCCATCCATGGGATGGAGCTGTCTGGGGTAGGGGATAAATGCTCTGCTTCTAAAATGCCCGCATCCATCCGAGTTCACGCACAGGACTCGTGCGGCAGAGGCAGGATTTGGACACAGGTCCTATGACCCTGGTCTAGCAAATCATGCCGCCTTCACGTCTACTGGGAACTGTCAGCTGTTCTGCAGACTCTCACTTCTCTTCTGACTTGCTCTAAACCCAGGAAGAAAGCACAGCTTTCTAAAGATTTGCAAAAGCCTTTTCCCTGCTCCCACCTCCACCTCCAGCCCCACCAGAGAAAGAAGCACTCAGAGGCAGGAGCCACAGCCTCACACTCTGAGATTGTTAATGAACACGTTTTCTGTAGATAATTATAGGGACTGGCATATTGAAAGCACTTAAAACATCTCATTCTTTTAATTCATTAATTATATTGCAATTACACAATTCTCAGGCACTCGCTGGCACTTTGGAAATCAGCCATTCTTGGGAGATATAACTGGATTGGGAACCGGTGAAAGGGGAGAGGAGAAATGCGAGGGAAGGGGTGATGGGAAAAGTCAGGGGCTCTGGCAAGTCTAAATGAGTTTGCACAACAGGAAACTGGAAACCAGTCCCGCTAAAACCCCATTCCCTTGAGTTCTAGCGATATCTGGTAGCCTTGCACCTATGCGCTACTGCTGCTGCTGCTAATATTGTTATTCTAGACATGCTGCTGCAGATATCTGCGTAGGATGGATTTATTTCCCCTTCTTACACCAAAGTCCCAGCTCTACACACCTGAGGAGCTTTTTCTGATACTTGTCAATAATGTTATTGACTTGGCCTTACAGGATACTCTATGGACTGGATGCCCTAGCACTTATGGGGACCTTCAAAGGTTACTGCAAGAAGTCAATGTAGATGGTCTCCTTAAGATTCCCCTTCTATTTAAAGCTCTTTGCTCCCCCTGCTTGAAGGATGCAATACAGGAAAAGGATATTCCAGAGCAATCCTGATGTTTCCCAGCTGACTGACCACTTTATGGAGGCCATTATTCATAGTAGTCATTATCAATTCCTCCTAAAACTAGGAATGGGCAAGCAAAATGTTTAAAATCATCTTTGATGCCACCACACGGGCTCTCAATGTAGCTTATGTCCTCAAAGCACTAAGCAAATATTATTAAGGTAAGGAGAGCAAACCATTCCCTGGCTCCTCGGAGAAGCAGGGTCCTGCTGTGAAGCTCACCTCGGATGCAGGCCCGCAAATACAGCCCCATCATGTTTGCATTACAAGCATTGCCTCCTCTGTTACATGGACGGGCTTCACTGTGCACATCACAGCTGGAAGCCCCAAGATGTGTCCCAGCTCTGGATCAGGATAACACCTGGCTCTGAACCCCATGATTTTCAATAATACTCTGCAGCAGGTGCTTAGTGTGGGCAGGCTGGAAGCCAGGAGAGCGGGGAGCTTCAAAAACCAGCCCTGCCTCACCGCACAGACACAACCTGGCAGACCCCAGTGCCAAACCCCAGGGGTGATCTTGAGTGTTCACCCCACCAGGAATTCAGGCCAAAGCAACCCCCTTAACAGGACAAGCAGGACCTACATACAGCTTAAATGAGTGGAACTAGCAGGAGGGGCATTCGCCTGCGTGGCTTGGTCCCAGAGGGTTTTGGTCAGTCTTGCTAGTTCATACGGAAAAGATAAAAAAAGGCCCTTTTGTCTGCAGGTGTTTCAGGGAAGGCAGCAGTAGGCGGAAGGCTGCCTGGGATGTAAATGCTCTGTACTGCGGCAGTGCATGGGCAGAGCAGGGAAATGCTGCAGGCAGGAGGGTCACTGGTGGCCAGTCCCTGAATACACTGGGAATTTGCATTCCCCATAACTCTCATTTGTTTCATGCGATTTTCAGAGGAAGGAGAAATGCACGGTGGAGTCGAGTGAGCCTATTTGGCAAGGGCTGATCATGTCTCTCTCTCTTTCTCTCTTTCTCTCTCGGGATGTTCGGCCTCTGTCTGAATTGGCTAATTTTGTATTCACCAACCACTCTGTTGGCTGTAGGGAAAGAAAAAAAAATGGGAAGAAGAAAAAAAAAAAGAAACCCCTGATAGGAAAACCTGAATGCAGCAGGCAAAGAAGGGTGGAGAAAAAGCTCTGCTTCTATATCATCTTCAAGAGGAGAAAAACAAAACCAGGACAGAAAAAAGTGCTAGGATTTACCAGCAATGAGGACTTGGATCTGCTGTGATTCAAAGCCAATATTTTTCCCCTGCACATCTCAGCCTGACCATACCTACGTGTGAAATGGAAAGACGCAGATACAGGTGTGACGTGTGACATACATGTTTAGACAAGATGGCTTCTGGATTTGAAGCCAGATGAGAATAATCTTAAGGATAAAGATATGTATGTGTATATTTCTCAGGAACTGTAGCATTAGGACTCCTGTTAATTGCTATTTTGGTCTCATTAGAGAAAGAAACATTCACTAAGCATATTCACACTGCAAATGGGATTCATAACAATTTGTTTGAGTCTGAAACCACTTGTACCTCCTCCTGGAGCAGAGCCAACGCCTATATTCAAACCAAAAGGCTGAGGGGAGCTGACATTGAGGCTGCTGCTGTATTGGTGTGTTTATTTATAGGCAGCTGTGTGCAGTTTGTGTGCAACAGGAACCCCAGCGCAGCAGGGGAAGCGCGAAGTGTTTGTGGGTGGCTGCATGCTGGCTTTTCGCTGTGGGTTTGCTACACGTGTGTGCCTGGGTCCATAGGTGTGTGCAGGCTGGATTTCTACTTGCCCGTGAAGCTGTAGCTGTGAGGGGTGGGTGTGCATTTCTGAAGAGTCTGTGTGTGTGCATGGGCTGGTAGATCTGCCAAGCATCTGCATTTTTTGCAAGTGACAGAGGAAGGCACAAGGCAGGCACGGGAATGCGCTTGCAGAAGCCTGCTGGGATCTGCGTTGCTGTTGCCGTCGCTGCCTGCGTTGCGTGCAGCCTGCCACGCAGTTTGACAAGAGAAATGCTGACAGCTGCTCACTGCAATGCCACATCTGTCTGGACACTAAGAGAAAGAGTGACACAGCACCCTGGGGTGGGGCAAGCTGCCATGGGAGAAAGAGCCAGCTCCGAGGCTCTGCCTTCAGGTGTCAGAGCTGGCCGAGAGCAGCAAAATACCTGCAATAGCAAAATACCTGCCCTGCAAGGTATTGCTGCTCTACATGAGTTGCAGTTGCCCCTTGCAGCCTGAGTGCTTAATTCCCGGTCAAGTCAGACTGCAGTTCTCTAGGGGATAGTCTGTTTTGCTGTTTTATTTCTTTTTCCTTCTTTTTTTAAATTTAATTTTCTTTTTTCCAAAGTCATGCCTGGGAGTCAGGAGGGGGAGCCTGTAGGCACAAGGTTAAAGCACTGCGATTGCTTCATAAGCCACTTCATTGAAAACACAGAAAGCTCAAAGGCTTCTCTTCTGCTATTGCACTCTGATCACTCTTACAGAGGGATATTTTCCCTCCAGCCCTTCCGGGGGTGGGTGATCTCCGGCGGGGACCTTAGATGAAGGCATCAAAACAAGAAAGCTGCTAGCGGATGTGGCAAGGAAAAGGAGTGGCATCAATCTGGTAAAGTGCATCGGAACCCACGTATGACCCAGGGTGACTTTCCAATGATTGCGACTTGTAACATCCGTTACAAAGGATTGCCACAGCTGAGCCGAGAAAGAGCATAAACTGAGATGGATTTGATCATATCAAACTGTTGGTCTCATATAATACACTGCTCTTCCTAAGCTGAGGGTGACACATAAAAACTGGCCACAGTAGGAGGAGCAGGGACTCCAAAATAATTGCGGTGGTGAAACACGCTGCTGCTGGAAGGGTCCATACAGGGGACTGAGTGTGGGAGCTGGTCAGCTGATTGCCATCTGAAGGCCTTTAACAGACAAGATCGGTTTTCAGCTAAAGAGGCTGGCTCTCTTTTTCAGAGAGTGTTTTGTTCAGTTAATGTTTTTAATTATTTCTTTTCCTCGGGCAATCAGAAAGCCTGAGGATCAACAAGTCTCTGTTCTCAGCAGTGCTCAGGCAAGCACTGGGAGAGTTTCCATTAGTCTTTTTCTTTTTTTCTTTTTTTTTTTTTTCCCTAGAGTCTCTGAACAGATGTATCTCTATCAAATTTGGTTAGGTCTTTCTGACAAAAAAAAATGCTGCTTTTTTTCTTTTTTTCCCTGTGGAAAGTGCTGAAGATTATTTTTCAATGTTGTTGAAATATTTCAGAAGAGAGAAAGAAAGAGAGAAAAGGAGGTGGGGGGGAAAAGCCACAGTATTTTCTTGCCATGTCAGTTAGTTAAAATCTAAACTGAAATCTGTCCTACGCAGAGTCCGGAGACTACTAAATCTATGGCTACGTCTGCCTCAATCAACCCTGCACTGTAGGCGAGATATAACCGGTTTTATAGAGGAAGAGTTAGAAATGTTCGAAAACCTGAAATTTTAAAGAGATTTGCATTAAAAATTCAAATTTGGATGAATAAATCCACTCACATAAAAGACATGAGATTTTTCCCTCCTCTACCTACAGCCCTGCTATTGCTGGAATAGATTCTATTCTAGCACTTAGCAGCTGGGGAATGGGGGCTGTTCCCCAAGGTGGGACATAGGACAACATCTATACCAGCAGAGGAGGTTAATTCAGCAGCCAGGAGGGACTATGGGCAGTCCCTGATGGGCTTACGGTGCTTCATTAGAGCCCTGGCAGAGGGGACAGCTGGTGCCCCGAGGAAGGATCTCTGTCCCAGTATCATCTGCTGAGCGAGGTGTACGTAAACGGAGGGTAAAAACCCTAGTGGTTTCAAGGAGAAAGACCGCACAGCAAGACTGAGCATGGACATTCATGGTGATTTATCCTTCTAGAGTAATTTTCAGGAAGCCCAGAGTCAATTCATTAAACCCACCCCCTGCACTCCCACGCGCACGCACACATGGTAATGCAAGCCCCAGGCACGCAGGCTTGCTGGCAAGCACCGGGCTGAAAGCATGGTGCCTTTCTTGGGTTTGAGAGCACTTCTTTCCATCTAGTTCTGCCTCCCATTGCCTCCCACCACCTCCCTAGCCAGGGAGATATCTCGGGGGTTCACTGCCTGTATCTAGGGATGCCGAAACTGCAGGAAACTCTTCATCAGCCTGCAGCTCTGATGTTGGCTGCCATGGCTCTGCCGCAAGGTGCGGGTGATTAAATTTTAAGGAACTTACATTTGGCCAAATTGTGAGTCATTTAGTGAGGCCTTATTCATGTTGGAATAAGCTGGAGAATTACTATGGAAGGAGTTCAGTATCAACCTGAACAATGCAATCCTTCTCTATAATGCCTACCAGAAAGCCATTTTGCTTCCAGAAAGTTTTGACCAACACACTCTGTCCTAGACTATCTATATTACGATAACAGGACTCAAAATGGTGAAAACAGAAGAGCGCACAGTAACTTGCCCTGTAAATGTGCATTTAACACTATTAAGCTATTTCAAAGAGCCTAGTCTCACAGATTGGTAACTCAGTTTCCCATAAAGAACTATGAAGGGAGAAAAAAGCTTTCAAACATAGACAGCCCTGGGGTGAAGAATAAATACGTGTCATACAGACATGGCCTGGTACATGAATGATTATTATCATTACAGATACACAGACGTGCTGTTTCTTTAAACCATCTTTTTTTAACATGCAACTAGCCTGTGGAAATCTACTGCACTCACTAAAAGAAGGCAACACTTCCAAAGGGGGTAATTCAACACCTCTAGAGTTATAATTGTTTCCAAATGCAACATCTTTATCCTATAACACAAATAAACACTTGCTGGTAATGGTGTGCTTTGTTAATTACCATGATTCTTAAAATCTGCCCTAAATATGCATTATATTACAGCGACAATATTATAAATGAGCATCGAGTGACATTCATATCACCTATTAATAGCTGGAGGGTTTTGGCAGGTGGGATTCTGGGATTTATGCAAATGAGGAATGTGTTCTATTATAATTTCGGTGGATCTCTTCTGTAAACTTCTGCTGTGCTGAATTAATGTCTACGGTGCATTTCCTTTTTTTTTAAAAAAAAAAAGAGGAAGCCACTTACATATATTATAGGGGGATAATGAATTATTATTATTCAAAATGTAGGTTTGTTGCACTCATTTGCATATAATGTTTAATTTTTACAGAATATTTCATTCTAATGCATGCAAAAATGGTCAAAAAACTCTCCAAATATGCTAATGTAAATTCTATTGCAACTACATTGCAGCCTTTATTTCTGGGACTTTATTATAAAACATTAAAAAAAGAAAGCTCAACATTAGGATAATCTTTCAAAAATATTGCAATTGTTCTGATTTAAGTGCTGGGTGAAACTCCCCACACATCTCCAGTTACTGAAAAGCCTTCAACAAAAATACCTTTGTTTGCGTGTGATACAAATCCCAATGAAATTAAAAAAAAGTCATCCAGGGTTGTAATTGATTTTTTTTTTTCTCCCAAATCCTGCAGTGGGAGATGTGTTGAGAGCCACTGATGAGCAGCTCACCTGGGTTCTCCTTAACATGTAGGAGTGCTCTGGGAAAGCCCCGGACCCAACCTGCCCTGAGGGCCACGAGCCTGGTCTCTGTTAGGATCAGTCTTTTGCAATCTGTGTCAAAGGAATTTTGTCATACACCTCAAGACAGACAATTAGGACACGCTCATTAGCTAAAGATCTTTTATATGTCCTAGCCTCACCATCAGAAAATCCTCACTGGTTCCCTGCTAGTCATCCCTTAACATCTTCTGATAAAAGACCTACAATAGCCAATGCCTTAAGGGCCCCATCCGCTATTGCTGCATCTGCACCGCTAAAGGCAAATACTGTTAAATGAAACCAGGCTCTAGGACAAGTGGTGGAACAGCCCTTACCTGCACTGCCCAGGGCTGTATCCAGATGGTGCAGCGCTTGGTGCAGGTCTCCTTGGGGCTCTGCGGGATGCTCTGGTCACTCTGTAATTCAAGGGTGAAAGCAGAGTTCAGGATTTCCATTGTGCTTCATTGATGGTCCATTCTTTCTGCTCTTACTTGTTATACCAAATCTTTTTTTTAAATCTTCCTATCAATTATAATGATTGGAATTAAGTACCCTGTTCTGGATTTACACACACACATGTACACACATTTATCTAAGGAAAACTGAAATGATCCCTGTCAGTCCATACCTAAAAGCCTCCTCCGTTTTTTTTCCATAGAGTTCACTGACAGGTCTGTGTTTTGAGAGCCTATCTTTAGACATCTGCTGCTGAAAACCTTCTTTCTATGTATATAATTAAAGACATTATTTTACAGCATTCACATTTTTACAATCTGGCATCATTTCTGTACATAAAAGCTTTGGTACTTCCATCTCTCCCTTATTGCATTACACTTGTTTAAGTTCAGTAGTTCTTATTCTGGGAATAATACCGGCGGCCATTCTGCAGCCACAATTATTAAGCTAGGGCCTATAAAAGGAGATGAGTTTTGGATTGCACCTATAAATGATGATATGTGGGTTTCTAATGCTTTTCAGTGACTAGAAGTCCTGCAGTAGAGGAACTTCACAGAAAACAGCCTGCACCCATGCTCTGGGTTGACAGTGAAGGTCAGAAAAGCTTTCTTCTGGGCACTCCTGAAACAGAGAAATGGGAGACAACAAACAGCGCATGAGAACAGTCCTACCTGTTCCAGGCATTAGATGATGACTAGGGAACAATACACGGGAAATTAAATATGCTGAGGAGGTCTAGCCAGGGAACAATACTCACGTTAGACTTGTAAACAAGAGTGTGGGAGAAGGAATACAGACTGCCACGCATGACAATGTCTGAGAGCAGACTGATCATAAATGTTAAACAAACAGCGAATTATAATGCTACTTGTTTCAGTTCACAATATGGATTCTATTCATGTCACAGCTGTCATGAACTTATATCTTCATTTATTTGGAAAGGGTGTATGCCTAAAGCATGCCAAATATACCTGGGAGTGGCAAAACACATAGGATAGATTTAAAAGGGTTGTGGTTTTTTTTCTGATAAATGGAATGTTTTCAACATTCAGCTAAGCAGAATATTTGAACATACATTTTTTTTTTCTGGAGTATAAAACCCCAAAACATTTATGTTGAAAAACACTAAAAAAGAGGAAAAAAGAAAGGAGCTGAAAATGAACCCAATTCTGACTTTCTTCGTAAGCGAGACTTTCTCCTCCAGCTTCCTGAGCTCAGCCCTTGTCAACCCAGGGCTGGGCACTGTCATCTTCGAGCCCTCGCCTCGCTGCCCTCCACTTCCCAGAGGGAGCGAAACACCTGGAGAGGAGCGGTGCTGGCCACGTGCGGGATTCCTCCACCCCAGCACTATTCCCTTAATCAATCAGAAATGAAGCGGTGACTTGCTATCGGGTTTCTGCCCAGCTGAGGCAGAGCGAGCTGGGGACAGCTGAGCACAGCTAGATGGCTGAGGCTCCTGCCCCTGTCCTTTGTTTTGAGAGCATCAGCACTCTCAAGTGCTTTGAACAGATAATCCTGTTTGCTTTAACCTTGCTGTAAGCGCTCGGTAGCTGCCTTGGTTTTTTTCTCCATGCTGACAGCTCCTGGCCTGGTAGTCCAGGCCTGTTATTACATCCCTGAATTCTCTGTTTGGGGGCAAACAGGCATGGAAATAGGGGGAGAATTGGGGGTGTCTTTCTGTCAGGTGGGTGGGGGATGATCTGTCAGATGGGTGGGGGATGACTACCAGCCTTGCCGTGCCAGGGAGCATCAGTGTTAAAGTGATTAATTTCTCTTCTCCATTACTCTAAATTAGCTAAACAAATCCCTCGCTAGGGCTGTCATACTGATGTTCAGCATGCAAATTGTTTCTAATGAGTGGGGCACCGCGGCTGGTGGCGAGCTTGTAAATCGATCGGTTCTGACACTTGGTCCCCCCACCCAGCGGACAGCGGGAGAGAGGAGGCAGCGGGGCAGGAGGCAAAGGCCCCCGTGCAGCTCGGGATGAGCTCCGCTCAAAACACCTCCGCATGCAAAGGAGAGAAAATATCTCATGGCCAGTGAGATGTAGAAAGTTTTACAGAGAGAAGGATGGGGGGTTGTTTTTTTCCAAGTGGAAATGACTCAGCTGTGCTTTGCTAGCTAAACCCAAAGCACAGTGCCCTCAGTTTCATTTGATTTCACCTCCCCGAGTGCAAAATCCTAGCAACAAAATCTATCCAACCTTCTCCAGAAGATTCAGTGAAAGGAGTTTTTCAGTAAATACAAATGGCGTTTTCAGCTGAATGTATTTCCGTGTTTCCTGTAGAAAATAGTGATTTCTGTATTAATTGTTAGATCGTTCAAACCAAAAGCTTTTCAGCTAAAAAGTGAAAACATCTTGGTGTTCACTATCTTTTTCAAACAAAATATTATTACTTCCCATTGGAAAACAAACAAATAGAACTTTTTCCCCCAACCAGGTCTGTTCCCCCACTGACTCCTTGAAGGGGTCACTTCTTTGACCTGCAGACCACTGAGCAACCATCGAAGGATCACAGCAGCTTCTCTCTTTCTTGCTTTTTTGTCCCCTCGGTGGACTCACAGACATCTTCTTAGTGTAAGTTCAGCCTCCAGGAGGATTCAAGCATGTGCTTCAGGTGAGACACGTGATAAGCTTTCTGTTTCCTAAGTAATGATTTCAGGAGGCGCTTTTGTAGCCTCATGCTGAGATCACTGGGCGGGGTTGAGCAGAAGATTTTCAAAGCATGCAGATAAGCACTAAGTGGGAATTTCAAATGCCCAAGAGCATTTGCTTGTGATGCACCCTGGGAATGCTGCTGGCTTAAGCACCTTTGAAAATCTTATGGGTGTCCATTGGCATTTTTTGGCACTTACTGCCTTTGAGCATCTACCCTGAGTGTATTAAAATGTCCTATTGGGTTAACAATGATTCTTGAAGTCATATTATTTCTTTTCTTGAGTATCCAGGCAGCAACAGAGAATTTATGAAAATGTTTGCAAATTTTTAATGTTTCACTCACTTCAGCATGAAGATTCATACCAGGAAGTATGTTATTCATTATTCATTAATCTTTTTCCTTTTACCCCCCGCCTTCCCTGTTCAGAAGCATCATGTGTTGCACTTGACCAACCATAATGAATAATGAATTACTAGCAAACAGTCTAAAGTAAACAGTAAAAGCCGATAGGTTGAAAAATTATTTGTCCAACCTATTTGGTGAATACTTACAAATAATAAACCCATTCGTATAAATCAGGATCAGTTCCTGACAAGTTTGCTAACTGGACTAAGGCTCTGGTTCAATAGAGCGTTAAGCACATGCTGGAGCCAACAGGATTTTCATTTGTGCATATAATTAAGTGGTTAAAACATTAAGTAACTTGTTCATTCAGAACCTGGCATCTTAATGAAATTGCTTACAATGAACAGTCCCATACTTCTTAATAAGCCCAATCCCCAATGTTTAACTTTTGGAGGAATAGTAAGAGAAAAAAAACCCACAGAAAAAACCTGTAACATTTCTATATTTGTTTTTCATATAACTCAAAGTCTTGCCTGCTCTAGTGCGGCACTCAGACTCTCTGTGTTGACTAACTGGGGCAGCCTAGATCATGTTTCCTACCCAGCATATTTGTGATGCTGGTTGAAACTCATGAAATGTCTCTTTGGACTGGTAAAACACAGATCTGAGCTTGTTTAGCCCTGGGGCGCTGAAGCCAGGTTCCTGGTAAGAGTAATTCCTGGTTCTTCAGTTACAGAGGCAGCCTGTCCTGGAAAAAGACTGGAAGGCTCCGTTATGAGAAGTCAACACACGAATCCATCAGCCCTGGGGGAGTTGATGGTTCAGAGGAAACGCTCCGGGTGCTTTGTCCAGCATATCCACTTTAGTATTTGATCTGAGACCCCCAGAGTTTTCTGGCCCTTGAGAATGTGTTTTAAGCCCAGAGTATCCAGAGCCTGGTAAAGAACTTCCATTTTACAGTATTACCTAAGAGAGAGTTTTTGTTGTTTTGAAATTGTCAGTGTGGTTTTGAATATAAGAAAAGAAGACAGTAAGTTTTACTTTGGTTAAAATACTTCAAACAGACAGGTGCTGTTTTTTTAAAGTAATATTTCCCAAATAATTGCTTTTTAAAAAGGTTGAATATTAACTTTTTTTAAGAGAGAAGCTATGACCAGCATTATTTATTAACTGATGTACCTGTTCCTCTGTGCTCCTGTTCCCATGAGTACCGGTGTTATATTTATTAATCAGTCTGTCAGAAATGGTTATGTCAGCAAAGACAATGCAGATTCCTCTGGATGATACCCATCTCAAGTTTTGAACTCTGCTATTCAAATTTTAGAAGAAACAACCAACCTTCTGGAGCAAAAATCATAACCATTAGCTATTCATTTGCTAGAAGAACTCCATGGAAAGATCTGACTGACTTTTGTGGATTTCAGTGGACAGAAATAAGAAATTGCTAAAAAATCCTTATGTAACTCCAGATATGCTTTTGCACCCAGGGAACCCAAACAGCTTTCCCTGACAACGGTTCAGAAGAAAACTCGTATTTTATTAAATTGTTTCTCCAATAAGAAATTTCCATTACAAAAGCTTTATTATAAAACCTCTGGGATTATATATATTTTTTGCTCACACACACATACGTACATGTGCACAGAAGTTTTTCTTCTGAATACCTGAAGGCCTTTCACCAAACGAGCAAGAACAGCCAAGTCTGGACAAAACAAGACAGTCCACTGGGACCAGCCTGAGATCTGTTCCTGAGCCAGGATCAGCCACTGCAGCTCAGGGAGAAGTCCAAAGAGAAATTCATGTCCTTGTGAAGCTGTGATTAAATATTCAGCATCACCAGTGGGAAAACCAAAACAAAACAGGGAAACTTCATTTCTTTTCTGATTCTGTTCAAATACGGAAATCTTTAGTAGGAAGGTAGAATTCCTTACGGATTCTTTGGAAATGGAGTATGTTCTTCTTACATGAGATGCAGCAAGGAGAAGGATTACGTCCATTATAAAATAATGCCTTCACATCTGATAATGGCCCAGCAGGTTCCTGAGGATCCTACGAAAGCTGGAGGGGCCTTTTACGTTCCATCTGTCACAGACGAGAAGTCACATTTCCCGTGGGGAGGCCATGTTTATCTAGGAAATGTGACTCCGGAAGCCAACAGATGGCACTCATAGAGCTTCTCTGCCAAGGCAGCATTGCAGACGCCATCACCTCTGCCAGCTGGTAGCCTGGCGTTAGAGGCAGATGTAACCAATTAGCAGAGATACCCACGCCTCAGCCACTGGCTGGATTTGCAATGCGTGAGATCGATGCATGACAATGAAGGAAGACTTGTCCAAAGTCCTTCACGGGCCACCGGCAATACTCTTACAGAGGGAACCACAAGCTGCTTGAAGAGGCCAGTGCAGCTGGATCAAACCTGCTTTTCATTCAAAACAGGCATTTGTTTAATCCCAGTCTTTTCATTTAGACTTGTCATTTAACTAAAGTTTTTGTGGAAGGTGGAACTTCTGGTCAGAAACACATGCTGATTGCCAGAAATGCTAGAGAGGTAGGAGATGCAGTTTCAAACCCATGCTTCAAAACAGGACTTCAATTTGAGGGTTCATCCCAATGGTCTCAACAGTCTGTTGACTATTAATGGTTATTTCTATAGAATGTTAGTCCTTTTACCACAGAGAAATTGGTCTACAGGGGCAACACAATATAAATGTCCACAGCTTTCAAGGACCTATCCTGATATCAGCACTGCAGTTGCTTTGGGCACTTGGGTTCTTTCAGAGATCTCTTTCTGTGGCAACAACACAGAACATAAGTTCCCAAAATTAACTTATGAAAGTCCTCTTTCCTGGCAATGGCTCTGAGGCAGAGCCTTTGGAAAGCCATGGACATGAACTTGCCAACTGAGCAAATCCTTAAGCAGCCATGATTTCATAGCACTTCTCATATTTGGGCAGATAGAGATTAGGTGACACCAATTGCTGGACTGTCATGAAAAAGAGCGAGCAGGTCATCATGCCATACTGACACAGAGAATTGTGGCTGTGACCTGCGAGCCCTCAGGGGCAAGAGAAGCCCTTACTATCTTTGTGCATCACGAAGCACAAAATGGAGCCCACTCTCAGTTGGGTCCTGTAGCTGCCACGGTAAAATAACATTCAGACAGGGAACTCAGCGCAGAACGGAGCTCAGTTTCTGTCAGCTGCACTGATGGGGAAAAAGCACCTGAAAACCCTGCAGGACTTGAGGACTTGGCCATAGCTCTTAGCAGGTGTTACCACTTGAAATGGTAACCACATGGTACCCACAGAGGTCACTTCAGTGAATCCTGAAGCACTAAGCTGAAGGACTGCTCACATGAGAAAATGCATATACGTGGTATATGTACAGCACATTGCTGTCCAAGCTGAAAAGAAACCAGAGCCCAAAAGAGGTTTATAATGGCAAATAATCATGGAAAAATTCCTTGCAGTGACTGCAGTAACTTCTTTTACCTTCCCAAAATTTAGCGTTAATAGAGTTCAAGATGGGTCTGACAAATTTGAACCACCTGCTTTAAGAGGCCTTGCTAATGATGAGCAGCTGGCACTAGTTGGGGTAATAACTGAGAAGAGAGCAGGACTGGGTCACTGTATGATGGACTCTGTTGGGGCAGCAGGGGTAGGGCTTTGTCTTGGGATCTTTATTGGACTGTGTATCAGTAGTATCCCAAGAGGGCAATTACCTACAGAAAGAGAAAGGGTTTCTAAATACTGCTAGTCATTGAGTTAAAAGATCTTCAGGAAGGATTAGAAAAGATGAGGGATTATCCAGGAAAGCAACTGAGTTTGTTGGAAGGCTGTGTTGTTGGGGTGTAAAATAGCTCTCTCACTCATTCAGGAGTGAAAGCTGCTTCCTCTTCAGGGTATATTACCCATGAATCAGGAAGTTTTTGTTCTGTCAGTGTGCATACAACACCTGGCACAGTGGGCTCTGTGCTGTGTTTGAGAGGGTTAGAGTAATGAAAATTTATTTCCCATTATGTTCTACTTTCAAAGTTTTTTAAACAGATACAAAAAATCAATTAAATTCAATGTAACTGGAAGAGATCTGCATCTGACCTCTCTCTACTGCAATGTAGAACTGGTTAATCCATTGAAGTCAAAGGAAATAACCTTGTGAAGTAAATGGGCTTAGAATATGAACTGACGTTAGTGTGCTGGGGGTTGGGATTGTTCTGGAATGACATCAATGTACTAAAGAAAACAGTGCCAATTAAGTACTCTGAATCAATTTACATGCCCATGGTGTTACCTTTGACATACGCTTTCAAAAGTACCCTTGAGATGACTGTTTTCCCTTGTGATGGACAATTTCCAAGCATATTTATTTAGATATGATGAACGTGAGTATCATGAGGAGGTGGAGCTGTTGCATGCTATAGTAGATGTGTCCCATCCAAAAAAATTTATTTTTTCTCTCCCTCTCCCTCTCTCTTACTTCCTTCCAGTCACAGTAAATGCAATTCCTTGTATGGCCATTACAGTATAAGTTTAAGCCATAAGCCATTCAATGTGATAACAATGTGACTTTACTGAAAAATGGGAGACGTGAGAATTTCCCAACAACGTGTCTGGATTTAGATTAGAGCACACCACCATTAGTGACATAATATTCCAGCTGCACTAAACCATTTCAGCAGGAATGGAGCATGCTAGATACCTACAGAGATTTTCATCATTTTGTTCTTGTAAGGCAATGTACCATTGGTGATAGAAGATTTAGCTTTAAAGCAGACCTGGAGTTAACCAGGCTTCTGTAGTAGGAGCTATACAAGTGCTTTATATTGTTCTTTTGCTATCCTTTCTGCATGTGCCTAACGGGCTCCTTGCTTCTGTGTAGGAGGGAAAGTTGCAAATACACGGAGATCGAGCAAGTAGAGTGTGAAAGGGAGTTTGAGATGTAGCACAGGAGGAAAAGGAAAACCAAGGACTGGGTGAATTCACTCCCAGATGATGTTGAAGAGTCATCACCTCTATCCCGTGTCTGTGCCCCGCATTCACTGGGTAGTCAGAGCTGGCATGGGTGAATTGCCATGGACCTGTGCTGGGGAAAGGAAATTGGGAGGGCATAACCTCAGCACATCCATGTGTGTGCTCTGAAGGGAAAAGCTTGTGTGCTTGTTGGAAAGAGTGCGGAAAAAAGATGTCCCAGGTGAGGTGCAAACCTGAGAGACTCCCTCTCACCATCCCTATTCCAGGCCCCTCAGGAGAGTCATTACCTCCAATTTAGTTTCCTGAATGTCAGCAGGAAGGCTGTAATCATTTGTTTGGCAGAGGCAGGGCAGGCCAGGACATCAGCAGGACCTGTCAGGGTGTCGCTTCATCTCTCGCACACTTTGTTAGAGGCTGACAGCAGCTTGCCATTACCATTGCAGGGCCAATTATCCCTGCATTGCAGGAACATGCCCCAGTTGGCAGCCCCCCTTCCTCACCCATTTGCCCTTCTGTTATGGATCATTAAAATGATTTTGCACACACAAACACATACACGCACATGCACACACGTGCAGCTGCTCAGCTCTGTGGATTAAGCCAGTCCCAGCTGTGGGTTCCTCAAACCTGTCACTATGGGCAGGAGTACTGTAGAATGGCAGGGAAAGACGTACTTTTTTTCTGTTTTAGAAATCATGCGATATTAAAGGCTTGTGTTTCCCCCTGGGTTTAATTACACCAAATGCATTTAAACTCCTCTAATAGGTAATAAATCTCTGAAAATCTGTAGAACAGAAGAGGCTTCACCACCTTCACACAAGCTAGGGGGTACGTAGCTCTTCATCCCAGGGGGATTTCTCCAGCGTATAGAGAGGGGGCTTCTACACCAATCTTTGGGTCTTGGTCTTCCTTCATTCTACATCAGGATGTTGGAAGAGGTTTGAAGTTCCCTGACTGACCATATACTCCTTTGCCTCTTTGGCTACTTGCATCCAAGGGTTGGATAGTCTGCTCCCACTCCTGAGGTATTCAGGCAGCCAGGGCTCTCCTGTTCATGGCCAAACCACAATCCTCTACTTTGGGCAGCGGTATCTGGCGTTTGTTATCCACGCACATTTTCTATCTGCCCATCAGCCCAAGGGATGAACTGTGCTCCCATGCCCAGTGGTGCTTTTCTACCTCCATGCCTCGTTTCCACTGTCCTGAGTACATGTAGCTGATGTCACACTGCTGTGAGTTGAGATTGCTATTCAGGACAAATATTTCTCCACTTATTTGTAAAATCCCTGGTCTCTGGGAATCTTAGCCAGACTATCTTCTCCTTCACCCTATCCAACCGTACCATCTCTCTCTCTGTTTTTCCCCCTCTTTCATTCTTTTGCCTTGCCACTTTTGTAAAACAACTTAAATGTCATCTTTCTGCAATTACCCACAGAAGAGAGAAATGAATAGGAACATTCCCACAGGGGTCCCTGTCTTAAATGAGGCTTTTGTTGTTATAAATTGTTACTCAAAGCAGTACAAGCCTGGTAACTTGATGCATGGGGCTTTGAATTCAGAGAGCTTGTTTGGAGTCTGCCAGCTTTTCTGGAGGTATGATATCTGAAAGCATAATTCACAGCAACAGCATTTTACTTAATGCTGACCGCCACCTCCCACCACTTTGAGGTGGGCCCACCACAGCCTCCTTGTCCCTGCATGCCCGCTGGCCAAGTGGTGCCTTCCTTGCATCTGCCTCAAGTGATCGAATCAGGGAGAAAGCACAGTAGCAGGGCTTGAAAATTTTCCTTACTGCCTCCCACCTACCCTGGTTTAGGACAGATGTTCCCTGCTCCAAAAAGTGCTATAGTGCCTCGTGATTAAAGGAAAAGGACTTGGCTTGAGGAAGGTCCAGGTGTCCCTTTGCTGCTCTGCTGATGTTTTAAACCTCCTTTGGGTGAAGGGCTGCACCAACCCTCCCCACGTCTCAGTTTCCCCATCAGAAGCGTGAGGCAGTGGACAGTCTTCCCAATGCATGGGGGGAGGTATCGGGAGGATTAACATCAAATTATTTAAATCCCCCTCCTGAAGGCTGGGAGAAACTTAAGTGTTGGCTAAACTCCACAGTGAGCTGCAATCCTTGCTCGCAGCACCTGGACAGAAAGTGTCATGGGACGGCTAAGCTTTGTGATTGCATGGCTGAGAAAAAGAACTTCCTAGTTTATTTCCCCCCGCTTCCTACAAGATTTAGGGGTAGAAAGGTAAACACTGAGCTTTGAGCAGGGTTGTGGAGAGAAATCTCAACAGCTGCACAAAGCAGAGCTGTTGCACACACGCATTGCTCTGGACCTCAGGATGCTCAGTCCAGAAAGCCAAGACCCACAGAACATGTAAGCCCACAGCAGGGACCAGAGGGTCCCCTGGGAATGTCGGTAGCAATCTTTGCCTGCTGCTGCCAGATCATACATTTCTCTCTACTCCTGAGGAAGGAATGAATGGGGCATGGGCGCAAAGCACTGATACAGCCAGAGCCGCAACGCCAAGTTAAGCTGCCAGCCTGAATTAAACTGTATAATGAGGGTGTCAGTCACTTTTGTAAAGCTTAGGGAGGTGAGAGGGAAGGGAGACAGCCTGGCTCTGTCATGCCACATGTACAGGCACACACCCATTTCTCCTTCCTCTCTTTGTGCCTCTCCTCACTGCAGCAAGAAAGAAACAAAGCCTACTGCATCTTCCCAAACAGATGACAAAATCAGCATCCTTTGAAAAGGGGCTAAAAAAAGATATTAAACTTTAAATACCATTTCTTTCCATGCTGCTAAGCAGCTTATTTATCACAGCATGAGCCCACCTTAAGAGCTGTGACGACAGAAAGCTCTGCTAGTAATTACTGCAGGGAGCCAGCAGGCATGAATGAGTCACCACAATGCCAGTGTGCAGCAGACAAGGTAAGGGGAGACAGACAGACAGCGAACAAGGGCCAGCCAAGCATGGTGCCTTGAAACCCTCTTGGGAAGATATGCTGGTACATCTTCTTTGCCTCTTGCCAGGAACCAGCTCACCAAACAGACTGATGCTGCTGGAGATTTCTCAAAGGACCATCCTCAGATATAGGTCAGTTCCTTGGGTATGTGGTCCTGACTTGCCAGAGGAAAATGAAGCCTTCTTGTGAAAAAGGTCCTCACTGGCTTGGTCTGTGCATGCATCCAAACTGTGCCCTTCAAAAACGGTGCTGAGCAAAGATACCCTTGGTTTGTTGCTGGCTGTCCTCCCTGCTAGCAGACATGCTGGCTTCATCAGCAAGATCTGTCCTCCCAGTCCTGTGTGTTGGGGGAATGGAGCCGCTTCAGTTAAATGAGTGACATCAGAGTGAATCTAAGGCGACAAGCCGGGTCTGCTGGGAAGGAAAGACAGCTCAGCACCAAGAAACCTTTGCAATTCCTGCCCAGACATTAGAATATGTCCCCTCCTCCTGTGCAGTGCTGGAGCTGACAGCAGGGTCAGCCCGTGCCTTGCAGCAGAAATAGTAGCTCTGGAAAGAAGGGAGATCATCTCCCCTTGCATCCTGGGAGATGACAGTAAGTGCCATCCTTCCACCATCCTCCCCCAAGGGAATCGATGGCAGATGTCATCCCCCTTTTTTTCCTGTAATTGGATACTGTTCACAGAGTAACTTCCAAGGTGGTTTTAGGAGGATGTTACCATTGCAAAAAAGCAATGAAAACATCAGTTTGGTGATGGATGCTGCACAAACATACACAGTGCTAAAATTTCCTGGGCCAAATTGCTGATCTAAATAGCCAAAACACATTGCAGAGGGAAGAAGAGAGACAGCATGGAGAACTGAGTTGTCCCCATTTACCTCCTAGTTCGGTGGCTGAGGTGGGAGCAGGACTCAGATCTCCTGTTTCCTGTCCACCAGGTTTCCTGGATTGGGGCACAACCTGTTCCTCAAGACGGTAATTAAATGGGACACAGGCCCTGAGCAGTGTCTGATTTAGCTTCGCACCTGGTGGGCTTAGTCACCAGCACACACTCATCTCCATAAGTGCCTGTTACCTGTGCTCTGACACATCAAATGTGGTCTTAAAATATCCCTGGGTTTCTGACTGAGCTCCTCTGGGATTTCTCCAGATCTGTCTCTCCTGCCAGTCGCAGTTAAATGATTGTGTTCTCTGATGGCTGAAAACTTTCTTGTCTTTCATCCCTTCTCGCAAGTTTGCTCTGGGTTCCTATCCTCCCCACCAGTCCATATCCATGTTGTACCCTTCTGCAAGTCTTGGCATTGTCTTTCTGCTGTGGCTACTCCTGGGAGCAGGTCTTTAGGCTGTAAAGACACAGAGGCAGTCTTTGGCAGCCAACCCAGCAGCAGCAGATGGAAGTGTGAAGTGCAAGAGGAAAGCTACAAATGGCCCAATACGAAAAACCTGACACGTTCTGGGCTTGCACATCATGATCTCTTTCAAGCTGTGAGATAGCATCGACTTCTGAAAAGGGCTATTTTAGGCAATGTCTCATGGTGTTTGGCCCTCTCCACACACTAGCTTTCACCTGCACGTGGAGGTCACAGTTCACACAACAGTAGCTTCATCACTGCTCATGTCCTTCCCTCCAGTGATGAGTTAAAACACAGCATCATACAGAGCATCATCCTGAGCAGCAAGGAGAGCCATGGTGGTTGCCTGTGTGCAACTTTTCCCAGTAATGATCCAAGTGGTTTTCTAGTGCATAAAAAGGTCTGAGGCCCACAGGTTTCTCCCTGTCCTTTTGCAGAGCCATGACCTTCAGGAGGTTCAGACAAGTGCAGAGCCATGTGGCTGCTCAGCTGGAGTTGTTAATAGCTGTCCCACTTCCAACAGAGAGGCCTGAGGGGAAGATGGCTTTGACTCCAGAAGGGAAATGGCTATTTCCATGGACAGTTATCAAGATGGTGGCTCCGTGCCATCCCTTCAACCTGAGGTCCTGACTGGAAACTTCCAGCAGCCCCAGCAGGAAGAACTTGGGTCTGGCAGTGCCAGTAATGAGGTCCAGCTGGCTCCTTGGCCAGCAGCTCTCTGATGCTATGACAATAACGCTGCCAAGAGCTGGTCAGGGCTGGATGAGTGAGGAGGAAAAGAGGTGGGGAAGCAGGAGCGCAGCACCCACCGGCCTCGGAGATGCTCTGTCACTGCTGTGAGATGGCCCTGTGGCATGGGGATGCAAGAAAACTGCACCCAGAAGGCCTGCGGGGCAAAGACAAGTTCCACCGCAGCCTTTAGAACTCTCTATTTGGAGATTTGGATTTGGAGATGATCTCTGTGATCAGTTTAGTCCCTTCCCAGTTCAGCCTCTACAGAAGTTACCAAGTCCTGATCCTGAGGGACACCCCCTCTAACTTCTACTGTATTTCAGATCGTGTGAGAGCACCTCATATTGTCCATCTCCCTTCCCCGCTTCTGGGTATGGTGGGACAGAGTAAGATAGCGAGACTGTTCTGTGCGTTACAGATCTTCTTGCTAACCAGCACATGTAGGTGGCCAAGGACAGGTATAGAAAAGAAGAACACTTATATTTCAGAGGGAAAAGATACCTAAGGAGGCTATAAGGGCAGGAGGAAAGGGGGATTTCCCTCTCTGAGGTCCCTGGTACCCTGCAGGGAGAGTTGATGTTGCATTTTTCCCATGCGGCCACCGGAGGGCAGCCCGAGGGAGGGAGCCGACCCCAGACCTCCCAAAAAAAGGGGGGATGGAGGGAGCAGGGGGAGGCAGCAGGTGGGGAGGCGGGAGGTCCGCAGTGGAGCAGGGTACAGCCACAGAGGGGAGCAGGCAGCGGGGAAGCTGCTTTAACTGCTGGAGAAAGTTCAGCAGTGAGCTGGAGATGTGCAGGCTGAAATAGTTCAGCTTTCTGTTAGGGAAAGGAATTTTATGTCTGTGCAATGAGGAAACCAATTAGAGGCATGATTTAATCAGTGTGTTTTAGTGGGAGCATTAAGGGACCTGGATGCAGCATCAATAAGGAGCCGCCAGAACGCAGCGATGGTGTCCAAAGTGGTAAAGCCACCTTCTAAATGGAGCCTCTCCAAGGGATATTTGTAGTCTCCAGCCAGGTCAGGGTCAAAGGTGTGACAGGGCAAATTGTAGCTACAGCTGACACAAGCTGGCTTTAGAAATAAATCAGGTGGATCTGACAGATCCCTCAGGACACCAGGTTAAATCCTTCCCCACTGAAGCTGGCAGAGCCAAGGGATGTCATGTTAGTGACTGCAGGGCCTGCCTTTCTCTGCTTGAAAGAGGCTTTGATAAAAGCATCTAGGCCAAAATACTCATCTGTGGCTCATGATCATAACTGCCTCTGCCCTGAGCATTGTTGCAGTGCCCAGCAGGAACAGGCCAAGCTGCTGCAGGAGCGCAGGGCAGCCACCAGGATGGCTTCACCCCAA
Organism: Sagittarius serpentarius; assembly: GCA_034782735.1. NCBI lineage: Eukaryota > Metazoa > Chordata > Aves > Accipitriformes > Sagittariidae > Sagittarius > Sagittarius serpentarius. The sequence continues at coordinate 12,632,631 of JAVKLA010000052.1, forward strand.
AGGATTCATAATTGAACGCTTTGGATTGACCTCTTGGGTTGTAGAAGCCCTCAGCATTTCTATCCTCTTCTGAAATACAGAGGGTGGTGTGGAAGGAACAATGGCTTGGAGACATTAGAGACATGGATTTTGAGAAAGGCGTAACATCGTCCCAATTTGCTTGCTTGCAATGCAGATTTCTGTGCTATTTTATTGCAAGGGGGAAAGGCAGTGAAGGTCTCTGGTGAACTGAATTTTCCCTGCTTTGATTCCTTCTGCAATTTCACTTGTTCCTCCCGTTGCCTCTCAAAAATCCCAGCAGAATAGGTGCAAACTGCTTTTTTTTTTCCACACAGCAAAAGCTGCATTTCAGTGGTAGGTGAAATGGTGCTTTGCACCGATTATCTGCAAAGTGCTTAAGGACCCAGCAGGAGGAGAGGTGCTGCATGAAAGTAAAATATGGCACCAGGAGAAAACAGGAAAAAAAAAAGAAGGAAGACTTCGCCATTTGAAAAGAAGTTAATGCGACCTTTCTTTTCCCTGGAAGAGACCAAGTCCCAGCTTAGCGGCTGGAAGGTGAGTGCTATGTCTATGGCAGCACTCAGAACCGAATAGCATTTACTTGTTGTGAATTCACTTCAGTTGAAAAATGTAAGGGTGCCTAGGGAAAGGAGTCTAAAAGGAAGACAAATGCTGAGGCAAATGATTTAAAATTCTTGGGCTGGGGTCACAGCCACTAGGAAATGCTACTTCTGTGAGCAAAGACTTGGATTTCATTCTGTTACTGATACATCTTACGTGGCCACAAGTATGTTGTCATCCCTAAAATGGGCATCATCTCACTTCTTTCAGGACTCTGTAGAAAATAAATACTTTGCAACAAGCCATGATGTACTCACATGCTACAACGATACGAACTACGTAAATAGCTAAAATAGATCCATTCCTGTCAGCAAATATCCAGACATTCTGAAATCATTCTCATCAGTTCAATTTCCAAAGATAGATGGTTCCAGACTAACCTCATTTCTCTGAGGAAATGATTTTTTTTTGAAAGAGAGAAAGGAACACTAATGTATTTAACCAATCTTGATTTCAGTCTAGTATTTCAACAGAGCCATATTAGTTTCATTAGTTTTGCTGAGCATTATCATAAGACTTGTAAACTAGTCTCTGCTAGTGGTTAAAGGGGAGATAATAACAAATAAAACTGAAAGAGGAGTTGTTTTTTTGGACGTTGATAAAGATTTCTTCATGAAACAGAAGCAGACAGGTATTGCACAGAGGAAGATTTGGATGATCTCAAAGGCTGGAGTAAGGGACTGGCATGTGATGCTGTAATTCAGAGTTACATCTGTTGGGACTGGGAACACATCCTCTGCAAATGTCACGAGAGAAGAAACATCAAGGTGTACAAGCTGATCAAAGGAGGACCGAGAATCACCAATTAGTTTTGTCCATGAAAATGTCAAACAATATCCTAGGATGTACCAGGCAAAGAATTTCCCGAAGAGGTAGGGAAATATTAATGCCATTATGCAAAGCACTAATATTCTTTTATCAGGAATACAGCGTGACAGCTTTGGTCACCCAAGGTCAGAAAAGATAACACAACGTGGATGGATGCAGAGACCATCTGAAAGGCTCTCCTTTCCTTCACTCAGGTTTAGAGACATGACTAGAAGAGTTTAGCTTGTTTGGGACATAATGACTGAGAAGAGATGGTATCTCTCTCTTGGGCAAGGGAGCTAAAGACCCAGTAAACAGTGAACAGTAAAAAAAAAGCAAATATAGTATCAGCATGAAATCTAGTGCACATACATAGACCCAGTAAAGCAGGGAAACTGGAGTAAGGTGCCTGATAATTAGACAAGCGACATTAAAAGCGGTAAGCAATCTTGACCCTCCTTCGGCAGCTTATGGATGATACGGAGTGCGGCTAAGGCTAAGCGAAGGTGTCTTTTGCAGTCTGTCCTCTAAGAAAAGTTCACTCATTCAGCTACATCATCTTCCATGCTCCCTGCCAAGGAAAAAGGAAAACAGAGCTGCTGCCTGCTCTGGCATCAGCCTTCTGCAGCCCAAGAAACTGAACCAACTCTGAACATACCCGAGTATCTCTCTTTATTTTTCAACAAGTTGGTCTAGGCTGGTCTCCTTTGTCATCTGCGTGTCCAAATAAGCAACCTTTCTATAAATCCTTCCATAAACATGTAATCTGTATTACATCAAAGTCTCCTTTGGTATAATCCCTAAAGAGACTTTCACATGAGAAAAATATGGTCCATTCTCTTGATATTCAGTGCTGCATGGGTAGTCTCCTCAATCCCACTAATGCCCAATAAGTAAAGGATATTTTTGACAAGTCCTGACTAGTCTGGGATACACAGAAAAGTAATAAAACATATTTCAAAAAGAGATCTGGTATATTTTCAGATCACAGTAAATCTTAACATAAGCCATGTACAATACCAAGCAGCTATTTCTTCTATGGCATACAAATGCAGGCAAGCTTCATGTCCTACCCAGCAGCCCCCAGACAGACTGCATCAGAGAGATGCTGGGAGAAATCTCCCTCTGTTCAGTGTTTGAAAGGGAACAGCCACAAGGGAGTTGCAGTCTGTGGCTTGGAAAAATGAGAGGTCTGCAAGGCCGAGTTTTAACTCCCGGAAAAAGTGCTCAGACCCACAGCAGGGTCTTGGAGGAAGACATCAATAACAAGGCAGCGTGTAGCTCCCAAACCAAAGGCAGCCACTGTAATTAAGATAGACTATTTGTCTGCTGATTGGAAGAAGATGGCTCAGGCCGTGGGCGAACACAAGCTCCTTGGAGGCTGGTGTGACCCTGGTGGGGATTTCATCTGGGGCTTCCCAGAAGGAAGCAGAATGGGTTCTAGGACAGAACCGGTGTATATTGCTTTTTCATTGCTGATTCAGCAGCCTCAACCTTGCAAAGCATTTGGGCTTTCAAGCCATTTACATCCAAAGGCAATTGAAGAAATCATTTGACAAGCTTCATCCCGAGATGTTGGCACATACCCAAGACTGACTTTGTTACTCAAAGATTATGTTTACAGTGAAATGATTTAGAGATTGAGGGATTATCCAACATGGGCCCACAGCCCAACACCTCCAGAAGTACCAAATACCTAATGATTCCTGACAGCAGGAATCAATCTCTAGGAGCTGAGATTCTTTTTCTTTTTAGTTTTTTTTTTCTGGGATAAAACAAAACTGTTCTGTTCGAACAGTGCTGTCTACAAATCATTAATAAAGGCAATTGGCTGATTTACATCTGGCATTGCAGAGGTCAAAACAATAAAACATGACTTTATTTTGCAGCTAATACACACTTTCTGCTGTCCTTTATAAAGGCTGTCAAAAGCCAGTGCATGAGGAGAAAGCAAGGTGGGGTACTGCAAGGAGCTAGATGGGAAGGACCAGGAATTATTAGTGTCAGGAGAATATTGCAGGAGAAATGAAGTGGTGCATTTCTAACAGGTTGGAAGGGGTTTTTTGTTGTTGGTTTTGTTTGAAAGGTTTATGACAAAAAGAACACGGCTCTGGGTTGTTTAGGAGAGGACCCCTGTGTTATTCCTATCAGGGAGTGGGTTTTTTGCTTTGCTTTTTGAAGCGGGGTATGTCATTGGGTATTTCCCAATGGAAACCCCACTCCTGTTAAGAAGATCTGATATAAAGTGTCTTTAGATCAAAGTTTGCATCAGTCCGGTAACTGGAGAATTTCTTAATGAAAAATGTTTAGCAGCAATGTTCTGTAGTGCTACCAGGCCTTTGGGTTTTGACATGCTGTTTACTTCTGTATGCGTAAGTCACTGCATCTAGTTAAATGGGAGCATTCTAGTCCTCTCCAAATACCCCATTAGCAGAGTGTTTCTTCCAAGGATGTGAAAATATGGAAACAAAGCAGTGAGAAGATGCCCACACCAAAGGCCAAACTTCCCCATGTTCTGCAACCAGAATGATTTTTTTTTTTTTTAAATGCATCTGGTCTGATTTATTTTTGGTTTTGGAAAAATCTGACCTTAAATAGATGTACTTGAGCCAGCAGATGTCAGGGACAGAGCCTGAAAGCTAGCTAAGGTCCAGATCCTACAAGCTGGTGCACACAGCTGCACTCCAGCTGACTGCAAGAAAAAGCACACAGCCCCATACAGTTTGTTTGTTTGGATTATTAGCATAATCAGTGGCCAGTGCTAGATCTTGACCTGTTTCCTTATTGTAGAAAATCACAGTTACTAAATTACTTTATCAGTCATACTCCTCACTTTTTTTTTTTTAAATACCATGTTGAATATTGTGTCTTTTTTATACCCACAGACCTTCCCCCCCAAAAGCAGAAAACTACTCAAAACCTAAACACACGCAAAAAAAAAGTGCTTCAAAAAACTCCTTCGTCTTCCATGTATCATTCTGATCAAAACCCTGGTTAAATGCTAGACGGCAGGTCACAGCCATTTTCTTAAACTCTAGGGGCATGAAATTTTCCTGTCCATCCCTCAGCCTTTCAGGCTGCTTCCCTTAATGATAATATTGATTTTGATTTTAGTTTCATCTAGTTTTAGTCTATCCCAGTGATGGACTCCCACTGCTCCCAACAGGAGATTATTCTATACTCTGGCAGACCTCACTGATAAGAATCTTTTCCTGACATCCAACTTAAGTTTTCTTTTTTGTTTTGTTTAAACTTTTTATGCTTTGATTGGATGAAGTACTTAAACCCAGGAGTTAGAGGTGAGAGAGAGAGGAGAGAGAAGGGGAGGGGAAGCCAGACGAGATAAATTGCCAGCCTACTGAAGAAATGTGCAAAAAGTTTCCTCCTGAGGCCTGACTTTCTGTTGCAGCCATAGGTTTTATAGAAAATGTATTTGCCCAGAATGCTTTGTAAGGAAAAGAAAGGAAAAGAACCATTATTTAGAGGAACCTGAGCCCAACAGGAAACATATCAATTACTTTCTGCATTGGAAAAAAGACTGTCATTAAGACATGAGCTTTGGGTTAAATTTATATCTATATTTTGTAAAGAATTTTAAAATCTTGTGGAATTGGCTACGATTATTTATGTGGATCGTTTGGCTACTGCACCCTCCCATATTCCTGTACTGCTGTAAATGCCAGACCAGTCAGACGAGGAGACCACCTAGGCCACTATCCTGTCTCTAGAAGTTACTAGTAATAATGCCAGGGAAGAGCAGAGGAACTATTGCTGCTCCCCACAGACCATCCTAAGCAATTCTCCTTTCTTCTTTTCACGCGTGCATTTCCCAGACGGAGAGTCCTTGTAATCCTCTTTCCTACCTCTGATTAGACTGGGTTAGGATCAGTGGCAGGCACACTGCAGATCAGGAGATGAAGAGTTCAGAAATCTTCTATATTGCCCATTTTAATGGCAAGCCCCATTGGCTGGAGTTGCCAGTGTTGTGCCCAATGGGATATATTCCGAGTTATTTTGTGATCCTGGACATCTATAAACTCACATCAAAAGAAGTAAGACATAAAGATCTCCGTGCAGCAATCTACTGAACTATGTGAACTACTGAAAAAATCTGCAAAGAAAATTGCTTGGGCGAAGCAAACAGCACATAGGACATGGAAAGAATAGAAGAAGAAAAGCAAGATGAAGTTGGGCAGGAGAAAAGATATGAAAGTCCTTAAAGTTGAACTTGAAATCCACCCAGGACAGAAGTCACGTATCTTTTTAAGGCCAAAAAAGGCCATTAGAATGATTGCAGCCTGACTTGCTGCAAAACACAAACGGTAGGAGCTCACCCAGTGATCCTCTCATTAAGCTTAAGAACTTCTGATTTTAATTCAAAAATACAGCCTTTGGAAAAGTTAGTCAGCTTCACAAAAGAGGCTGACTCACCACACCTCTTAGGAACCTGCTCTGATGACTAATTGCTCTTATTGTTAAAAACGAGCCTCTAATTTGCGACATCAACACTGACAACCTCAAATTCCAGCCACCGTCATCTTTGTCTTTTATCCACTAGAAGGAACTGAAGAAGCGGGTGTGTGCAAAAGAAAGAGCGAAAAAGAAGGTGTAAGTCTTTCTATAAAATGTTTTTCTTGTAAACGGAGAATGAGAGAAAGTAATCCTCTGAAACAGGGGAAAAAAAAATGCAAAAATGCAACATGGTGTCGTGGTTTAAGCCCAGCCGGTAACGAAGCACCACGCAGCCGCTGGCTCACTCCTTCCCCCGCTCCTTGGCCCCGGCGGG
>JAVKLA010000052.1:12645785-12683544 GCA_034782735.1 Sagittarius serpentarius
CTGTTCAATCAAGGAGGGGGAGTGAGAGAGCGGCTTTGGTGGGTACCTGGCGTCCAGCCAGGGTCAACCCATCACAGGTAGTAAGGGCCACATAACCTGACCTCTCAGCAGCTGGATCTTTCAGTGGGTCCTGATCAGATCCTTCCCAACCATGTTTCTTAAAAACATCAACAGAGCAGGTGGTAGCCAGAGTTTGTACCCTTCCACCCCACCTTCCAGAGCCTCTGGCAAATAACAGTGAGCAATTACTTAGAAGCAGCTTCTCTTGACAATGAAAGTCATATTTTGTTTTGAAAACACCCTGTGCTTGAAGAAAAAGTTAAAAACTCTATGCTCGTAATGTCTATCCTTTGCATTTACTTTGCCTCAGTTTCATCTGCTCTCCTGGGGAACCACGATGGCATGCTTGTTGCAGCCCCCGCCTTTATGCTCTTGACAGCTTTGTCCTCTTCTTCTTTGTGGGTCCAGTCCTTCAACAGATCAGTGTCTTTTGATCTCACTCCTCTCAGTATTGTCAAAACAGCCTTGTCAAAACAACCCTGTCACTGGGATTGGGAATGAGGAGTCCTTCACAGCTATAAACCTCCCTGCTACGTTTGAGACTTTCCATCTTATCTGGGCCACTCTTTTATATCTCCTGTCTTTCTTTTTCTCTCTTTTGCTAGAGTGATGAATTCCAGCAGGGTGACTTTACACAGGTGCACTGAGGGGCATGTGGTATTAATGAGTCATATTGCAAATATTTCCTTATTTTCCCTAAATTTCATCACTGCAGTGCCTGACCACCTCATGAGACCAAAGAATGACAGGGAAGTGTGAAACTAAAGACATACGGAAACTACACAGTTTTTGTTAAAAGTCAGAAAGATTGTCTGTGAAACTTGAATGATAGGTTTTATTGGTCCTGGACCAATAAATCTTAAAAGAGCTTATCTAAAGTTTATGCAAAAGCATTCTATTTTCATGTAGCTAAAATAATCAGGATGAGCCACCACTATCCAAGGGTATGTTATGACTCTCTCTTAGGCAAGGGCCATCTAGAGAAAATGTAAAGGGAGGAAGATGATTAAAGAACTTTCAAGCTCAGCGGGCAGGGTTTTGGAGGAAAGGCTTTGGGATTTAGCCTCTTATCTGCAGTTTTCCACTTTCACTAAAACTCAAGAGAGATAGGAGAACTAATTTCTTCTCTGTTTCCATTATAAGGAGCACATTTTTCCAATGCAACCCCTGGAAAGGTATCATCAATCACTGCTCTTTTAATCTGGAAGTTGTGACTTCCAAGAGTTTGATGAATAGGTCCAGAAGTTACTGTAGTTTGTGACCTTCCTTTCTGGACAGATGGAAGGAGAAATTCTGAATTTCTTATACTTTATACCTCTTTGACTTTAATTAGGAATCACAGCATAGCGAAGATCTGGAAAAAAACTTGCCTGTATATTGGCATAGAGGAGAAGAGCGTTTGGCTGAAGACTGTAGCATTTGTCACCAAAAAAATAAAAACAACTCCACAGGAGGAAAAACTTCAGTTTTTAGTTATCTGTCCCACAAAAAAAATTTCTCTATGATGCTTTGTTTGTAACTTAGAGGTATTTGATAGGGAAGTTTTTAAAAAAAAAATTGAACCACTATATATGGAATTTTATGTAAAATTATATGTAAATATGTAAAATTTGCCATCTGCAAACAGACATGTCCAATATTATAACAACTGATGTTAAGAACCAGTGAGGTAGCTAGACTCCTTGACTGCACAAATCCTGGAGAGCTAACCCTCTGAGGTGCCTTAGTCCATCAGCACTAAGTACCTACACACTGGGGCTGGAATATCTGTACACTCCAGAGTGGTTCTTTCTGGTGTGTCAACAGCTGAGACCCAGGAGGGACAACCAGGAAAACCAACTTGTATGTTAACATTTTAACATCAATGGATTTTAGAGACTTCAGATATGGCTGTACAGCTGCTTGATTTTGGGGGTAATAGGAGGTATTAGTAAGGGTAAAAATCTTCCAGCATCCCAGGCTTCAGACTTGGTGTCTTTGATGGCAGAAGATGCCTCTGACCTGTGACGACTGTAGTGTGCAAGCGTGATCGTGCTGTAATTCTTCAGGCTTGAATCAATCGTGCCAGCAAAATCAGTGCTTCTTTGATCAGAACAGCTCACTGTCCCGCATGGCTGAAGGTATAAAATCACCAGCCCTCCTGTTCGAAATAGAATGGGCATTCATAAATCAGGCTGGCAGACCATAAATTCATTTACCCAACAGAGACACGGTCAAAAGCAGCTCAATGGGCTTTTAAAGGCCTTTCTGCAAAGCTGGAAGTAAACAATGGATGGAGGGGGTGTGAGGAGAAGAAGAAAGCGGCATCTTTATCCTCTGCTGAGTGAGGTACTGCTGGTCTGGTCTAAGGTCACCTTTCTTTGCTCCTTGGTGCTGAGGGGCTTTGGGAGGCTGGGGCTGGTTCTCCCAGAGCTGTGGCACAAGTGTCTCACTCACTGCTAAAGCAGAGATGGGGTTGGGGTAGGGACTTCTGGGTCTCTTGGAAAAAGCCTTAAGTAGATCTGAAAGAATCCTACTTGGCATGCCTGATACAAACTGTCTCTCCTGCCTGCTTCTGCTGGTCTCCAGCAAAAGTAAAATAGGACATAATGTCACAGCTGGGCCCCAATCAGACAGGGGACTTTGAGGTGTCCTCAGTGAGGGATGTCTCAGGCTGAGCAGCAGGGACTCTCCCTGGCTGTGTTTCTAGGCAATGCCACATGTTCGCATCTGGATTTAGTGTTGCGGGAGAGGAAAAAGACTGTCAGACATCCAGGCTCAAGTCTCAGCCCGGTCTATAAAAACAGAGTCACTTAAAAAGCCTGCACGCAGTCATGCAAATCACAGCGAATGAAACCTTTCAAGTGCATCACAAAAAACCTGAGACACAGAGTTTCCATGGCTGTTTCCCCTTCCCTGCTATCTGATTTCGTCTGGCTTGAGAAATATATGTATATTATATATATATTTAAACAATATCACAGCAACTGTGCCAGTTGCTTCTAATAAAATAGCTCTGCTGAAATAATGCAGTGTCTGAGAGATTGGGTGTAATATGGTTAAATGCTTTTACAATCCCCCATTAAAGTAAGTGGATAGAAATTCATAAAATATTTATAGCATTTGAAAAGTGTTCATTCACAGATCCATCCAGAATGCGAAGCAGGCCCAGAGCGGCAAGTGCTGAAGACAGATGTTGATACCATGATGTTCCTTTTGCATTGAAAGAGAAGATGGACTTAGGTTAAATCACATTGCTGAAAAGTAGGATGTTTGAGATCAAATCCTGTGCTGCAGTTTGTTTTAATCCAGTTACTAAACCAAGCAGTGCTCTGTTTTCCTGCCGAGTATGACGGAAATAACAATCCCAGGCTGGCAAGGACACTACATTTCTACTGTTCCTATCATGAGTCCAGGGGCATTAATGAGACCTTGGAGTGGGAAGAAGAGCTATGATTTAAATCTAAGTGATGAGAGAGGGGTTGGTTGCTTTTGAGTCAGCGCTGAGATGACCTGATCTCTCGCTGAAAAGGCGTCTGGCTGAATGGCTTCCTGTCTGTGGCGAAGGTAATAGCAAAGCTGGCTGCATCCCCCTCTTTGGCAATTATAGTCGAGTCCCCTGGGTATTAAAATAAGCTGGCACTCCTCCAAAGGCTAGGTTTTTAAAAGAAAAAAAGAAAAAAGTTGTTTTTCACCTGAGCAAAGTACACGTCTGTCTTCTTGCGTCGAGTCCCGTGTCTGCAGCCACAGACAGCTCGATGCAACGCCTGGGGAAAGACGAAAGGGCCTGGAAAGCTTAAGGACTATAAAAATAACTGCAGGATTAGAAGAGGTGGCTATGAGAGGGACTAAGATGAACTGCCTGAGCAGAATTAAGTCAAGACCTGGTGTTAATCCAGCAGCTTTAGGTTGAGAGCAGCTTTGAACTCTTTGATGAAGCCGTGGACAAGGTTTTGACAGAAGTAATCTACAGCTGCAGAGGAATAATCACCTCGACAAGTGATGGGAGGGAGGAAGTCTTCTGTTGGTGAGGAAGAGGTGGGAAATGAACAGTGCGGCACCCCTGTGTGGCTATGTCTGAGGTGTCACACCAGAGGGGACTTCTTCTGTACATCACACAGAGAACAGCCCCAGACTCATCTCTGTCATTGGGTCTTGGAGAAACTACTTTGGAGTGAAGGATGTAGCAGAAACTAAGATATCTGTGGATCCCAAGGACCATTATCCAAGGATTGAATTCCTGCAGTAAATAGCCCAGCTGCTTCCAGAACAAGTTTGGGAAACAACCCAGGGAAAAATGTTCTCCATCCTCCTGTGCCAGTCTGTTTTGAGCAGTCGTCATCTTGACACCTCCTGCAAGCATTGGAAAGCTCCTAGCAGTTCTTGTTCATTACAAATCCCAGTTCTCGTTCATGCCAGTTTTACCTTCATGTCACTCAATTGACTCGATAGCAAAGGAGACGGGAACCTGGTTCCTGTTTCTCATTTTGCAAGAACAGCTAAATTAACCCTGGGGTCAAAGCCAAATGCCAGCCTCTCTGAACTCTTCCAGGATTCAGTGGCCATACAGCAGTATTGCTGTAACAGTACACAGGCTCATTTTAAACTAGCATTACTCTGCTCAGAGTGGGCAAATTTACTCTGGTTTTTTTTAGGGCTTTGTAGTCCTCATCGACCTCCAACCTGCTGTTATCTAACTCTAGAAAGCTTATGTTTCCCCTGTATGCAGACCTTTAATATAGACATCCTCTCAGCTGGATATTGTGGTTAGGACTTTACTCACTATAAACTAGGAATAATTTCACCCAAGCTGAGGAGTTTGTCCAAGTTTCATTGAAAAAGCAGTCTTTTACTTCCCAGCCTGCACTCAGCTGTGGTGTTCCTATTCTGGTTACACAATTACTGTATCTCATCTCAGAGGCTGCTGCACATCAGAACCAAATCTCTCACTGGTCTGTAGATTAGAGTAAAACAGAGCTTTGGGATCCAGAAAGTGTCAGTCTAAGGTTATTTTTTGCTTAGGTTTGCTTCCAATTTTCTTCACCTTGTTTTATCCTCCAGCGTGGCAGCAAGTTGTGTATGTTTATTAAATACACTAAATATTCCTTTATAAATATGTATTTATTTAGTTTGCTTTAATAAATACCCATTTACAAAGACATACTTATACATACATTTATAAATATTAGTATAAACAAATATCTATTTATACATTAGTATACTAAAGAAATACAGCTATTAAAAGAATTAAATTTAATTAAAAGCTTACTATTTTCCATCATAGTGGCAGCTGATCTGTCTTCTCCTAGCTCTGAACTGTTACCTGAACTTGCCTGTGTGTTAAGCCCTCATATGCTCCACTTCGGGGAGTTCCTCTAATGCTGTACAACAGTGTATCTGTCTGAGAGGGAGCAGGGAAGTCGGTCTTCTGATTTATTGCTGATGGGGAGCAATAAATTTTCTTTAGGGGAAGCACAAGGATGTAGATCATAGATGTGGGAACTCTGGATCAATATTTTTTTCTTTTCTCTTAAATAGGGTGTAAGTAGCCACTGATCCGTTCTCACCGGAGCAAGCAAAGTGAATCATCTCTCAGTGTTATCTTCTTCAAGTCTGTGCTACTACAGAAAGACAAGTCCAAGAAGCCCAACGATTTTTTTTCCCTAACCTTTACAGTGGTTTTTTTAGGCCCACTAAATGCTTAGCAAATACAACCTGTTCTCTGTACAGGAAACCATCCCTGTGGCTTGTGTAGCTGCTTCTGCCACCTAACGTGTGAAGGACAGCATTATAATCACTCTATCATCTTCTCTTCAAAGATGAAGATGAAACAGCATGTTCGCAGCAGCGGAAAGAGATGCTCTAGTTAAAACCTAAGCGTGTGAACTCAGGAGGAATGGGAATCCCCTGCAGGCTTCCCCAAAAAGACACGCTCCCCAAATGTCCTTGCTGTAGAATAGTGAGTCCTCGGTGCCCCAGGCCAAGCAATGGGCTCTTTACAATAATACATTATACTCATATAATTCATACAATTTTATTCAAGGCTATTTTTCACTGCCTTTGTCTTCAGGATTACTAGACCACTAAGGGATTAGATGAGTGATAACAGAGATAACAGAGAAAACATACCAGGAACCTTTTATTTAGAATGGCTTTGATCATGCTTTTCAGATCCTGGACATCTCCTGTCCAAGGATTTAAGGCCTCTTACCAATGCTCGTTATCTGGTAAAGAAGATGTGTTGTGTTATAATCATCACAATCCTCTTGCTTGGCTAAAATCACATATTAAACCCATGCCTGAGCCTGGAATTAGAACCTGCAACACAGACTCCTCCTGCTCCCTGTCCCTTAAATCTCATTATCTGCAGACCGTGTTCTCCACTTGTCTTCCCTATAATGCAAGAAAACAGGCACGCTAGTGGAAATTTGCCCTAGCACCCTAAATCTGCGTAGGGCCGTGTGGTAACCTGCTACTTGCCATCAAGGGCAGATTTGTCTGGCCAAGATGGGTAGTTCTGCTTCCTAGTGTTAATGGATGCTACTTTTGTATGACTATATACACTTTTCCTACACAGCAAATGCAGAATAACCTCTCTTTTTTCCTCCTTCTCCTCCTTTTCTCACTTACAGATGCTGTCTGCACAGCTGGTAAAATAGATAGGTCTTTCTAACCCTTTCATGCATGCTCGATGAGTCCAGGTAGCTTTATAAATATGGTAATGGTTTCCAGAGCATGTCTGGACTGGAAATAAGACAGAAAGCCACAGAGGCTGGACTTGGAGAGATAACTGCAGAAACAGCTCTGCTGCAGGAGAGACTAAATCCACACTCCAGGTCAAATTAACTGCCTCCCCCCTCCCCCCCATTAGTATGAGGAAAGCTCTTGTGCTCACCTGTTTGCTGATTACATCCGTGAAGAAAGCAGCAGCTCTTGTTTAGTTTATTACCAGAAGGCCCAAGCTTGTGATAAAACGCATTGATTTATACAATGGGGGATCCTGCCTGGCACTTCAATGCAGTTGTCCTGCTGAGAAAATTACAGATAAACTCTTAATTTATTCTCCCTTTAAGGGAGAGGGGGAAAAAAGAGAAAGGAAAAAAAAAATCCCAAACTCAACAACAACCTTCTGATGTGTGTTCATGAAGAAGTTAGGTTTTACTAGTCTGCTTCTAAAGGATGATTCCCTGGAGATATCATCCTGGGTCGCTCCCATCAAGGACTAGACCCAAGGACCATTTATTATGGTCCCTCCAGCAGAGCTCTTTTGCCCAGAGGCTGGCTCACGGTGGCATCTCACTCAGGTGAGTGGGACACCATCCCTTCTGCTTCTGGTGGCAAGGATGTGGCTGTCTCTGCCCAAGATCACACTCAGGCATTTCCAGGACTCTCTGGAAAAGTTATCACCTTTTCTATAGCAGAGGATAATCGATAGTGACTGATAGTTTAGCCAAGGGGGGAGGCAGAGGGGAAAGCTGTGATTTCTGGGACAAGTTAGAGTAGTTTAAGACGAGGGAGGCAGAAAAAAAAAGCAAGGGAGTGGCAAGAGGAAGGAGATGGATCTCAGCTTCACAAGCGATGCATTTGACAAATGTTTGAGATCTAACCTTGCCTTAAAAAATTAATATTGCCCAGAGCTCAGAAGTAAAATGAAGCAGTACATCTAACCTGCCAGGAATGCAGTGCTGGCATCGTGCGCACTTCTCTCCTATTAGGTGCTTGTTTGTGCTGGGATTTGGGGATGACTGGCAACAAAAATGCTTGCTGAGGAAAGGAGTCACTGCTCCACAGCACTGGCTTCCCTTGTAGCTTCTGGAAGCACCAAAGGTTGTTAACCAGTAATGGGTTTAGAGGGTGAGGGATGCCATACTGTGAGGGAAAAGATGTTCAAATGCATCCAGTGGAACAATAATCCAGGTGCCATGAGCTGTATTTGGGACTTCCAGTGTCATGAAAGGAGTCCTACACTTGAAATGAAAGGTTCTCATGGATTAGCAAGCAAGTTTAAGCTGAAGTCACCTCTTTCTCACATGACGCTTACATGCATATCTACTCTGCCTCTTCCTTTTGATGTCTGCCCTGGCCAGGTCCCTTCTTTTTTCCAATACACTTTGTTTCTTTCCAATTTTGAGAAAAGCTGAGCTCTTCAATTGCTAGTGTCATGCTGTTTGCACTTTGCTGTGTTTTCTTGATTTCTACAATATTCTTTGTACAATAAGGTGACCAAAATATGTATGCTGTACGTGTTCTGACAACAGAGCAAAAGTTTCTGTATCTGGGCTCCTGCCCAAAACCCCAGAGCAGCCCTCCTGGCCACTGGGGCCTGGGGATTCCAGCTATTAAGAAGGCTCTGAGTCTTTCCAAATTTGAATGGCCTGGCATGATATCTTCCTGGAATTTTAATTCTGTTGGTGTGGCAAATGCACACAAGCAATGTTCTCTAGATCCTCGCTACACATGCGTTTATCTGGCGGGCGGGTGGGGCGGGAGAATGGAATAAATATAGCAGAAAAAGAGAGAACTCATCATTTCCTGAGATTTTCCTTGATAATATAGGTGTACAGCACAGCCCTTCTCAAGCTTTCAGATTTATTTCCTAAGGTTGGAAAAAATAGCTGGAAGAGCTACTCCATACAATATTTCTCTAACCTCCCCTTTGTTTCTGACAGTGATGGATTTTACCCTCTCCGCTTAAAAAATCTTGCCCTCAGACATGCTCTCCCTGGATAGCCAAGAGAAAAATCAACCAAATGTCACATTTCTGTCCACAGTCCTTGCTTTGGAGGACCCACAGCCCAGCACTAGCCGCTGTTCTCCACCCTAATCCTTCCTCATGCAGCTCTTGCCTAAGAAGGAGCAGGAAAGCATTAAGGAAAGAAGATGAAGAAAATATTCGGAAATAGGTGGTCAGTTTTATCCTCTTCCCCAGCCCACGGTGAGCCTGTCCTCTCTATAGCATTGAGCTCGATGACCGCAGAATTGTCCCCGTGCCAAAGGCAGGTACTGTCAGGAGGAAAGCAGGGCTGGGCTCTGGTTAAGTTTTTGCCTCCCTCTTTACACGTAGTTCAGCTGGGGGAGCTGGCACAGGTTCCCTGCCCACCATGTATCTGCCAGTGCTTGCCCAAGACTTTCCACACACCCTGTAGCCTGGTGTCTCATTCCAGTTGTGCTTTCTGCAAAGGTATGCCACCGTTTTCCACCCTGATGGTTGGGAGAATGTGCTCAGCAGAGTCATCATGATGCCTGTTCACAGCTTTCCTCCTGCCAAAGTTAACAGCGTTCCCTTCCTCAGCCTTGACATCTTTTCATTTTTGTGTGCTCCTTCAAACAATTTGTTGGGCTTGGTTTTTTTTCTTTCTGAATCCATGGCAGCTATCTTTAATTAAATCGTAATTCCCTAGGTGGTTTCCCTCCTCTGTTGCTGATTAGCGTGGCCAGTATCTATAACCCCCCTACTGCTGGAATCAAAACTTACAGGTCTCACGTTTCCCAAATCTCTTCTCCATCTCTCTCTAAATACAAGTGTTACCATTAATAATGATAAAAGCATCGTATGGAGCTTCTCATTCCTTTGGGGCCCAAAGGGCTTTTCAGACCGTGAAGGGAGGCAGGCTATCCACTCATCACCTCGCAATAAGCTGCTCTCTATGTGGAGAAATGCAGCGTGTGTCCTGTGGTGGGAGCATTGCACAACAGAAATGGCTTCTTGCTCAAAAGCGAAGGGATCCTCATGCTGTGATCCCGCCGCAAACACACCTAGCCAACTTGTGGCACTGGGTGCAGCTTCTGTCAGGTGTATGAATCAAAATATGAGAAGCAATGGATCCTGCACTTGTTCTCACAAGCTGTTCTTGTACCAGTGAAGAGGGGATTACCATAAGGGTTTGGCAGAGCAGCCCAGGCTAACACAACTGCCGACCCTCTTCAGGTGAACTAGGTACCCCCAGTCTTGACTGAATGCAGCCTTTCACCATAGATTTTCCTCTGAAAGGCCGATCCTTTTCTGATTCAGCCTGTCTCCACCTCATGCCCTGCTGCAACTGTTTGCTTAATGCTCTGTCTGAAGGAAAAGCATCAATTACTGAATCACTCACCTCATCTCCCGCAGCACCACGGGCTTCGTAGCCTGCCCCCAGCCCTCCGTCAGCTGTAGCTGATGCTAATTAGGTTATAGCATGACCGTGGCTCAGGGCATTATGAAGGACATTATCACTGTATTTTAACCCCATCGGTAAGTCTCTTGATATATTTCTTTCCCTCTTCCACTCCTTTCCTTGTGTTCTTTCCTTTGACATCTTAATTCTAGGCCTCTGCAGGATCGGTTTTTAGATGTTTTTTCTTCTTCTCTGCAGATACATATTGCTGTGTCACAGTCTGGTTTACTTCAGAAATTTTTCTCCTGCTTCCATCATATTTTTTTTTCTTTCAAAAGATATAACTACCAAAATGGAATCAAATTCGATGCAATTTCTATTTAAAAGATGTTGATTTCAGGGGAAGGAGGAGGTTAAATGTGAACGAATACATTGCTGTAGCTTTTATGAGAAGAATTTCAATTAATTGTTGCATATATGCATATTTTTATACATAAAAATTATCAGCCCTCAGAATGCTCACAAATTTATTTGACAAACCTGACAATGGATGAGAAACAAAAGAAAAAAAATACTTTTAGTTTAGAGATGGGATCTGAGGACCCCACGTGTGGTCCCATGGTTTTCCCTATTTGTTAGGCTGTACCGGGTGAGGGAAACAGCACAATCTTGCCTGGGCAGAGGCCGATGCTGACACAGAACAGGGGCAGGGCGTCCTGCTTGGGGCAGAGGAGGCAGCAGCCCTGCCTGCCTGTGTGCCCTTACAGCAGCTGAGGAGTCACAGCCCCAGTTTGGGCGATGTGCCCCGAATCAAATGGGAAACCTGGAAATTCAGATCAGTTCCCTGAAGCTGTTGCATTGCTTTAAACCACACGCTCCTCCATCCTCCGTATACATCTCGGTGGCATTTCTCACTGTGGCAGCATTCAGCAGCTTTGCTGGGTCTGAGCACAGCCGGCCCCTGCCTCTGCGCTGGAGGAAACACAGCCCGGATTGTGCAGATAATTTGGTATCTGTGTTTGCAGCATCACTCTCACAACTGCCTTGTCTCTACTATTTCCTGGGGACCTGACTAACGCCTTTGCTGGCCTCTTGATCCCCGTGTGTTTGAAATACTTCTTGTCATTTAGCTTTCCCTTCACCGCCACCACCTTCTCCTGCTCTGCTTTTGCTTTTCTCCCTTATACTGTTTCATGCCGTTTATTGCAGAAGTCTCCTTATCTGCTCAGTCAGTAATATTAGTTCATGCCTCTTTGTTCTATTCATCCATAGGGAAAAAATGTGGTAAAAATCATAAGCCATGGAAATCACAAAAGTTTGGCCTGTTAAGGGGTGTGGGTGTTGGGGGGGAACAGGGCGTATGGCAATTTTTCTCTGCCCAGCAAAGGGCCACCCTGAAATTAAGGGTGAACCAACCATCAGATAGCTCTGAGCTCCAGACTCAGTAATTTAAAATGTCCTTAATTTTACAATAACATGATTCAAGCCTATCTAGGATGCTGCCAGCACTTTCTCCCTCTCTGATTTCATTAGGAAGCAGGGAGGAGCACAAACTATTTCAGATGCTCAAAAACAACAACAAAAGTATAAGTCTAAAAATGCAGAAAGCTTTGGCATTTAAATATCACAGCTGTAGCCTTCTTAGAAATACCAGAGATACATAATGAATTATAGATTGGGCTAAGCTGCAAAATTTACCCCCCCCCGCTTGTCCTTTAGTGAAGTTCTGGTCTGACCCAGGGGTTTGGTTCAGGTCCATCTCTAATTCTGAGTTCATTCCCTCTGTGATCCCTGACTTTTCCTGCACTCCCCCAGGTTTAACTCTGAATGTTAATGAGCTGGGACGTATTGTCAGGCAAAGGGAGGCAATGCCAGGGTTTGAACATTTGACGCTTGAGCTCAGGGTGGGGTTATAGTTCCTGAGGCTTGGTACAGGCATTTTCACTCTTTTTTTTTTTGTTTTGGTGTCTCTCTCCTGCTCCAGTAATAGCTTTGTCAACACTCCTTAACATGAGAGGTTAAAATTTTAAGGTGTCGCTGTGCAGTGGTGCTGGTCAGCATTCACCAGTCCTGAAGCTAAAGATGCAGAGAGAAATGGGGAAGATGCCCGTGTTCAGCAGCCTCAATACCAAACCCCCATTTTTTGCTCTGTCACCATGGCCCACTTATTTTATTCGTTTATTTATTTTGCAGACACACCATGACCTTGTGATATCTCCTGCATCTCAGTAACTTGTCCATGTTTTCTTTCCTCAGAAGTATCCCAGTGGTCACAGGACAGCATAGCTGACATGGCAGGGGACCTCTGGTGATCCTCTAGTCCAACCCCCCTGCTCAAATAGACATTTTAATCCAACAGAAAAGGCATCTATTCTTCCTCTGATGATGGTGGCTTTTTTGCTCCTACTTATCTCACACCACTATCTCCTCCAGCTTCAGTTGTTCCCTCCAGCATGGGGCCACACATGGGGTCGTCATCCCCTCCTTGTCTGAAATTCAGCCTTCCCACAGCCCTGGGAAGCCTCGTAAGGGCTTGCTGGGGCTGGGGTGAGGGTAAAAAGACAAGCAGCAGCTGCTGGGGTTTGGGATTTATAGCAGGGAAAGGATGCTCGTCAGCAGAAGGAGAAGGTTATCAGTCCTGAGGAGCACTGTCTAAGTGAAAATTGAAACTGTCAGACTGCCTGTGCTCCCTGCTCTGTTTCTGCTCTGGGATTTTTAATTATTATTTCTCATTGGATTTTTTTATCCCTCCTCTCTTAGTTTCATTTGAAAAATGTTGTCTGCAGATATTAAAGCAGGATAAATCACTCGTGACCTTCAAACATGCCACCTTGTGTTTTCCTCCTCCTACTGCTCTTAGGCCAGCCCTGAGGAAAGCCATGTACCCGCTTCCCTGCCGGAACCCGTGCTCACTGACTTTTGGACCTCATTTTCCTTTGGGGAAGGGTTTGCATACCCTTCTGCTAGCACTCACTGGTACCATTCTGCTAGCACTGGTAATGTTTGCACAGCCAGGGCAAGACTTAACTTGGGATAAAAATGTTTTCATCCCACCTTTCCCCTTAAGTCTCCCCTCTGCTTCGTCCATGGGGCAGGGGGAGGTCAGGACATCCCAGAACCATGGCACAGCCTCCTTCTCTCCCCTCCAGCCCAGACATGGCTGATCAGTCTGGCAGCCGATGGGATGTGGTAGGCAGTTACCATGCAGGGAAAAGCTGCAGAGCCACAAAGCAGCCAGAGCATTTGCGTCTTCTCCTTTGAGCTGTTTCCAGCCTTAAACCACTGAACCTTTCCATCGCTCCCTCCCCATTTTGGTGCCAGAGCTTTGTCTCTAGTCGCTGGGCCCTGATGCTTAAGCATCAATCCTGCGTGAGCAAGAGCCACGGGACGCAGGTGGGCTGTGCTATGATTCAGGACACCAGCATGTCCAGCCTACACATGCCACCTACTGAGGCCCCTCTAAAATCCCTTCTGCAACACTCAGGCCATGGTGCTGCTTATCAGAGCCCAGGGCTGCTCAGTGCCTAGGACAGTGGAGGCAACAGCAGAGAGCCAGCAAACAGAGCTGAGACACAGGCCAGCCAAGGTCTGCTCCATCTTGGCAGTGCTGCCTATAGATCCTGCCTCCAGGAGCCCTAATTTGTTAGGCAAATGAAAAATACAAACAGCCTGACCTTCCCAGGACCCTGACAACAGCCACAGTCCCAGACTAGCAGGCGGACTTAATCTTCCTTTGATAGGGCACCGTAGGAGAGCGGCGTGCTCTCCAGAACTGCGATGCTGCTCCTATCAGACAACCACAGTCCCACCAGGAGGATGTTCACCCTCTAGCTGATTAGCTTTGCTCAGCACTGTTTGGGACAGATATATACATAAATAGAAAGGGAAGTGTGTTATGGCTGGGAAGACACAGTGTTTTAGTATTCCCTTTGTTTTAAAGTTGATACTCACATAGAGACCTCCTGCAATGTCGGAGTTTGGGGTTGTTGGGTGGTGGAGATTTTTTTTCTTTCAGAGCCAGCCATTTTGTGAAAAGCTTTAACAGAACATGAAAAAATTCTGGAAAAATATAAGAAAATAGGGAGTGAGATTCAAGTGAGAACACGAAGGGCAGCCAGGGTGCCTTGTAAACTGCTCTAGCTGTCCGAGAGAGACTTCTCCATTAGAAGCTCACAATAAAGCAAAGTCAGCTTGATGGGCTAACTATGCGGTGTCTGAAATTGCAAAGCCAGAGATGGAAACCCCTACTAAGGTTTTCAAAGGGCTCAGACAGATTTTGTAGGATGATTTCTGAGCCTGATTTAACTAGTAAGCATCCACATATCAACTGCGAGAGGCTTATTGCAGGCTGAGGTTCAATGTATTGAAGACAGGACCACCAACGCCGTGGCTGGTACGCCCATCTTTTGCACAGCATTTTTCCATAGTCATAAAAATCCCATTCATGGAAGTGGAACTGAGGGATATGGTATGGGAAAGTGAATTGCTAAATTGCTGGTGGTCCCTGACAAAGCCACTGCTAATGTCAGTAATCGGTAACAAGCCACACATGGTGTCTTGTCTTCATGGCTGCCTTTTGTGGGTAATCTCATCCTGCCAGACACTGCCTAAACCTTTTGTTCAGCAGGAACCAAATACATGCAAACCCTTCCAGTTCAGGCAGGCCGCCTGCCAGAGCCCTAGCCTGGAGGGCTGAGGACCTGCAATGAAAAGAGAGACAGTCGGACGCAGAGACATCCCACTGTGTCCCCTCAGACCTCCCGAGACTCATCCTCAGAGTTTTCTTTTTTTTTTCTTTTTGCATTTCCACTTCCCATTAAGCCTCCTCCGCCCTTTTATTAAGGTTTATTTTTACCTCAGTGCAAGAGGTTAGGAGCACGTGGCTCTGGCTTTGACTGCTTGGCATTTTGTGAAGATTGTGTCACGTGGTACTTCATACCTAGCCGAAAATAACTCCCTGTGCACAGGAGCTGCTTACCTACCTGCAGAGACCACTTATTCCCAACCCCTTTGTTTTTGTTTTAGAGGGATGGCTGGGAATGATGGGGGGCGGGGGGGAAGAGGGTGAAGAACTGCTGGATTTTAAGCCTGAGGGATGGGGAAAGGCAGCATGACAAGTTTCTGCTTTTTCAAATAGACGGTCCTCATGTTTTCCTCCCTCCCCCTTTGCCATGGGAGAGGAGAAGCAAGGAAAAGGCAACATCTCTCAGCACCAAGTGGGCCTGGTGTTTGAACAGAAAAAGTATGGGAAATGTTGGAGGAAAGAAAAGATTTGTTTTAGTGATGAGCAATCATTAGAGGGTATTAGGAGTGCCCTAGGGAAAATCAAATTGATTTACTCCAACACATTGCCAAGGGAGGGCCCCCACTGAGCCCAGCGTGAGGTCCTCATGCCCTCAGCAGGAGGGACGGGGACCTGATGGCTCCCAGCAGTGGGCTTTGTCACAGCAGCTCTTCCTTTCAGAAACAGAGCAAAAGCAGAAAAAGTAGAGCCCTAACGTGTCTCTGGTGCCTGTGTCCCTGCTGCTGTGGGACTGATGCCCGGGGAGGGCTCAGCCACGGACCTGCCATAGCCATTCCTTGCTTGCCTCCCCTCCAGTTCTGGCAGCAGAGGCTCTCCCCGGCCTCTGCATGGGAACACCTGGACTCAGAGCAGGAATCAACCGTTCAACAAAAATTCAAGTGAAAAAAATGACTCCACCGTGCCTGCTAACCCCCTGCTCATCCAGAATCACCTGCATGAGGAGACCTGGCTGTTCCTTGAGAGTCCTCCCCAGAGCGAGCTGTGCCATACCACTGTATGCTAAATGACATATGTTACAATTTTCACCCCAAACCAAGCTGTCCAGGATAACAAACCCAAAACACAGCTGAAATGAATCAGTTGGAATACGTTATTTTCAAACTCTTTTCTTTTAGTGAAAATGAATGACATCTCCAACCTGCTTTTTCTCCCGTGAACGTCAAAATAAATACTGACAGCCTTATTTTCTGCAAGCCATCTCTTTTTGTGGTTTGGGTTGTTTTTTTATTTATTTTTGAACTGGGAAAAATATAGTAAAGTGTTTCTCCTCTTTATTTTAATAATTCTTTGCCTTACAGCCAGATGAGGGAAGGAAATAGTTATTAAATCTGAAAATTCCTGGTTTAGCCACATTGCACTTAGTAGCAGTTGGTGTCCAAATTCTAGCCTTTTGGTTATTCAAAATCCGTGTTGCTGAAACTCAGAGGAGGGACCAAACTCCTTGCTGAAGGCGATGTGATGCCTTTCCGTGCACATACTGCACCCTACGCTGCCTGAGCGAGGGGATCCCATCCTGCTGGGTTAACACATGCACCAGATTCTTGGAGTGTGGTGAACAGAATAGCAGGAGCGACAGAGCTGGAGGTAATACCGCTCTAAATAGATAGCCAGGGGATTCGTTTTCTATATAAAGTATTGATTTTTCATAAACTAAGAGCACAAAAGGCCATGGAAAACAATCAAGTCCCAGTGCAGGAAGCTGAAAAATTAGACAGCACTCTAAGCCCTCGTGGCTGTGCTTTGTGCCGAGACTTTCAGTTAAAAAAGCCTTATTTATGGGCAGTGAACTTCAAAAATATCTAAGGTTCGGTTTGAACACACTGAAAGTTTGTTTCCTCTCAAACGGGATGCTGTGAATCTCCGATTCAGGCAGGCAACATCAGCAGAATCAGACTCATGAAATTTCTTGTATGTTCTGCTTATGGCTATGCTAAACAGATCCTCAAAACAGCCTTTCATTTCTGCATTTCAGCTGTTGCATTATCATCCTGTGATGGCAAATGAGATATGCAAAAAGACAGAGAGACAACACTACTTCCTTTTCTTTATTTTCTGTCTGCCTTTCTATAGAAATTCTAACTTCAATCAGAAGTGGAGCTAGAGATGTTCAAACTTGAATTAAGGTGTCACCTGGTTTCCAGTGAAAGTGATGAATCACTGGAAAATCCTTTTCAGGGAATGTGGTTAGATTGCTCATCCTGAGTCTGGTGTTAAAGACTGCATGTCCCTGCTTAAACCATAACTCAATTGAGGTTCATGCAGAAACCAGTAAGTGGAAGAAATCTATGGCCTTGGTTATACAAAAAAGCAGAGCAGTAAATCATAGTTGTCTCATGTTTGAAATTTATGAAGCCATTACATTCAGAATTTGTTAGATTTCAGGTTCTGGTTCTAGGTCATTTTTATTTCAACACAGGAAAAGAGAACAGTAAGGATTTTGGTATTGTGCTTAAATGTAAATTAAGGCATTGTCAAACTGGGGTGGAAATCATATCTGGACCTAGACTTCAATGCTCCTTAGCTTTGTTATCAGCATGGGACTGGAAGCCTGGCCTCACTTCTAGGAGGCATTTGCGTAGGAATTAGCTGCTTACAGTTTTACTCCAAGAAGGGACCAAGTCCCCACACCAAAGGTAAAGACTCTAGATTAAGATACATAGCTGGCATATTGCATAGGATGTTCTCCCCAATTTCTTTGTAAGAAAACAAGACACACCAACAAGGAGCAAAGGAACAAGCAAAAATTAAGCGTGGGAGTTTTTTCTACAAAAATTGTATCATGCCCTACAGGGTGACAGCAAGGTCTGTGTATCCAAAGGGGAAATTTCTAGCAGCAGCAAAGGGACACGTGTAGACATGTGGACATCTGGAACATGCCAGGAACAGCCCTACCATGCGTGTGCACTTGAAGGCCCTGAAGGTGCCTGAGAATGCAGCCAGTGTCCAGCCGTGCACAGATTTACCTGAACAATTCACACAGTAAACCTGATGTGCTCCAGGCACATCAGGCTCCTTGTGCCAGGGCACGTCTTGTTTATCCACCCATGCGCAGCAGCCATTTGTCCAGGACTTCTGGATATTTGGCATCCCCATTAAAATCTGTTTATTTCTGCTTATTCCTTCCCTTTGGACACAACTTCCAAGCAGGCAGGAAAAAAAGGACACTTCTAGGGAATCTAAGATGCCTGTCAGCCTGAAATACTGTTGCCCCCATCACAGAAGGATTGCTTTCTTGGGGCAGGGGACAAACCGTGGGTGGGAGATCCCCGAGCTGAAATCCTGTGTTTCTGTAACCAGGATCCAATTTGTATGGAAATGGTTTGTTTGGCTTGGGAGGACAGATCAGAGAAATAGTTCAGGTGGCAGAACCAGTGACCCTGGTAAACTTTCACTCTTGAGCCTTATGGCTGTGTCTTTTTCTATTAGATGTGATTTTAAATAAACATGAAAGGACCAGACAGGCCACAGATGCAGGTTTCTAAGCAACATAAATAAATCCACATCTGTGTTTATAGGTGCAGGCAGGACATCTCTGGACAGTTTTTAGTAAGTTGTTTTTTTTCTTCTCCTTCCTTTCAGAGACACAGAGTTTAAGTACATACCACCAAAAAGAAAAATAATAAGCAAATAGCTTTCTTTCCCAGGGACTGATAATTGTAGGGGACTGTATGATGAGGGGCAGCAGAAAAGGTGTCCCCATTCCCAGGCCTGATGTGATGTGGCTGCAGATCTATCTGTTGTTGTCACATCTGGGTATTTTGGCACCTGCCATTGACTTCCCAGGCCACAAAAGTCATTATAAGAAAGGTGATGAAAGACAGGGTGGTGCATATCATGATCATGCACAAGCACAGGACAGGTGGGGAGAAAAAGAAGACTAGTCCCAACTTTGCAGAGCCTTAAGGCAGATGATAAATGATTGCACAGGACAGGATATAAGCCAGGACAGAAACACTGTCTCATGCTCTGAAAAGGCACCTTTTTATTTGTTTGTTTCTCCCATGTTCAGAAAGATGCTCGCTCACAAGTGTTGGGAGATTTAACTCTGTGCAGATGGGAGGAAATGGTTTTCAAACTGCCTGTTTGTAAGCTAGCTTGAAAATGACAGCACTGCCACTGCTTCTTTTGTTCTAAACACCCAATTAAACTGGCTGTTTACACCTTCCTGCCAGATTCCTGTCTCCCAGCTGAAGAGAGCTGAGCAGCTAATGAGGCAGAGCACAGAAACGGGCAGGGGAAAGGCGGGAGGTTTCCGAAGAATTGCAGACTCAGGCCGCTCTGGTGGCAAAGCAGAGGGAAATTGGGCTCTGCCAGGTTGGGATCCGTCCCAGCCCCTTGGGGAAAGACGGTCACATCTGGGTGGTAGTCATGGCACCAAGCAAGCTGTGGGCCATGGGCAGACAGGCCCGAACTCCTGCTCTAGGAGACTGAAATAGCCATGCTTACACCCTTCCTGGCCCAGGGTGCAGCCAGGCTTTCGCTACTGGACATTCTTATTTCAAGATGGAGTTTATGAGTTTTTTCACATGTTGTAGGAAGAGTAAGGAGGATAAAAATAAGAAGAAACTGAGGGATGCTGGAATCAAGGTGGAGGTGGTCATCAGAGTGCTGTGGGATGGAAGGAGCAACGTTTGGAGTAGATTAAAATAGGTTTCCTCAGTTCTCAGAGTAGCCACTGTAAGTCTGTGACCTAGGGCTCTCTCAGAGTCTTTATTTCCTCAGGAAAAGACGCAAGTCAGCAAGTACGGGGAGGAGGGGAAATCTTTGACAGATTTCCTGTAAGTGTCTCAGAATTTTTTTTCTGCGGAGAGAAGCAGATTTTACTCTAGCAGTAGAGAGCTGGTCATCAGAGCAGCCGAACTGCCTAGGCAAAGTTGTTGCTTTGATGCTGACAGAGGTCATTAACAGGTTGCTGTCCGGGATACGTGATGAGTGTTCCTATGTCCTAAGACTAGTGCGAATGGAGGCAGGTGTGTCAGTCTTCTGCAACTGCAGGACTTGGTGACTGTGGTGACAACTTGAGAAAAAGCCGTGCTCATCAACCCCTGGAGAAAGACTCCTGATGGAGGTCAGAAATGACATCTCCCAAATCTGTGAACTTCTGAAGCAGGAAGCCCAGCATTACTTCTTTGTTGAGGATGATAAGGCGAGGCAGTCTTCTGTCATTTTGAGGTGGACAACCTATGTTTTCATGGTACTGACTTCAACTACTAGCAACTTGCACCACAGTAGACTGTTGTAATACAAATGCGTGTTTATTTGCTAACTTTCTTAGTGTCCAGTGGATAAGGCAAAATTTATGTTGATCTTTTTATAACATTCTGGGAAAGGCGAAGCCTTGTGTTATGAGTTGCAATGCCTGCTGGCCTTGTGATTTACTAGGAACAAACGTGAATGTTGCATCCGCTTTCTTAAGGACTCTCTTATAACTTAGGTGCGATGATCTAAGATATGTTTGCTCCCCTTTAGAGAGAGTTGGAGATCTGCAAACAGGGTAAAAACAACCCCAAAGGAAAAACGCTGCTCATCAAACTTTCAGATGAGGCCTTGAAGCTACAGCCTCTCTGTGTGTGGCCAGGATCTCAGATGTTCTCTCATCCTGAGGCTATGTGAATCTGATTAGGTTTGATTGCGTATACTGCAAGCATTATCGATCAGCCAGATGATTGATGCATTGGTTGCTGTCAGTGCCTCATCTTTGATGTAATTGCATGAATTATTTGCCAAGGCCAAGCACTTTGTCCTCAAAAGTGTTAACTATATAATATATACATGTGTCTATATTTATAAAATTTCTTTCTCAACAGAGATTAAATTATTTCCAAAGGTTCTGTATGCCTTCCCCAGATTGTGGGGAAGTGCAGATCCATAAATCAGTGGATTGACACAGATGGAAACCTGAAAGGTTGTGTGGTATGTGACGAATCTTTTTCACTTTGGCACATTCCCTCTGAGGCTATGAGTGGCAGAAGCTTTGCTGACATTGGGTTTACCCTGCACGGAGCCTGGTGGTTTGGATCCTGGGGATCAAAAGAGTCCCTAGCAGTAAGGCTTGTGACCCTCCTCTGAGCAACTCAGCACAATGTTTATCCTTGCAAGCAATGGCAGTATGTATATAAATATATAGATATTATAGCTGAAGTGGCACCAGATGGATAATTGCAGCCCCTGAGTGCCTAATCTACTCTCCAGGACATGGGCAGTTTTCTGAGCCAACAAAACTTAATTGAACTTTCCGTTCCAGCTGGAAAAGGTTATGGATCTAGCGAGTGCAAACGGAAGGCAGGATGAAAAGGTCAGATGTTCTGTTCTCTTTGTAATGGATTGACCGGGGACATGTTTTTATCTTTCTCACAACCGCTGGATTGTAAAACTTAATTAGCAAGTCACTTCTCTTCCCTGTCTGAAGGCATGTGTATGATGATTACACATAGATCACTTTTTATGGACGTGTCATGTTTTCATTTCAGAGTAACAGCCTGCATGAGGGACGTTTTTGCCACATATTTACATCAATAGTTCAGAGAAGGGCCAGTAGGACAAAATGGAGAGCTATCCTTGACATCAGATATGCCAGTTCAGCTACCAAGAACAACTACTGATGGAACTGCAGCTGCTTAAACTGTGCTCTCACCTGCTGTGTTGGGAGGTGAGAAAGGAAGTGTTGCAAACACAGGCAAAACCAAGAGACATGGAGAGGAATGGTCATACAGACAAGGAATAATATGACATGACGAGAGAGAAAATTCAAAGAAAGAGGCAGAAAAATGAAAGGGTATTAGTGTATGGTAAAGAAAAATGTGTAAGCATGCAATGACAACACAGGAATGTCTGAATTCGAAGGACAGACCCACTGCCCATACAGCCTGATTGGAGAATGATACTTTCTCAGTTGAAAAGTGTGGTCTCATCATCTGAAAGCACATCTTTTGTGTCTCCAAAGAGGTCAGAAAATACAGATAATTGTTTATTTTAGATTAGACATGAAGCATCCAACAGTAAGGACGGTTAAGGACTGCAATAGATTGCTGTGAGATTGGAACCACCGGAGGTTTTTAAGAGCAGGTTAAACAAACATCTGTCAAGAAAGATTTAGAAGTAGCTGATCGAGCCTTGGGGCAGGGGTGGACTAGGTGACCTCCTGAGGTTGCTTATTTTCAAATTTATTTTCTGTGATTTTATGTAGTTCCACTTTCTTGGTAGTGAAGCTTATCTCCAGAGCATCAAAAATGGTCTCAGTGAGTTAAGAGCTCCATGTAGGATGAAATCTGAGTTAGTCATACACACACAGAGTCACGATTCAAAGCATGGAAGTTCTTTTCATTTATATTTCAATTGGGAAAGGGAGGAAAAGTTTTAAAAGACATTTTAATTTTTCAGTGGGATAATCTTGCAGTCTAGAATTTCCCTCTCCATCCAATAAAATTTTTCCTTATTGGCATTTTACCTAGATACACAAGGCTATAGCTTCTTCAAGGTTTATTGTACCTTGTAAGAAGTCCCGCTGTTTTTCTGGAAAGCTTGAACAACTAAATGGAATGATAAAAAGAGCTGCACTTAAAACTAAGTGAAAAAACAGAATACACCAGGGCTAAAGGGAACCTCTTACAGTCTATCAAGTCCTGGGGATTAAGACCCCGGTGCAGTGCAGCTCATTTCTCTCTGGAGTCATCATATGTTTAGATTCCAAGTGTTGCTACAGTCAAATTCTTCTCTCTCTTTTTCTCTTTCTGTGTTTAAGTCTTTTCTAGAGATCTTCTGTTGTCCTCATCAGATGTGCCAAGACTCACGTGCCCCAAGCTCCTACTTCCCTTTTCACACCTCCAGCATCTCTCACATTCACAAACTTGCGAAAAGAGCCCAGAACTGTGCTGTAGCTTGGACTGCATATTTTGATAGGGCCACACGTGATATGAAACACTGGTGGAAAGCACAGTCTCTGGCTGGCAGCTTTGAGTGAGAGTTTCTCCACCGTGTGACTTTCGGTGGTGGGAAGCCATTTCCACCCTTGTGGCACATGTCAGTCTTTAGGCACACCAAGCAACGTGCATGGGAGAGGTGTCTTTGGCAGCGGCAGTCAGGATGAATTCAGCTTTTTCAGAGCAGTAGTTTAGTTTTTTGTACTTCTAAAGCTATGGGACCAGAGTTTTTTATTTGAATCTTTCTCTTCTTAAAAAGCAAGTTAACCACTTTCCTTTATAAGTGGGTTACTGCATTTATGAACCCCTTCCTTACATAAAGAGGATGGATTGCTGTACGGATGGTAGAGACAATCCAGAAAACAAAGGCAAAAATTCCTACTGAGAAACTCCTCGTGCTGTAAAGCTGGCTCAGGAGAGAAGTGGCGAAGCTGTCAACATAACTGCACAGGGAAGATAAAGAGACATGAGACACAGACTGAGCATATCTACAACACATCAAACAACACCAAGTCAATCAAAGCGTCATTAATCCATTGGACTATGAACCTTCCCCTCGGATGCTGCCCGATCCATCAGTCGAGGGCCAGCGGTAGAAGAGCTGCATAGCAGGTACTGCTTACCAGGGACAACAAAACAAGAAACCCTTTCTGCTCTGCCTGGGAAGCTAGACAGAGAGTTCAGTAGATTCAGGCCACCAAAGAGAATTGCTTAAAGGGGATTTTGAGAAGTGATGGCTTTGCCACTGGGTGAATCAAGCCACAAACAGATGCTGTGTTAGTCTAAAAGCCTCCAGCACTGCCCTGCCCTCTCCTGCCTTCTCCATCCCAGCAATATTCCATGGTTAGGAATGTGATCCCTGGGAAAAAAAACTAAAACAACAACAAAAAAATCCAGCCTCAACACAGCTTTATGTGAAATTGGAGAGAAGCATTCAAGGATCAGACATGCAAGTCCTAAAGCAATGAGCAAATATCAGTGATTTCTTTCTGAAACCTCTCCCTTTGGATCACTTTAATAACTTCAGAAAAGAATGGTGATCTTGTGCATGTCAAGAGAAAGGCTGCCCATGCCTCATAGACAGCTGTATGTTTATCCCTTCATGAGGGAGCTGAAATGACAGTTTCCAACAGAAGACATATTACCTGCAGTAAAGAACAGTGATGACTTGATTATGGTCATTCAGTACTTACATGAGGAAGACATTTGTAAGCAAAAGGCTCTTAAATTAAAATGAAAATGTTCTAACAAAGCCCAATGGATGCAAACTTCAAAGATGTTCAAACTTAGATGGAGGTGTGACTCTAAATAGCAGTGGTAATTAATCACTGCAACAGCTAAATGCTGTGGATTCCCTGTCACTTAAAGACCTTAAAAAGACATCCGTGCTTGATTTAGAGAGGTGTTACAGTGTAAATGGAAAGAAAGGGATTGATATAAATTAGTGGGTGAAAGACAAGACATTAGATTAAATGAGAAGTTCCCAGGCAGCAATGCGTACATCAATGGTGATGTGAAATCTACTCCAAAATGGCATGTGAATGTTCCCAGGACAGTGTAATGCCACCTGCTGCACATACTCAGGTTGCAACTCGGAGACAGAACCTATGATATCAAAATGGCCAGTGACGGTGACAAGTAAAATAAATTTAGGAATCCGCAAATCAAATAATTGTCATCATCATCATCATCCTCCTCCTCCTCATCTTCATTACCAACATCCCTTCAGCCATTAAAATTTCTTAATCACCTTAGATGCAGTTTAGCCAATTAGTTGCTTGGAGATTATCCAGCCCAGTAATCTTGATCACTTAAAGAAGTGTCGTGAAGATAGCAAAAAGGAAAAAGGGGGGAAAAAAGAAAAAATCAAACCACAAAAGGACTGAATCTAAGAAAGGAAGCCTCCTGTTGTCAGAGGTGGTTTGTGATACTGGTGGAAGCATATTTTGAAGACTAGGTTCAGGCAGGGGAAGACCCAAGTCTCCTGTTCCATATTTTGAGATAATGGAAGACTTTTCCTTTTGAAAAGAGGAAACAGTCCTACATTTATCTATTTTTTTGTCTTTTTAAAATGGTTGAAGTTGATGAAAATACATGTTCTGTTCAGTCTATATTTATTTTGGCTTTGACTTTGACACTTTTTTCCCTTCACATAGTCTTTATGACTGAATTTCTTTTTAAAGCAGGTGCAAATTTCATTAAAAAGTCTTGTAGAGGAGAAGTTTTGACAACCTTTAAAACATCTTTTGGGTTGTTGTTGTTGTTGTTGTGGCTGCTGCTGCTGCTGTTGGGAACATATTTTAAATTGACCTTATCCATAAAAGTGACATTTACATGGCATAATTCAGTGCTATGTAGAGATACGTAAACTAACTGAATACATGAGGCAACATAGCTATTTAGTACAGAACTCTGAGTTGATCTACCCTTCTGAGATTTTATTTAATTCTTATGTTGAGGCTGATCTGTAAGAATAAGTTACTCTCATTTACCCTAACCTAAACATGCACATAGGCAGTTAGTGTGATGCGACTGACATGCTTTAAGTTCAGACCACCAGTTATTGCAGTAACTTTTGTTCCTCTAACAATATCTTTAAACTGGTGAAGTCCCTCAGATGGAGAATAATTTCTGTAATCACAGCTCCCAGACTCTGCCACGGCTTTGCCATGTTCTCAGCCTTTGCCTCTGGACAAAATTCCTTGATCTTTTTGTGCAAACATTTTTCAATTTATAAACTGGGAATAATAATTCATTATTTGCCTCTACAAGAGCTCTGTGAAGCTTCATCCAACCAATGTTAGTAAAGTGCTTGGAGATCTCTGGATGAAAGCCACTGCATAAATACATAGTATTATTGCTGGACTAGCAAATGTTATTACTCTTCTATAAAAAAAAAAAAGAAAAAAGTATGTAGGTAGAAAATAGCCAATCTCAATATTTATAAAAATTCTGCTTCCTCATAAATACAGAAGTTCCATAATCCTCACTGGAGCTATTGGTTATTTATCTGCATTTGAATTTTAATGAATAAAAAAGCCATTTTTTTGGTCACAATTCTTACAGCCCTAGCTCCCTACAAAATTCTGCTTTCCATTTCAAAGAGTTTATTTTTAGTTGACTTTTAACACTGGGACAAGATTGACTGACAACCCTAGACCTGAAAATCCCACTACTAATCCACAAACTGAAGTGGCAAGACAAACTGGTCCTTCTAACCCCACCACAGTGCTTGAACTGTGCCACAAAGGAAAGGTCCATGACTCATCCTAGCTGAGAACCTACAAAAGCTGTATTGTGGCTTTGTTGCTTCGGATGAGGATGGTCTTTTCTGCTAGAATGGAGAATGTAATGCATGAACTGAATGTCAGGAGAGTTAGAGCCCAGTTCCTGGTTCTCATGTGGACTTCCCCTGTCCTTTCTCCTGGTGCCTCTTGCCCTATCCATATTTTCTGATGCATGTGTTCTTTGTCCATCCTGCAGTTTTGACAGAGTAGATACCTGGGTAGGAACAATCTGTGTCCACTGGACACATGAGATCAGCTCTACAAAAAACACGCAGTGAGTTTGAGGAAGCTTT
This sequence comes from Sagittarius serpentarius, assembly GCA_034782735.1. NCBI lineage: Eukaryota > Metazoa > Chordata > Aves > Accipitriformes > Sagittariidae > Sagittarius > Sagittarius serpentarius. The sequence continues at coordinate 12,672,222 of JAVKLA010000052.1, forward strand.
GTGCCTTGCTGTGTGCATGAACTGCAGTTGATGTGTGCATATCCAATAAAATACACTGATTTCACTGTGCCTGTGTGCCATGTGTGCAGTCTATGCTCATCCATGTGCACAGAATAACTCCTGCACAGACCTGTGACAATCCTTACACTTCATTTGCATTCACCTGTCTGTAAACAGAAGGACTGACATTTTCCTATAACAGAAGATATTATCTGATTATACCACTGACGCGCTAATGTGGGGCATCCTACAGTCAGCAAGGGACATATAAATATCTACACAGACAACACAAAAGGTATCAAACAGCCATAAAGAAAAAATAATTGGAGATGAGACTGTACCTGGGTTCCAATGAAATTCTTCAGAAGAAGATTTCAGATGCACATTCCTGACTTCTGGCAACTAGCAGTGGAATGCATGCTGATGTCGCTACTGATGACAGAAAGTGGGAGCAGCATTTCAAACTAGGAAGCAGGTCCAAATAATACTTACATACTCTCTTTTCTCTGGAGTAAATAACAACACTAGAGGAAACATGGCCAAAAATTAGGCCTGTCTAGGTTTATATGCAAGGTCAATCCTAGAAGGCTAATCTTTCGCTGGAGTGGAGAGACAAAATGTCTTCAAAGTCAGAGGACTCTTGCAAGGCTTGATGGCTACCACTCAAATGTGAACTTCACTCATGCTTCCATTATCGCTTCTCATAACACTATGTAGTTACAAAGAGCAATAATTTCAGCAGATGAAGCTTTACAGTGCCCCAGTACATATGATAAGTATTTTCCTCACTACACAGAGGAGAGAAGCACAGAGAGATGAAATGACTTGCTGCAAAGTGCGCAGGGAGTCATTGATCACTTTGGTTTAAAAACCGTGTCCCCTGATAGCGCATTCTGTGTTTCAATAACCAAAGCACTCTCCTGGCTACAGAGTGTAACTGTCACCCGGGTAATATTTGAAGTGATGTCTCTGAGATGAGGACTTTGTGCATGGCATTATCCATTCCTGGTGAGATCCAGTCCCTTGCCTCATGTTCTGTCTGACTCCAGTGCTGCAGAGTGCACTTCGGTCAAGCACTGATCTATTCCATCAGATATACCTTTCCCAAGGATTTCTGCTTCATTTCCTCTTTACGAGTCTTTTCCCTTCTTGCTTGTGTTCAACGTGTGAGGCAGTTTCCCAAGCAAAGCTATAGGTGTATTAGAATATCAGTCTTCAAACGAAGGGTGGAGCAGTGAAAGAAAGTTGCTGCTTTGTGAATTTTGCTGATGATTGGAAGCAGTTTTAGTGACAGTCCCACCTACACAGCAGCTCTACTAGGAGCAAGACAAAATCCTTGGCAATTGATTTCTTTTTCCTGATGGAAGATAACTATCTAAAAGGGGAGAAAATATCATGGTGATCTGGGTTTCTGTTGTGGAAAAGATCAGATTTAACCCTTCAAGCTGTGGTATCACTGAAAACTCTGATATTCAAACCAGAGTGAAGGTAACTGCTGGTGAAACTAGTTGACTCTTCCTTCTTGCCATTCACATGGCAGTGCTGCTGTATTTGGAAGTGCTCAGTGGGTTACGAGTACAAACACTAATAGTTGACAGTTACTGTCTGATGGCACCAGTTATACAAGTCTGTGAAGACAATTATCAGTCCGTAAGATCTGTGCCATGCAACAAGGAAGAGGCCCTGACACTCCAGGAGACTGCTGACTTGGTGCAGCTGCAGAGACCATTTTTTAAAATAGTCTTCCCACTCTTAGTAACCAACCAAAGAAAGAACTCCACTGTTTTAGGTGTGAAAGAACGATTGTATTAGCTGGGGTCATAAAATACCACTTGGGCTCTCTTCTTATCACCCTGCCTTTGTTCACAAAGCTGGCAGGAATCTCTGTCCCCATTTGCCAAGTTTGGTCAGCATTGGCCAACAGGATCCACAGTTGGCAGGGAGGGACAATCCAATTGCATAAACCTGTTAATTAGGAAACCTATTCAAAAATAAGAAAGGAAAAGGTCTCATTTTCATTCAGATACAAATGAACTTGAAACCTCAGTCATTTTTCACCCAAGAGAATTTTTATTTGTCCAGCAAGTTTGCAACTCATTAACCTCGATCCTAACTGTTGGTTGACGATGTAGTTGACCCAGATTTGGGTTCCAGTCACAGGTGTTGTATGGCTCTGTAAGTAAGTGGGGGTGTTAGAGCATGACTCTGGAAGTCTGGGTTCCCATCCTAGCTGTGCGACGGACTCACTGCCTGACAGAAGGGATGTTGCTTCGTCTCTGTTCATTGCCTATATTTGATTTCTTTTCTTCTCTGTCCAGAAGCTAAAACAAGGCTCAGCCAAGGTTTCTAAGGGCTACTGTATCATTATTACTAACAACAGAAAGTGACTTTGAACACAAAGAACTTCCAGAGCTTTGCAATAACTCTTGCATCCAGACTTGCAGAAATTTGTGATGAATAGCAGATGATTGCTCTTTTGGAAGGACTGGGCTTGCTTCAAGTTTAATCAGTAAACAGCTTCTGATTATTTTTTCTGCTCTGTAAATATCCCTCAGTGTTTTTGAGGTGACCGTGGCCTACTGCCTCTTTCACACCATGAACTCGGCCAAATGCGTGACACCCTCCTCCACTCGCACACGCCCACTGAATTACTCTGAGAAATAAATGCAGCAAACATTGCCCTGCAGTTCAGAGCTGTCATCTGAGGGTGACCAATGACTCCTGGAGTTTGTTGGACAGCAAGGAGGAATATGTCCTTCAGAGACAGTGACCTTTCCTTCCCATGTGAAGAACTAATAATACTTTCCAAACAAGCTGTGATACAAAGCTATTGCAAGCAGATGGGCACAGGCAGACAGATTTTTACGTGCCTTGAGATTGTCCCTCACTCTCTCACGATGAAGGGGTTTAAACTGAAAGAGTGTCTGGCTATTTTGTCTATTTTGACAAACTATCAGTGAGTCAGTGTTTCAGCTATAACTTCATATTGTCATAGTGCTAGATATGACATTTTTTTCACACCTCAAAACAGGGCTGAATTGACATTATACTGTTTGGAAAAATTTATTGGTAATTCTTTCTTTATATCAGACAGTTTATACATTCCAGCTGTTAGCACTCAGGCAGATAACGGTCATGTATGTCTCCAGCTCCAATAGTAACATACAGAATATAAAATCCCAAATGGTATCAAATACAAGTGCAGGCACGAACACTCACACCGGGCAGTAGCTCCTGATAGGTACGCATCTCCCTCAACATGTGCTATTGCAAATTCAAGTAGTCATGCTGGGAGAATAAATATCTAATAACAAGCCATAAACCACCAAAGTCTCAATGTCTGAACCTCAGGGTCTTGTGCTGCATAAATCATGCCTGAGATTTTGTCCAAAAGGGAGAACAAGGGCAGGTTCTTTATATAGTGAGGCTGTAGAATATTTGAGCAATTTGAGATGTTTTCCAGCCCTATTTTCTCTGATATTAAAACGATGGAAGAATTCCAGTTCAGGAGCATGGATTTCCTGGTAATCCTCAGTCACTCTGCCAACTTTCCACGAGCACCACAAGATACATCCTTTCAGCATTGCCTTTGCACGAATTTGAACCATTTCTGAGTCACTTACGCCTGAGAGTGGTAGCAGAAGGAGGAGGCCTGTTTCGGCAGCCTGCTGTAGACAGTTTGATTTAATGTTTGATTGCATTTAATTTGTGGCAGCAGCCCAGATGCTATGGCCATAGGTGCCTAGGAAATCATTAAGCAAATGCAGCAAGACACATAGAAACCTAAATCAGAGCCCAAGGACACCTGCATCCTGACATATTGTCTCATAGCTCCAGGACATTTGACCTTAGCCTTTATTCCATGGTCATGAGCTTTTAGCAAGCGATTGGAGAGAGACCAAAAATTTGCAGAAGGAATGTTTTCTGCGGAAAGTGGACTGACCTATTTTTTATGCTAGCAGTCTGCTTCTTCCTTGAGTTGAAGCTTAAGCTGTGAGTTTTTACACAGCTGTGAGGTGACAGCCTTTACTCCTCAGGTAAAGCTTAACAATGGAAGAATTGTACTTTTGGGGCCGTAGAGGTGGAATTGACCTAAAGGTGAAAGGCAAGATCTTTACGCATGTTGAGCAGCATTTTGGCCCATTGGATAATATTTTAGAAGGCCTGAAGGCAGAATAGCATATCTCAGTGTGAACAGACCAGGGCCTGAAAGAGCAAGCTCTTCTTATTGCTAGGATCTAGGAAACATGGTTGCAAAAGGCTCCACTGGAAAGAAATGGACAAACTAAGATTAGTTTTAAGCAAGCAAATAGAAACATTCCATTTTGAAAGTGTAAGAAACCCTGCCCATTTCAGATTTGAAACGTCTCTTTCATCCCAATTTATTTCAAACTGAACCATAGAGCAGAACAGTAAGAAGTGTACAAAACATGCTTTTATTGCCCAATCTGGCTTTTTTTTCCCCCCAAAAGCATCACCTGGTTGGAGCTAGAATCTCTGTATCTGCAGGAGTATGATGCTAGATTTGAACATTGAAAATCCTGTAAGGGTGACAGAAATGCCTCATTTGAGCAGTGTGGACCATAGTTGCGACATGAAATTGTGCAAAAAAATACAGAGGCAGGGAGAGAGTATCCACAGGCTGTTTGCTTGGATTAATCAGACTGCTGGGGTCTGCCACAGGGGTTTGGAGGTGTTCCTGAGGATAGCTCTTATTATGTATCGATTCCTTTCTGCTTTTAATCTGTTTGCTGCAAATCGAAAACTCAAGTGAAGTTAGCTCCATCTCAGTTTTCATCTTTCCTCAATGCCAAACAAATTTGTTTCCCAATGGGAATGAAGATTGACACGGCTTCTTGCTTTCTCCAAACAGTTTTCCCATTTCTGGAAACAAAAGCTTAGGCCTTTCTCAGAGAGAGGTGAAGAGTCCTCGTGAGACAGCAGGTTTTGTGTGTCTATGCATTCACTCTGTAACTTGGCATCTCACTCAAGCCCAGACTTTTGGGGAACTTGAAGGTCTTGTGCTCTGGCTCATTTCTGGACTCACCAAATTAATTCTTGGGGTGGAGAAATGAGGCATTTCATGTGCATGGACAAAAGGGTGAATCTGTTCGAATTTGAGTGTTTTCCTTACAGAGTATGAATGTTTCTGTCTCACATGGTACAGCACACTGAGGTACAAAAACCAAGCGTGACCCCGGTACTCCCCAGAGGTCAAACACAATGGTATGTAAGTCTAAATACGTAACTGCAGCAGTTTTTGTGAAGTGTGTAACTTCTGCTGTATTGAAAACACAGCTGAAGGTGTAGAAATGTTTTTTTCATCATTTGGAAGAGGAGTAAGCAGAGCAGGGAACTGCCCGTTCCCAAGCAGCCCTTCTTTCCCATAGCAGGAAAGCCAGTCAGGAGCCCACAGGCAAACGAGACCTCCTCAGCGCACCAGAAGGAACCAGAAGCAGCTGTATTGCAAAGGTGTAAAGCAACTCTGACAGGCCCCATACCACCTGTCAAGGCATCTTCACCAGAGATTTCCCTGCTGGAATATTCACTTATTTGAGGCCTCACCTGCAAAGCCCCATTGCATGTGGTATTTCTAGTTAACTACATGCATCCTGTCCGCCAGTAGAAAGACCAAGAGCACGAACAGGTTAAGGCAGTCTGCTCTCTGCTGATAGAAGAACATCTTGAACCCAACTGCTGCAGGGACGGCAAAACAGCTGGTCACCCGTTCCCAATCCCTCTGTAATGTAACCAGAGACTGAAATACGACTGAGTTAATCTTTGAGGAAAACAGAAAATACTGTAACAATAAAGGTTGTAACATGGTTACAAATGAGAGCTACTGCTCCCCTCTGCATTTTGAATTCCTGGGATAATTCTGTGGAGCTTCATTACCGGAGTATAATTGTGTTATAGAACTCTAAATCACCCTGCTACACTTAACTGGCAATAACATTAAGATAGCGCAGATATTCATTTTAATTAAAACATAGCCTCAAACTATTTCCCTGCTTTAAGAGGCAAAACTTTTTCCTCCTTTTTTTTCCCCTACACCAGAAACTTTCATTTGTTCTCAGTGTGTCTCTGCTCACCAGAGGGTCCAGAACCAAAATGCAATTAAGAAACACCTCTCTGCAAGCCAGCTCTTTCCTGTGAGCAGCTTTCTCTCCATATGAGTGACTGCTGCGGGGAGGGGGATGGCTTTCGTTGGTGCCCCTCAGTGCAACCTGCATCTGTCTGATTCTAGCAGAGAACGGATCATCTAAACAGAGTATTTTACCTGACTTGTGCTAGTTCTAGTTAGCTGCTACATTCCAGAGCAGACCACCTGGCCAACCCTTGAAGCCTACAGAGGCGAGTACAACTTGAAAAATTCAGCTGAAGACAAGACATGATAAGCTAGCAGTGGCAACGTGGCAGCCTCTATTAATAAATCTTGATCTCCGTATCAATGCAGCCTATCAACCATCTTAACAGAGGTGCAGCCCAAGGCCCTTCCTAGCCCAATGTGTATCTAGAAGTCAGAAACTGGAGAAATGTGGGTTTGGAGGAGTGTTTTGGAAGAGATAGCGAGTCATGAGATGAGCAAATAAGATGCAAGTGAGCTGAAATACCTTGAGATAGCAGGTGCTGAGATCCCCCAAAAAACACAGTAGGAAAACATGTGAGTTGGCATGCGTATGCCTGCTTTACGCATCTGTCCAAGTTCCTTCCAGATGTGCAATAGTTCTATTCCCAGTTCTCGTTTGCATGTAAACTGCAGCACAGCTCCTCTGATTCTGGTGATGAGAGAACTTGGTCATGAAGTGGTTCCACTTGAAGCCAGTTTCAACATAAACTCTTCTAGCACAATATAACCAATGCAGATCTTGGCTAAGCTAGAATACAGTTGTATTCTCCATGATTGGATAAAAGCTATCTCAGCCTGGATCTGCCACCAAGCCCTGCAGAGGGATCATCCTAGCCATGACCTTGGTAAGCAGAGACTATTTTTGCCTTTTGGCGCAATGGTACACACAAGAGCTATGGGTTGTTTCCAAGTGCTTGTGGTGCCAGAAGATTCCTCTATGCCTATCACGACGGCTCACTCTCTTTCAGACCTATGCCAGTGCTTCCACTATAAATTTAAACCTGTTTTTATGGTTGAACATCTTCACATTATAAATGGATCATTCATGCATCATCTGCATCCATAAGAAACCAACAGAAATCAGGAAACAGCCAGAAATACTTTTTCCATTGGGGGTGTGGGAGTGTGGAAATAATCATACTGGTTTTATGGACAGACCTTTAAGTTGGTTTTGAAATGTACAGAAAATAACAGTTTACAAATCTTGGGAGAACTGAGACTACTTGTGTTGTGTTCTCAGTTGCAGAAAGAATGATATTAGAGATGAGAAATGACAATCTTATGATGCCTCAAGGTTTCCATGCAGAGTTTTCAAACATTTTTAATTTCTCCAATTTAACTTAATTTAAATTTTACTTAGAGGTAATTGGGATGAATTAATATAGTTACAATTATACAGAAATCAATCCATTAATGTCTGGAAAATCTTGTTAATATGGTAGCAATTTCATGGATACAAAACAAAAATCTACCCACGTAAAATAATCTACATAGTTCAATTTTAGATAATAACAATAAAAACCTTCTGAATTTATATAAAAAAGATCTTTTTTACCCAATAATTGTTCTGGCTGATTATCGTTGTTATTGCAGCCATAGTACCTAACAAACACCGGTAATCATTTTACATTAGGGTCATTCTTTTCATGTATTTTTGTATCACCATGGACTGTGGTATTTAGGTGTTGGACTCCAAAACGCTACTGCTATACAGATAAATTAACAAGTAACTTAACAATCAGTGGACTGTAGTACCATTTATTTACCAGTCAATATTGGTAAATAATATATCATTGGTATATTATTACCACATTACAAAAATACCGTTGGCATTTTATTCATTTTGAAGATGAATGGAATCAGTAAAGGGTCTAAATTACAAGAATAAGTGGAACAATTCTGCTAAAATGCTAGGAGTTTTGTACTCTTTCGCTTAGCCTGAGGTCATCTCTTTGACTTGTCCTTCAACTCCAAGATAGCATCCTTTCTAGGTAGTAGCTTCTGGCAATAGTGGCAAGGTTTATGGAGAAATAATCCATAGGGTGAAATGTCTTGTGCTGATTGGTAAGAAAGCTGCAAAACTGAAAGAATATAGAGGAAATTTACCTTATGGACCGGAAATGATTGGATATTGTCTGATTATGAGGAATCCATTTTTATGAAGATGAAAACTCGGTTGACTGCTCAAGGGTAAAGATGCTGTAATGTGTTAAAAAATATTAATGAGAATCTTAGAATATATGTTGGGTCCAATTAGGTTAATAATGCATGGAAATTTATCAGAAATGCAAGCCTTAACTAGAGGGCTTCCAAGTAAGAAATTTTGGTCCAAAGAAACTTATAAAGAAGTGCTCAAAACTGCACCTTGGTTTTCTTTGAAGTGCCCATCACTTGGATTTGAGTGACATGTAGTAAAGGTTTGTGAAATGCCAAATATCTGAGTCTAAATTATGCCTGGCATGTTTCAGATTTGATAAGAAATAATAGGCAAACCTGGTAAGATTCACTTTGGATGACTATCTAAAACTTTTCCAAACTATCTGAACACCTTATATTAAAAAAGAGGGCAAGCACTATGTATCTTTTAAGTACAGCATTTCTTGAACGTTTGCTCATCCTTATAGGTATGAAGGGAAAAGCATAAATACTAGCATTTTTGTGGGTATGGTATGCAGGCATATGTGGGGCATTTCATCAGTTCCTTTCCAGAGAGGAGAAAGACAGGAAAAAATTTCTGTTATGTTTTCCAAAATTCAGTTCAAGCTTCCAGAGCTGTTTGTATCAGGTATGCAAACTGCTTCTCAGATCAACAGAAAATAGAGTTGCATTAGAGATACTCAAAAATCAGAATTTCAGTTCCAGCAAAATTATTTCATTCTTCAAAACAAAACCCCACACAGGCAAAAACAATCTATTTAGTTTATCACAGTAAGTAGAATTTTTCCCACAGAAGCGAAAACACAAATAGATAGTATTTTATTCATTTGAAAGCAATTGAGCCTAGGGACTAATCAGCTGAGGATGAAATAGAAGAGTAATCATTCTGAAGCAATTGTAATGGAGGAACAACATTATGACTGTGCCATTTGCTGAGCCAGACTCCTCTGAGAACTGAAATTTCAGGGAAATATGCTTTTTCTTCGTTTTTTTTTTTTTTTTGCCAGACATGTTGGTTTTGGTAAGTAGATATTTATGTGGAAAAAGCTTACTATATTTTTGAAAACTTCTGATCTGCTCAGCCCACAAATGAATGCTGACTGGCAATTACCTCAGAGTAAAATGAAACCTGAACTGCACTTGGAATTTTTTGAGATTCTGACAAATGTGACTTCTGTGCAAGGGAGAGGATTACGAAATGCATTATGATTTTAAACATACAAAGCTATAACACTGTGGTAAGCCAGTCATTTCCCCTTGTCGACCACCACCGTATTAAAAAAGCACAGATCTTCTGGTTAGTGTGATGCCAAGTACTGTTTCACTGATCCCCCTTTTTTCCCCCCACCTCATTTTCCTTGTTCTGCATTCAAAGACTGAGGGATTACGGAGGCTGAATGGTATAAAAGCGCAGACACACATCTCTTGACGTGCCTGGGTGACCGTGGAAATCATCCTTGTGGAGACGGGGCCGTTGCTCACAGCCTGTTCTGCGCTCTTGTTTGCTCTAATACCACTCTTTTGGCTCTTAGTAACACTTGAGATGACTCAGTTATTTCCTGGCTCTAGTCACAGATCATGGGCCTTTCAGCTACTTTTAGGAGCCCTCCATTCTTTTTTTGACTGTGCTTCACAGCCTGGGAGATGACAAAGTCCCTGTGACTCACAGGAGGACTAGTTCTGCTCATTTTAGTAAGGCTTCTTCCAGCAGAAGCTGATGTCTGCAGCTGGGAATGAGCATACCAAGATGAGATTAGGTGAGATGTTTACAGTAATCAACTACTTTTTCAAAGTGCAAGACCCCTGTTGAGCTCCAAATGAAAAAAGTGAGCATGTTTGAGTGCAGAAATACAGACATATATGACCTCAGGATCTCAAATGTTTTGCATATTTCAATAAACTACTTTCATGAAGAAATATGAACACTGGAATTTTTTTTTTTTTTGAATGAACAATATGGCTGTCTGGAAGCAATATTAATCAATAACTAATTTCATAGTTGGACAACTGTTTTTAATGACTTTGTACTTTTGATGCATTGTTACGAAAGACTTCGGATCATTCCCATAAGAACTTGTCAAGGAAAGGGCAAATTCATTTACTTGTCATCATGTGAGAGCCAAAAGGCTCATTAGGCTAATTAGGAAGAGAATCATTTGGGTTTTTGCTCACTCAAACACAGCAAAAAACCTCTTGTTCCTGATTCAATGAAAGGAATTTGCTGTACCTATCGAAATCAGGGTGCTGTGAGCAGATATGGGACAGGTTAAAGCTATCACAGGTTGGATTCTGTAGTTGAGATTAAATAACACGTTGCTCATGTCCAAAGTGACATCTGCCACAGGAAGTTGTCAGGCTTTGGCAAGTATTATCTGGCTCTTGAACTCCTTTTTCTAGGAGACTGAGAAACCTTTCTCCGGCACAGCCGTGGCTCAGCTAGCAGCGCACGAAGCACCCGCTCGACCACAGCTATCTGCGCAGAGCAGCTCTCTCAGACCAACAGCAGACCCAGAACAAACACGGACCAATAAACTCTTGTGGATGACAAGCCACTGAACACAAAACACTTTCTCTGCCAGGGTAGTCTGAGTTTATTTTGTACCAAATCTCCCAGCTTTCAAACAGATGTGAGTTTTTTTTGCTTACCCTCTCTTTTCTCTGTCCTTCATGCATACAGTTTTCTATGCTTCTGTCTTGTTAGTGCCCAGAGGCGGCTGCATTTCAGTGGTGGTGAAGCGCTACTCATGCAGCCCTGTCACTGCTTTTACTCTTGTTAGCCAAAAATGACCAACAGGAGTATTCATCCAGCACAGAGAGAACGTATTGGATGCATAGTGTCAATAGCAAGTTGTATCCCTCCAACGCCATGCTTAGTTGAAATAATTTTTTATTGTCATGGGGGTCTCAGGACATTTTCTTCCTTTTTCCTTCATTTCAGAATTTGGATTCCCTTGTGTCTTGGTTTTGGCTGGGATAGAGTTAATTGTCTTCCTAGCAGCTGGTACAGCGCTGTGTTTTGGGTTTAGGATGAGAAGA
>JAVKLA010000052.1:12683610-12779431 GCA_034782735.1 Sagittarius serpentarius
GACTCAGTCAAGGGCTTTTCAGCTTCTCCTGCCCAGCCAGCAAGAAGGCTGGAGGGGCACAGGGAAGTCGGGAGGGGGCACAGCCGGGACAGCTGCCCCAAACTGGCCAGAGGGGTATTCCATACCATGGGACATCATGCCCAGTACATAAACTGGGGGGAGTTGGCCTGGAGGGGGGCGGATCGCTGCTCGGGAACTAACTGGGCATTGGTCAGCAAGTGGTGAGCAATCGCATTTTGCATCGCTTGTTTTCTATATTCCAATTCTTTTATAATAGTTATTGTATTATTATTATTATTAGTTTCTGTCCCATTAAACTGTTCTTATCTCAACCCACAAGTTTTACTTTTTTTTACCCCTGATTCTCTCCCCCATCCCACTGGGTGGGGGCGAAGTGAATGAGCAGCTGCATGGTGCTGAGTTGCTGGCTGGGGTTAAACCACGACACCTTGTAGTTCATTAAATGGCTGCTTTGTAGAGAAGGTGATTTAATCATGTTGTGACACATGCCCAAAGTTTTCAAACAGGATCACAGGATACGGAGATGGTGTAGTCTTTCTTTAGCTAAGCATGGTTGATGGAGAGTAACACAAATAACCAATGCCTTTATTTTGTGGGTAAAAAGGGTTTGTTTGAGAAGGGTTCCTGTCTGGGTTTACTAGCAAGTTATCAATGCCAGCTTGCAGCTTCTTAACCAAAAATTCTACTAGAGTGGGCTAAATAGCCCATTTTTAATTCCAGGAGGAGGGAGGCTAGTAATAATAGTGGGTAATAGGGTTTTCTTTCTTGTTTTCACTACTCTCACATTTGCTAGGCACTGTTCTCTGCTTTCCACCTGGCATCCCAGGGTTATGGTTTTGATCCACAATCTCCAGTTTTCCTGGAACACAGAGGACAATTTTCCCTACCAAGCACAGTGCTGATAAACAGGCCCAGGCAGGCAGTCTCTAAGTGGGAGAAAGAGAAGTTATACGGGAAAAAATAATGAAGAGCTGCTCCATGTTTGCTCCTCTTTCAATTCCACTCTTAAAAAGTGATGTTGATGTTCTAGCAGACACTTCCCTAGTGTCTGCTACAGGGCTTTTTCTTGCATTTCACCTGGGCAAAACCAGGATCACGGAAAGAGACGAAGGCAACTTTCTTTGTGAAAATATCTAATTCACCAATATATGGCATCTGGGGGAAGTGATTAGCAGTAGTTTCAGGACAGATTCAGCATGTGAAGAATTTCAGCTAGGACAAAAATATGAAGTTAAAATTAAGAAACAAAAAGAGAAGTTGAAACATTTTTCCATATTTCTGTTTCCTAACAGAATGCTACCTCTTTTCCTTCTGAAATAACACTTTCTTTTTGAAACTGGCCTCTTTATCTTCTGTTACTTAGAAAAGAACACAAGAAGAAAAAAAAGACAGGAATAAATACCTTAAAATAAAGTAAACTTTCAGTTTGGGGTCAAAACATCTTGTTGAATAACCTTGAAACACTTTTTTACTCTATGATTTCGCTTCAGTTTGACCACTGAACCAAGTGAGTCATTATTTGCAAAGCTCGAGATGCTAGTGAGTGCTGACACTGCTGACTGTATTGGGGATGCAAGCACGGCATCCTGTATCCATCAGATTAAAAGAAAATGCATTCTGTCTCTTTTTCACCCCCACCCCCTTCCCACTGGTTAAATGAATGAAATTAACTCCACAGCTTTATTGTCTGAGGCCAAGAAAAGTTAATGGAACCGCAAGAACCGAGACTGATAAATGTCCTTGTGATGCTTTGCAGGGAAACCCAGCAGCAAAGGCAGCTTGCAAGGAGGGCTGGCTTCAGCGAAGAGCCAGGCTGTGGCACACGCTGCGGTCGGCTCTGCGAGCCGTGGCACCAGCCGAGGAGCACCACAGCCCTTTGCCAGCACCGCAGCCGTATCACGATGTCGGTACCGTGGCGTAACAGGGTCCTGCGGTGGGTCTTGGTTAGTCATCAGAAGCTCTTTTATCTATTCCCCTGCCCACTTACTGGTGAGGATAGTTCCAGTGTTTAAGAAGCAAACTGGGTGGATCTTAGTCAAGCTGCTAGTAGAGGGGAGCATTCCCCTCTACAAATAGAGTATCGTTTTCACTAGCCCCATTTCATTTATCATCCTAGCAAAGGCCATAGCATGCAAGAATATTTGGCCATGGAAATGAAATTATTTTCACCCCAAAAGCCACTGAGAAGCAGAGAGAGGTGCTGGTAGTTGTGCCTGCCACATCACCTGTATTGTATTTAGAGAAACCCAGCCCTAAAGACTGTCATGCCAACTCAGGTTTCCTGCTGTAAATCCTCATTCTTTCCTTTTCCGTTCCTTTTAAATGCAGCAAAATACTCAGCCACTTCTTTTCATATGCAAATTTAGCATCTTTACCTGTTTTTCCCCTTCTCTCCTGGTACTTTATATCCCTGAGAAAACTTGAACGTGAGCAAGTAGGATAAAAAAATCCAAAACCAAAACCCTTCCTCCAAAGGCTTTAAAACAGGGTGATGAAAAATAAATTCCTGCTGCTAAAATTTGGGCATAGGATATCTGTGTGGAAATAAAAGTAACATTTACCCCCTGTGTGTATTCACACTTTCCAGCTCACTTTCTCTCACTTGCTTTCTTCAGCTCTTGTTTTACATAAACTTTTTATTGGTGATGGACTGAACAATAAAGCTTGTAACAAAGCAATCAATACGCATTACTCAGCATGAGTTAGACACAAAATTGGAGACTCCACAGCCAAGTAAGGCAGGGAATAATCTTGTTCCTTATCCTTTTTAAGCAGGAAAGGGAAAAGTAGAACTGTGTTTTACATCAATTCCCATCTTTCTCTTTGCTTGTTTCAGTGGTTGTTTATACTCTGCAACCTCTTCTTGCAGGATCAGAGCATGGTAGGGTGGGATGGCTCCCCATTAAAGGACTTTCAAACCCTCTATTGAAATACCTGTCATATTTTACACACTTCCAGGAATGGAGTAGTGTCGTGGTTTAATCCCAGGCATCATCTCAGCCCCACGCAGCCGCTCACTCACTTCCCCCCCACCCAGTGGGATGGGGGAGAGAATCGGAAAATAAAGTAAAGCTCGTGGGTAGAGATAAGAACAGTTTAATGGAACAGAAAGGAAGAAACTAACAATGACACTAATAACAACAGTAAAGTGACAATAATAATAAAAGGATTGGAATACGCAAAACAAGTGATGCACCATGCAGTTGCTCACCACTAGCCGCCAGATGCCCGAGCCACGCTCCTCCTCCTCCTCCCACCAAACTGGGCATGACGTCCAGTGGTATGCAATACCCCTTTGGCCAGTTTGGGGCAGCTGTCCCGGCTGTGTCCCCTCCCGACTTCCCTGTGCCCCTCCAGCCTCCTTGCTGGCTGGGCAGGAGAAGCTGAAAAGTCATTGACTGGGTCTAAACACGGCTTAGCAACAACTGAAACCATCAGGGTGTTATCAACATTCTTCTCTTACTGAACCCAAAACACAGCGCTGTACCAGCTGCTAGGAAGACAATTAAGTCTGTCCCAGCCAAAACCAGGACAAGTAGTTTTGGGTATCCGGGTATGCCTGCTGTGTTGGCATTGTTCAGGTTTTTTACAATACAACTGGGCTATTGATGGGAGTTGTGTTATTTTGTTGTGTCAACAGTGATAACTACACTAAGGATGATGTGAAATGTTAATTTAGGACTTCTTCACACTAGAATAAGTGCTGAACTTAGATTGCTAGCAACTAGGATAAGCTGAACATACATTGTTCTCCATGTGTTGATTTTGACTAGTAACAACCAAATTCCAGCTTCCATTAAAAAAAGAAACATTGTCCCTAAGCCCAGAAAATGTGAGGAATACCTTGAAAACGTGGCGATGTCTGCTTGAGCCTGCAGACAGCCCAGAGCAATAGCTCTGAGTCAGCTGAGCTGCTCCATCCATTGCAAAGGTTTTTTTTACCTTGGGGACTGGCTCCTCTGAGGGTCCCAGCCAAGACGCAGGAGGCAGACTGCCAGGTGCGGTATCACTAGAAAATAGGAGGTCAGCTCCTCTGCTGTTGGAGTGAGATGGTCTCCCTCTTGAAGATTTGCTTAGGCATAGGAAACAGTGCTTTTGTGAGGCTGGAGACCTCTGCGTCCAAAAAGGGCAGAAATACAGCGGGTACCTCTTTCCTTCCCATTTTTCCTGTCCTGTTCTTTTCTGCTGCCAGCCCTTTGACATAACAGCAGTCTCTAGCTGGGCATTCTTGTAGCATTTCACACAATGGGAATTGTGGGACAGAGTTAAAATTTAAGTTCCTCTTTTCCCTTGCACTTCACTAACAAAGCTGGAAGATGCTGGTGCAGACAGTGCCATTTGGAGATCGCTGAATCCCAAGAAAAGCCAGATGCTTCCCAGTACATACATTGCTCTGAGCAGGACTAGCAAGGGTAGCATGTGTATATGTGGGGAGGATGTTGCTGCCAATGTAAAATAACTGTGTCAACAGCATTTCTGAAGGATATTTTTAGCTTACAGATTCAGTATCTTTTGTGGGCTACGGTCATACTGACACAATAGACTCTTAATGACTTCTTGGGGACTTCATTGTCTTTTTCTATACACAGCTTATTAATGTGCCCTCTATGCTACTCATGGATGCGAGAGCCAATAATGACTTCAAAGGGGTCATTGTGGTCCAGAGCATCTGTACATAGGAATAAAAAATAGACTGAATAAATACTCACCCACTAATCCACGGCACAATAGATTGTAATCAGTCTATCAGGGTAAAGATTATTTTTTTACAGCATCTTTTCATCCGAGGAATTTTCAGAACATCTTTTCATCCTAGCACTCTGTAGACATTATAAATTGATCATCTTAAGTCCTTTGACAGAGCAGAGAGGAGCAGAAGTGCCTTTAGTGGTTGGAAGCTGCGACTAGCTTGTGGCAAGCAGAAAAGCAGATAAAAAGTCTGATTTGTCTTTTCCCCAGGAGGTTCTGTAATAATCCCACAAAAGCAGTGCTCCCTGGGCATTTGAGAGAATGGGCCCATTCCTGAGAAAGCCATGTGTAAGAGGGACAGCGTCCTGAGCAGCAGGCAGAGAGCATCTCCGGCAACTTTCAGAGCAGTCCCTTGATCAACGTGGAGCCACTGGCACAGGGATGGACCAAAATTACATGAATAAATTACATTTGCCTGGATTTACATCACTGCCATAGCAGCTGATTCAGCTAGGGGTTTCCCAGAGACAGAGCAGTTTTAATCTGCTGGAATCGCCTTGTCTCCTCCTAATGCCTAATTAACACTCTGGTGACAAAAGTCAGTGGTCCCCAAAAGTGGTGGAAGGTAGTGGTTTCAACACCTCCCTTCAAAACTTATTTGCTCTTACACTCTGTGTGTTATATTTAAGCTGTTAATGCTACCAAAGGAATTATATGCTGCTGCTCAGCCGTGTACACATCTTTTGGTTTTTATGTTACAGGATTAATGAAATATTGGAATGACAAATCCTTGCTGAGTAAATGACCAGAAAAGGTTATTATTCAGTGAGTATATAAAAGATTAAGGTGGGGAGGAGTTGCCTCCCCTTAAGGTGGAGAAGAAAGGGGAATGCAGAGGATCTGTCACTCCCTGTATTAGGAGAAAGGACAACTTTCAGTTGTTTGTTTATAAAATCATTATAAAAAATGAATATATGCAAACAAAGCAGGAAATCCAACAAAGTTGTTGCAGACACCTTTGCTTGCTGAAGCCTCTGTCCCCCATATTGTAGAAACAGAGAAAGCCACCAAGAGCTCTGTATGTCCTGGGAAGGCAAAGCTTCCCAAATGCCAGGCCATGGGAAGCAAGGGTCACAACCGTGTGCATCTCCTTGCCCCGCTCCCTGCTTCTGTGCAGCTTCAGCTTCTTCCACAACACCACGCTGGAGGGATTTTGCAGACTGTTACCTGCAAGCTTTGTACGATAGGAAGCCAGTCTCTTCGGGCAGTCAGAACAAGGCACTTGTTTTCCATTTTGTGACAATCTTTGGTAAACTTTCCAATCTGGGCTTGACCTCTGATGTGGTGGAATGAAGTAGTTTTTACTCATCTGTAGCTTTGTCTCTGAGCATGATTTCTGGAGCGGTCTGGCTCATAGAAGGCATTCAGTTTCCACTGGAGGTGGTGAAACTATAACATGTCAAATTCCTTAATTTTAAGTTGTCTAGCATAAGAAGGAAAATTCACTTGAGTCAAAGCACATGGTAGATACTCCTTTGGAAAGCCATGTCAGAGAAGTGAAAAAGTTTCTAACTCTTCCTCTCACCCTGTCCCTGTTGCACCCTGATTTTTGGTGCATCAGCGCCACTTTTCCCAGGAAAGGATTCCTCACAACATGCAGCAATGGGAAGCCACCACGTACATCTCACTGTGGGCATCTATACCCAGGGAAACTTGATTAACTGTGTAGGTGAATTTCTGGAAAGCTCATAGATGCTGATTTCTGGCAGTTTGTCTCTCCCTGAGAAGATCTACTATCTGCTGACAGAAGTCTTTGCACAAAGTGATCTATTTGACTATTACCACCATCATCTTGACTATTACTGTTCATACTGCAGTCGTAACTAATCCCAGTCCCTCCATAATTTCAGCCCAGGGAAATGACTGTGCTCTGAATTTACTTGGATGGGGACTCTAGCAAGCCCTGCGAGCTGCAAGAAGAGTTTGCTGCATTTGGTTGCTCAGGTATATTACCGAGATTATCCCTGTCTAATTTTTTTTTTTTTAAATCTAAAATGCCCAGCTGCTGTTGCATTTCTGCTCCATAGAGGGTAGGTGAGATTCAAACACTACCGAGAGGAGAAGGAGATTTGCCATCAACTTTGGGACTTTTATGTTCTCCCATCTCTGCAGCTGACTCCAGTTTATAGTTTTTCTGATAGACTGATTGTACAAATAGCTCAAGTGTATTACGAAAATCTTCCCATCTACCTTCTCTAATCCTACCCCGTAATATTATCTTGGCACTGTCCCTAGCGATAATCATCAATGTATTTATCCCTTCCATTGCGCCATTATACACCATGAAGCTAAACCTCGGCAGATTCTCCAGCCTTGCCTGACTGCTTCGTAAAACTGTATTTCCTTGGAAAAACAAACTAAAACCTAATCCAATGCAAAAGATAAAGGAGGGAGCAGCAATCAAAAGCATGGAGTGTCCTGCCCTCCCTTCCCACACCCACTGCCTAAGTCACAGCACAACTTGCAAGATGGTACAGTGTCCAAACTACTTCTGTAAAAATAGCAGACAATTCTGTAAAAATAGAGCAAACTTTACCCCTGCTGAGTGCATCAGAAGAGACCGCATCACAAAAAAAGTCAATGTTTTTGCTTTAGCAATGGTTTTCTCTAGGCTACTGTATTGCAGAAGAGCACAGCAGTATCCTCCAGCTCTTGTCTTAAATACCATTGCAAATCAATTACCTTTCAGGCCATAAACTTCACTTAAAGAGACAGAACACAACCAGACATCTCCTGGTAACAAAAACAATTGTATTGATGCTTGAGCATGCTAAGTCTCTTCTCTGTGTGTGTGTGTGTGTGTGTGTGACTTGTGATTGGGGTGGGAGGGCAGAAGGAAGTTCTCTTAAACTGTATGGTTTGTAAACGAAACACAAACATATTGATAGCAAAGTTAAGCTCCAGAGCACAGGCAGCCAGCCACCGTGGGGAAAAGGATGTCTGAAGGACAGGCAATAAGAGCTTCCACAGAAAAACCAGGAGTGAAAAAACAGCTGCCCCCAAGCACCGCCCTTTAGAAACCAGACGTTTCCGATTCCAAGACAATTTGTAAAAAACAAATACAAATCACCCAATTCATTCCCTCATATGTATTAATATTTAATGCCCAAATAATGAATCTTTCAATAAATATTTAATGCCCAGGCACCAACACATATGGCAGAGCAGACCAGGGCCTCTAGTAATTTAAAGCAATTGAGTTTGCACAATAGTGGCTGTTGAGAGGACTGGATAATGCAAATGGGGATGTAGCAGAAAGAAAAGGACCCGGTCTCAGTGAGGGTGGTTTGGATCCTTGTAAGCTCTTTGCACAGCAAGCAGGACAGTGGTGGAAATAAGCCCAGCATAGCTTCTAGCAACTTTGTACTTTTTTGTCTTATGCTGAAGAGTTGCTACCTGCAGGCTAGGTTCTGGGTGAAAAGCACATTTTTTGTGTCCAAGCAGCAGGAGCAAGGCTGACTGGTAACATCTCAGGAAGCATCTGTCCATGAACGGACCCACCCAGAGATTTAACGCTACCCTCTCTGCATCTGTCTTTCCAACCCTGAAAGAGGCCTTTTTCCAGAGGTCAGCTCTCTGTATTCCCCTGGCTGTAATGTCCGCACTTTCTGTATCTTCTCCCTACTGCTGGTGGAGAAGATGGCCCAGCAAGCACATTCTGCAGATCCTTTTCTTCTTGTGGATAGAGCAACCAGCCTTTCCAGCAACTGTTCTGTGAACTACTTACTGTGCTACACAGGTACCCATCTTCCTTGATGCTGCATTAACCCAGGGTGAAATCCTCCAGCACAGTAGTGCACTCTGATGGCTGGACTAAGTATGGATGCTGAAATAACACAGCTACCTCAGGGCAAATGGAAAATGTGGAAATGCAGTTATTTCCTCCAGCTTTTGGTAGAGAAGGTCTATTTTTTACTCTGAACAAGTTACTCTGGCACTCCTGACTGACTTCTTTAAAATCAGCACTTAAGACATTTCTAAATAGCTCAGTGTTTCTTGCTAAGGGGGATCTTGAGTGTGGGAAACAGCCCTTGAAAAAGCCTTCTTTGGAAGCAATTTTGTCTCGGACAGAACGGAGCAATCTACCTTCTCCTTACAGTGGGGTAAGGTGGTGGTGTTTGAAGAGAAATCATTCCCACGGCCTCATTTTGCAAATAATCTATGCTAGAAGCAGCAGGTGCCTGGAAGACAGGGAACTGCCACTGTACTTTCTTATCTTCCTCTTCCAAGGTGGATCTTCTAACAGATCCACAGATTCAAATGCTGCACATGTGAGCACCATCAAACCTCAAGTCAAACCCCAAATCCCCTGAATTAGCCCACCCACACCAGAACATCTGCTTTTGGGTCAGGTCAGGATAAGCTCTTACATCCCCAATGGCACATCAAGCCAGGCACATAGACTTATCCAGCGATCTGGGGTTGCCACTTACTTAGCAGCAGTCCCGCAATTCTGTGCAATCCGGCACGCTCGAAGATGCTCCTCGAACACAGCACCACATATCATTTACAGTGGGATGCAGCTGACGTGCCCCCATTTCTGTAAGGATCTGCATTGTTCCGCTAATGCATCTCCACTTGCTTCTCTCACTATATTCTCCCCCATGGAGAATTTACTTTCTATCCATGTGAGGTGGTTTCCTCAGCATTTCACTATGTAATGCTCTGGGTGGTAAAAAAACACCTTGCCTGATTGAGTCCCCAGCTGCTGAAGTGGGAATATTGAGCTCTCTCTGTGGATGTTGAGGGTTCTCTGTGATTCGCAGGATAGATTTTGCTAACAGGGCAGTTTGTGTTTCCCCAAGCAGTTTTGGATCTCAGCTGAAAGATGAGTGAGTGGCCAGGGGTGTGAATGCTATTTCTGGGTAGGGCTGGCTGGTGAGAGCAGAAAGGATAAATGTTGCATTGGGACGCTGGTTTATACTTTTTTCTTAGTGCCCGAAGTGTGCAATTAAACATGTAAATGTGCACTCAGACACCACACATTAAGAGTTACCACTTTTCAGCTGAGGCTCCATGCCTGATGTGATAAAGACTCCTTCACTGAGGCAAAGGCAAGGTAATTCAACCCAGCTTATCCCCTAATAAAAGAGCTGTGTTGCACTGCATTTGCAGTGGGCTCTCAAGTCACGCAGTTCCCGCTGAAGAGCCAACGTGATAACTTAGCAGCCACAACTTGACTCTGTATCTGTGCCTCATTCTCTTTCCATCTGGAGAAGAAACACAAATTGAAAAGTAAAATCCATAGCTTCCTTGAAACCCAAACATCAAAGCTCATTAAGCAGCTGGTGATATACTATTGCAAGCTGGGTAGGAAAGTCCCATAATGCACAGGCCTTCCTTAACCCCTAGAAGTAGTCAAAGCTATTTAGCGTGATCATCTGCATGGCTAATGCTTTCTGACTTAAACAGACTCTTCTTCTGCAGTCTAAAGGTCTCTAGCCTTTACCCAGTAGACTGTAATGGAGTCAAATGGAAAAACAGAGAAACAGCAAACTTCTAGGAGTGCATTTGCATCTCACTCCACCCCATATTGCAGTAAATTTGTGTAATCTATGACCACAGTGCTGAAGGTGACAGCACTGGGATGTTGGGGAGTGCCAATGGACTGTCAGACATAACCAAAACTTGCCACAGTGGGGCTGGGTAAAATAAGGAAATAGATTCATTGGGGAAAATCACATTATGTCCTCTACCTGGAGGGGATGAACTGGAACACGTTAAAAAAAAATGAGTGGAATTTGCTGCCTGAATACCAGGAAGCTTTTTGCAACCATTTGGAAATTAACTGAAGCAAACCAGCCCGATGTACAGCTTCAGGGAAGCAAGCTAAAGCATGTGCAAGGCTCCTCCTTGACTAAGGGTCCACTAGAGATCAATTAAACCAATTCCCTGCTTTCGAAGAAATGGAGGCCATTTATTCCCTGTAGCAGACAAATGCTGCCCTGGCAGCTGATAACTAAGTGGATTTAGTGCATGCTTTCCCTCCTGATCCTTTCACCAGCCCTGTACTATCCCTGCACTCTGGCCAGACAGAGAGCTTCAGTCCTCTGTACTGTCAGCTCATCTCCCCTTTTATTAGCCTGTATCAGGCCGTGCCATCTATCCTTGTCCATTAAGAGCACAGTGTTCTGCACTCGTGTCTGCTGCATCCTCTGACCCTCACAGAGCTATAGTGCTGTCCATTCCTTCGCTTTTTTGCCAGCTCCATGCATGCTCTGTCCTTCTGAGTTTTCCAGCTGACAGGCTATGGAGAGCCCCTCCAGCTATGGCTGTGTCCTCAGGATAGTCCTCAATATCCAGCCGAAATACTTGGGAAGCAGATATTTACTGATGCTGTAAATTGGTGCTACAGTGAGGCTTTGCTGATTTACATCAGTTGTGGATCTCATGATGAGTTTGGATCCTGTTATAACTGTTTGAAACGCCTGCCATCTGTCTATTCCCTGGGTTTTGTTTCATCCCATTATGTAGGGCCCAATGTACAAATGTCAGTTTGGGACCGAGATCCAAAGTGAAGGAGAGTGAAAAGACATATCTCTGCGTGTGGCACAGGGCTGTTCTTCTGCATCTGTCCCATTTCCTACAACTCAGTCTATCATGGAAACATGAGACACAAATGGCTTTATTTGCTGGCTTCCCAAAGTCATGCAACAGCCTCAGTGGGAATTATCTTCAGTGGTGGAAGGGGACAATTACCCAGCTAATGAAGCACATTTTCCTTTTTCTTCTTCACCATAAAGCTGCATGGAACCTGACTCTCCATCCAGGCGCACAGAGAAAGTGCCGAGCGCTTGCAGAATGGGCCCCCAATCAGTAGTGGCAAATGCACTTAACATGCCTGCTGGAAAATGAAATGACTGATACCATGTAATTAGGCCTTAATTATTTATCATTTTTGTTTAATTATTGCCACTTGGAAGTTAACAGGTTATAAAACTCTTGGGCTGTGTTTATTAAATGTTGGTAGATTATTAGCAAGTAAGTGCCATTTCTGAACGTTAATGAAATATCTGTGAAAAGCCCATGGCCAGAGGCACTCCAGCACTACACAGCCATGGCACAGGGCAAGCTACAGGAGCTCAAGGCTAATTATGCCTTGCAGGCAGGGCCATGGGCAGAGAGAGAAGGGCAAAAGTCAAAAGTACCATCACTAGTTTGCACCCAGATGGGTATCTTCCTCATTTGCCTTTGCCTGATATCATCTATCATACAGGTTGGGAAATGCTTCTGCTGCCGAACGCAACACGTCCATGCTTGAATCTACCCTGAGCTTCTTTCACGTCATTGTCGTGGTGGGATAGGGTTGTGCCATTGCTATTGTTCAAAAAGCTAGTTTGGGATAAGGTAGTGTGCACCTCTCTCTGTGTTCCAGGCAAGGGAAGCTCTGGCCAGCCGGAAATGACAAGACAAAAGAAATGTCCTCAAAATGTAATGGTAAATTTCGCCAGGGAGAGCTTACCTGGGATGAAACCTCAACACTGCTGATTGTTACTGGTTTTAAGGTTCTGGAAATTTAATTCAAAACACAGTGATAGTGCTCCAGGAGCAATAAAATACCCGTTGTATTTCAAAATGCGTCTCTAAAAAAGGAAGTAATTATTTCTCCCTGTTTAAAGCACTAAAACAAGGAGCAGTTTTTCCTCTTCTATGGACAGAAAGATGCGAAGCCCCATTCTGTGAAAGCTGGAGCTTACTCCAGCTTCAGCACAATCTACAAATATCATAGGCACGTTTGCTGAGCCGAGCCTATAGTACTGACCAAAGCCACAACGGAAGCCTGCGGCAGGGCGAGGCTTTGACCTTATTTCCCATTCCTCAGGCTCGTATCTCAATCAAGGATCCAGTCTGCCTCTGCTGAAGACAACCCTAAGCCTTTCTGCTTGCCTTGAAGTGAGATATCCCTCTGAGCTGCACCCAGGCTGGTTTCCCAGTTGTTCTTTCCCCTTTCAGAAAACAAAGGTTTGGCAGGGATGTCTCTGCACTGATCCTGTCCTCAGTTCTTCCTGCACTGCCTCCGCCCGTGGCCCGGGAGAAAACTAATGCCAAGGGATTTGCCTGCAAACACCAGCACTACACCTGTCCTGCTACTACCAGCTGCCAGTTCCTAAATTATAAATGGAAGGATATTTCATCAGAGCATTAAAGGGTAAGAAGTGTCATTTTATACTAACCAAAACTTTCAAGGAGAAGACAGGCTGTAAATTATTTAGGGAAAAAGTCACATTTTATTCTGCTGGAGAGTGTGATGGGGAAAAGAAGGTATGTTTTCTTCCCTCTCTCCATGGGGGGAAAAACTGCAAAGGAGGAGGAGGACCTTCTTGTTTACCTGAATGGCTCCCAGTGACCTCCCACTTCTCCCTAGTATTATGGTACTTTACCAAGACATTATTCCTGGGGGTAAAGAGAAATGGATGTCTGGTCTTCCTTTCCCTTGGGAGGGTGGACCCAAGGAGCTGCAGAGAGGTTTTCTTGTCCCTGCCGTGAAAACAGGCTTTTCATCCAAGGAAACACAGGTAATTGCCTGACCTGGAGCACTTCTGCCAGCGAAGAGTTCAGCCTTTCCTCTCTGGAGCATCTTGGCCTCCTTCAAGCTGGTTCATTCCCTTTGCACTTGGGTAGCCACAAATATTCTTCCTTCTCAGAGATTCACCAAAATGCTCTTCAAGACACCTGCCTAAGTCAAAATATCCCACTTAGTTCCAAACAGTGTCATTTCTGTGGAAGAAACTGCAACATTCCTGTTCAAACTCATTTCACAAACAGGGATTAGATTTCTCTTCCATCCCTTCCCTCCCTCTACCTTCCTCCTCAGTCTGTGCAAGGGGAAAGTCCCCACTCCCCGCTTCTGCGGGATGCTCTGAGGGCCCTTTCTCTCCTCCCTGGGAAACACCTGCACATCCCAGGAAAGTGCCAGCCTCGTAAATATGAAAACCCTGCTCTGTTTTCCCCACACACACCCCAAGGAGAGTTAAATGCAGAGATTATTTTTAAACCCAACCAGCAGATTAGCATCTCATTTCACCATTTCTACGCTGCCGATGAAAGATGGGCTGGGGAGAAAAACGTTCCATTTTTTCCCATTTCAACCCCGCACCAGGCTAATTAAGAAGCTGAGGTTAAAAAGCTCATCATAAACTGAACAAGTTCCAACCCAATTTCATTAGGATGCCAGGGCTTCATTGATTTAGGCAGGATTAGCTATTGTGAAATGGAAATGATGCCATTAGATGCATCTCCCCCTGCCTCCTGCTCCCCCCCGCCTCCCCACGCCTTCCCTCCCATCCACCTCTCGCACCAAGCCCGGCTGGCAGGCTCAGCCGAGGCACAAAGCTGGCTCATTTCATTATGGAGAGTTTAAGCAAAAGGGCCAATCAGCGTTTATTCGTCTGGCTGCAGCTGGAGTCAGCTCATCAAACAAATTAACAGGATTTTCATGGAGGGTTTTGGCCAACACACCACATTTCACTTGGAGTTGACTAAACAAACCTGGGCTGTGTTTCATCGGAGGAGAGAGCAGGGAGGATGGGAAGGGATGGTGATAGGGCACTTAGTGGGGAGAGGGCATCTTCCCCATCCTGCCGGACAGGGGCTGGGATGGTGCTGCTCTTCTTGGCCCCTGCCCGGGGTGGGGCTGGTTGGGAGGGAAGGGTTTGGGGCCAGGAGCAAGGGGAAGGGGCCAGGTCTCCTCCAGAGCAACAGCAGCTGCTCAAGTGCCTGCTTGCGAGTGACAGGGAGGGATTCGACTGCTGCACTGAGGCTCTCATCACTGCTTTCCCTATCTCCGCTGGCTCTTCACCCTTCTCCTGCCCTTCTATCCAGTCCATCCACTCCTTTCTCCCCACATGTATTTTCGTCCTGGAGGGGATGCAGTTTTCCCACGGTGTGACCCCTCGTGTCTTGCTCCCCCACTGCAAATACAGGTGGCAGCAGCAGGAATTAGGGCAGGCAGAGATGGTGCAGGTCCTGCGGGAGAGACCCCAGTGTGCAAGGGCCAGGATCCACCACGCCTGCCCCGCTCTGGCCGAGACAGGAGGCAAAGGAAAGGTAATTTGCTGAGGAGGAAGAAGAATGCTTTTAGGGGGAAAGCAGAGAAGAAAGGGGAAGCAGGCTGAAGGGGAAAAAGGGGGAGAAGTCAAGCTGTATGCAAAATTTCCCAAATCTGTGAGTAAGTGAGCGTAAAATATTGCTGGAGAACGCAAACGAGATGTTGGCCCAGGGGTTAGCTCTGCTCCTACGTAGAGGAAAGTTCATGTAGCACAAAACCGTGCTATCACAGTTGTATATATATATAAACACATACACACTTTGGGCAGGAGTTTGTGCATTTTTTGAATAAGGCAGGATGAAATAGGTTCATGAAGGAGAGTCCTGCCAGGTCAGCTTCAGTTCCAAAAAAGGGGTAAAATACCACAACATGATCCTGTTCGACTTAATTTTGACTGCTGGGCTGTTGGCTCCAGTCCAGCACACAGAAGTATGAACACTGAGGGATGCACTGCAACCCAGACCTGCAGCTGTGGCTGAGCCGCTGGGAGAGTACTACCAAGATCTCTTAGATCTAATTAGATCTAACAAATCTATCTGTTCTAAAGCTTCTCTCAGTCTGCTTTGGAAAAGTCAGAGTTCAAGCCCTCCAAAACCCGGATTATTTATTATTCATTTATTGTGCCTAGAATTGCTGGAGAACTTGATAACCACAGTATCTAGGTCTATTACTTAAATATACTCTAAGGTTTTCATTCAGTTAGTCCCCAGGTGGAAAGGATGGCCACAGTTCCTTCTGTTAATTGGCTTCTGGGACAATAATAGAAAATTATTTTGGGGAGGATGTCCATTTTTATCTAAATCCTGGAAAATCGATCCCTCCTAACCAAAAAGGACTTAAAGAAAGTGAACATGCCCGATTATGTCAATTATCCTCCACCAATTATCTCAGGAGACCCATTTCTCACAAGCCCTTTCAGTTTAATTTTAGTAGACTATTTTTTTTTTCCCATCAGACAGTACAAGAACATGGACACAATTAGTGAAACCAAAAAGGCAGCTCAGGGAAATGCACCCAGCATATGGGTGACATTCACAGTTCAGTGCGTCAGGGAGGTTATCTAGACAAAAGTCCACCCAGGCTCCTTTTTTTTTTAAGAAGGTTAGTTATTTCCCCATGCAATAAAAGTATCAGCTGCCATGTAAACCAAAGAATAAGATCTCAACTCAGTCAGCCAGGCCTGAAAACGTTTTTTTCCTTCTCCATTGTAAGCTATGTACAGCTGGCTACATATGTAATGCAATATTTAGGAACCGGGTACAGGTGAATGATCGACTGACACGATTTCTCAAAACCATTGTATACTCATGCAGGGCACTGAAATAAATGAGTCAGTATAAATGGTCAATATAGCAGGACATATTAAACCTTTGCATAATTCAAAGATACAAAGGAGCTTTGATCAGGAAAAAAATTATCCGCGCATCAAAGCAGTGGCATGTCCTGCAGAGTCTTTTGGCTTCCCTTGCAAAGCCATGGAGTAGTCGCTTTCTCCCATGTCTAAAACATGAGCCTCTGGCGGGTTTATTTCCAGAGCTCCAGGAATGCGTCCTCTGTTGCTGTGCAGCTGTATTCTCCAAGGATGTACTTTGCAAGATGTTTTCTTGTGTCTCATTTTCTGTTCTGAATGTCTTCAGGTGGTCGTCAGTGTATAAAATTAAAATAATAATATTAAGTTTGTTAGAGAATCTGAGCCTTGTGTTTCCTTTCCTAGACTGGGTTTCTAGAGCTTTTTGTTGCTGTTCTCTTTCCATAAACTTGTCTGAAAAGTATTTCTGTGTAATAATTTCTCAGCTTTCCCAGGACTCTTCTAGATAGAGAGGAAATGCAAACTATAAGGGTAAGGTGGTGTCAAATTTACTGGATTTCTGTTGCTAGCTTTCACATTGATCTGTGCTTTGCAAATGGATCTCTTTTTCTTCTCTCCTCGCTCAGCCTCCTGTTTAATTTATAGCTTAGACTTCGTGGGTCAGGAATTTTATCTAACTAGGTGTTTTATACATGGCCTAGCCCAACAAGGCCTCAACCTTGGTTGTGGCCTCTAGACACTATCACACTACAGATACTAAATACTAAGTACTTTCATGCATGCTGCTGGGTGTTGAATAGGACATCTGTCTTGGCTCATTAAATGCAGCACTCCTCTGTTTTTCCAGGGAAAGTTCACCTTGAGAGAGACCTCCCTACTCCCACAGTGAGGCAGAAAAAAGGAGGAAAACGTAGCCAAGGCTGAGCTACGGATGCCTCCCATGTGGAGGAAAAACCATGATACGGCATCTTGGTCCATTCCTCCCCTCTCCTTTTGCCCTTCCCCTTTCTCTAAACAACCGTGCTTCTGAAGGGGGAATTATCTCCTTCAAATCAAAGCAGAGGGTAACCTATTTCTTGCAGAGAAGTAATAATTAAGGCACTAGAAGGATGCAATCTGCATACATTATTGCAAGTTATGCCAACAGAATGTCAACATTTGTGTCATAAGTAATCTTGAGCAGCAATTACTCTGCGCATTGGCCTGGAATCCATCGACAGAGCCAGTGGTACTAATTATAGGGGAGCTTCTCCTCAACTGGAGGATGGACAGAGGATTACAAAAAAGGATCGATGTGCAAAAGAGATCACCTAACCGGACCACCGTGAATATGCAGCTGAGGGAGAGCCTAATATCCTAAAAGGGAAACACCTGCCTCTCGCTACTGAAGAGATGAACATCAGGTAAAATAAGTCAGTGACGTGCTTGCTCTCAGCTTGGTCCACTGGCAGTTTTCCTGGCAGGATGCAAATCAGGAGGGAAGACCCTGGAAAAAAGTCACTAGAAATACTACAAATCATGATTAAGAGGTCCTGATTCCTCATCTGTAGGAGAAGACACCTTGACAATAGGGGAAACAATGCATTTATTGAATTCTGCAGGATTTCTCAGTCCTGGAAGAGTAAGCATTAGACTCAGGGTGTTCTAGCATACAGTCTAAGACTCCACTGTAAATAAAGCTGCAATAAGAGTCAGATTTGAGGCTGCCTTTAATTTCCTTGCT
The DNA here is from genome assembly GCA_034782735.1 of Sagittarius serpentarius. Lineage (NCBI taxonomy): Eukaryota > Metazoa > Chordata > Aves > Accipitriformes > Sagittariidae > Sagittarius > Sagittarius serpentarius. The sequence goes on from JAVKLA010000052.1 coordinate 12,701,461, forward strand.
TATTGGCACTAAGTTTTGATATCACTCACTTGAAACAATGGCAACACCCTAAACACAATACTATATTGGTATCATAGAAAGTAAGATGCTTGGAAAGTTCATAACAAAACATTTCCCTTTCTAATTCACCCTGCCCTCCCTTCCTGCAGCGAAGGGAGAAGAGATAAAAATCCTGTGAAATTTACTGGCGAATGTCTTACTAACTTCATCTTAGATGCGGTGGTGTTACCTGATAAGTGCATAGCTCTGTAATGTATGAGCTCTCTTTCTTTCCCAAAGGAAAAGAATCTCTTTTTCAGCTCTATAAGGCAAACCCTGAGAAATATGCATCTCCATCATGCCTCCAGTCGCTCACAACTGTACATGCTCATGCTCACCTGCAGCAAAGGAGACAGTGCTTGCACCAAAATTTTCCATATTGCCCTTTTTCCAGCTTAGAAACTTTAAGTTTGATCTGAAATTTTGCCTTAAGGCAATTGTTCTTAAGAACAGTTCCTGAAAAGCTGTCATCAGGGAAGACCAGCTGGTGTGAAATAAAGATAAGCCTTTATCATCTTCATAATTTCTGAGGGACAGTTGAAAAATGCAATCTGTGATGTTTGAAATGTAACCTTTGATAACTGTGGAGACAATAACTGTCAATGTCTAGCAATTTTGGAGTACTTTTTAAACTTTTTACTTTACTTAGACCTGGGAGAAGAAAAAGCATAAGGAAGTTCTTTTCCTCATATTACTAAATTCCCAGATCCTAAAAAATTACATGAAGAATGCTCAGGATTTTTATTTCCAGGAGGAACAGTCATGTATTTTGTACTTTTCCATACTTTGCTTCCATACACTGCTCTTCCTTAGTTTTTATCTATATATGAGGGATATATAAGCTATGGCCAACATTTTGGTTAGAACCAATCCTTTATCTGCCCACTCTGTGCTGACTCCAACCACTTTGTTAACTTGCCCTGCCTTGCCTACTGGTTAAACAGAAAGCATCATTTATTGTCTCTTTTCACTCCATGTCCTCCATGAATTTGGCTACTATCTTGCAGATATGCAGAAGTCTTCAAGACTTCTCCCCTGCTATCAATAACTTTCCTCATCCACTTCTGGAAGCTTTATAACCTAAACCTCTGCCTGTTCCTTGATAGTGGATGCCCTCTACCTCCCTCTGAGGACGCTGGCAGAGATACTCTCGTTCATACTGAAACCCCACAGATTTATGGAGCAGGATCAGGCCCGCGAAGAGTATCTTCTTGAGTTACCACCCACTGAATGTGTGTCAGATGGTCTCCACAGTTTGCTTTGAATGGTCTCTGATCCCTGGCACACTGAGCTCGCTGTGTTTCACACACGCCTGGAAACGGGAGCTTTCTTGCCAGGTAGAGCAACGCTCCAAGGCCCTCATGCCTCCCCAAGGCCTGGAGCTCACGAAAGTTGCATTTTGTCTTAATACTCTGTCATTAAGTGGAGTTAAAAATAAAGCCTGTCAGAGCCTCACAGCCTGCAGGGAAAAGGATATTAATTACAGCAGGCAGAGAGTGGAGAGGAGCTGCCTTGAGTGAGAAGTCTTCCCGCTGAGCTGTCACCTTCTCTGTGTCACCAGCAGAGCTCTGCTTCGTTTCTCACACGGAGCAGAGGTTGGCCCCGATACCTGCAAAACGGCAGGACAGGAGGAGCCAGCAAAGGGATTTCATTGCTGGCTCTGACATGCTCACTGGCACTAGCTTCCCCGCCTGCAAACCAAATCTCTGCGCAGCTTAACGCAGGGGCATGGAGTGAGGGATAAAGAAAGGGCAGTGGTGGCAGCTACAAGGGAAGAGGTTATTCAGGGACCCAAAAGAAAATTCATTGCTAAAGCCTTCCATGCTTGGGATTTCAGTTATAGGGAAAAAGTGGGTCATTAAGGACCAAGCAGACAGTAGACTCAGCAGAAAGCGGCACCCAGTTTTCCTCCAAGATATATGAAAAGAAGATTGAGCTGCCAAAGGAAGACAAAGACCAAAATGTTAGTATCAGCTCCATCTCATAGCTTCTTAGCAAAGGAGATATAGAGTGTTACCTTTCCTTTTCTTCTAATCAATAAAGAGACATGAAAATATCCCTTCAGAACTTAGGTTTAGCCCTGACTGCTCAACTCTTTGCATAAAGTATATTTAGGACAGTATTGAAGTGTATATTTATATGTCTGTATTCGTGTCTGTTGCGTGTTTAGAGGGAAGATACCTTGTCTGAATACGACATTACTTAGTGGGGTCATAGAAGGGACCAGCTCCCCAGCTGGATCTTCAGCTGGTAAAGTGGTTTTGTAGGATGGAGGGTAAGGGTGATGGGGAATGGTTCAGCCAGCCAGAGCACCCTGTGTTTCTGAGAACACGCCTCCGTGATTTAAATAACCCCTAAACTTTGCTGGAGGGGACAACAGTGAGAGAAAAACAATAAAATGAAAGAAAAGCAACACCAGGAGCCAAATATTGTCTATTGCTGTTAGAATCTTTAGCTGGGCGAATCGATCAAGCTGACAGTGCAAGCCCCTCTAATGGGAAGGCTCCCAATGCCATCAGCTGAAGGGTAACAGCAGGGGGACGGTACCATACCGATGCTGCCATGCCAGGATGTGCTGGCATCTACTTCTTCTTTGTCAAAGCCTGACTTTGCCCAACAGATCCATTGACAGAGAGTAGCACTATGTGCCAGTGTCTGACTAACTTGGCAAGGGCTCTCCCTCTGCTAGAGAAGACTTGAGAGTTCACTTAGCGGGCACTACACCATCCCATACCCATCTGCAAAAGAGCCCTCCACTGCTCTTTTCAGAGCACTGTCAAGGAGAGAGGGAAATGAAAGAGCAGAAAAGAGTTAAGGCACACAGGCTGGTCCTTGAAACCAGCAGGAAAGAGGCAGTGAAAGAGCTTAATTAATGGCACATCAGAGTTCCCCAAGATGTGTGTCTAACAAGGCCTTTGCCTGGCACTTTAGCTTTGCTTGTGAAAAGTTAATGCAGGCAAAATATAAGCAGAAGGCTGTGTGAAAACAGGAGCCAGCATGAGCAGATAGATCCTGATTTAATTCTCTCCATTGGATGACAGCCCTCTGTGCCTCCTCCCCACTATCTTATTCTCAGGGATATGCTTATTACAGCTATTTCAGAGAGAAGAAACAACCAGCCAAATGTATAGGGAGAGATCCGCTTTTATCATGAACACCAAATGAATAAAGCAGGGTCAGAGTGTTGACTTAGAAAATTACAGTCTTCCTGGCTCCTGAATAAATCCAGACATGGTACCCTATGCCACTCAACTTTTACAAAATTTAATTTAGAGCAGTTGATTTATTTGCTGTGGACAGGTGGACTCTATAAAGAATTTTTAAGGCAGAATTTACAGTGGGCTTTATCACGCAGTGAGCAAAAGAGCAACAGGAGTCTGACAGGCCTTTCCTGATTCCCATGGGCTGCCCCTCCAAAGCAAGGAAGAGGTAGCTGCAAAGAAACACGAGGCCAGCCAACGCTGGCAGTGGAGGGGAGCCAAGGGAGCCTTCAGGTGAGGAAGGCCAGGGTTTGTAGGAGCTGTCTGGGATTATACATAACACAAGTGTTTGCAAGGTCTTGAGATCAAGTGGGTGCATTTTTTCCATTGGCCCTGCCCTAAGGGTCTGGGCTTTCGTTGGGTAAAAACCTCACATCTTCTGCAGGGATGATGGTGTCTAGTTAAGCTTGGTACTTGGATGAATGCAGAAGCTAGAGCTGGGGCAGTTTGTCAGCTGGGTGGGATACATCTTAGGAAGACCTTTCCTTAGAAACTCTTCCTTCCTTGTCACCTTCTCCTGAGCTTTGGGTTTCCAACTGTCAGTTCTGGGAGATCTTCCCTGTCCTTGCGCTGCAGTTAGGGTCACTAGATGCCTACAAGCTGAAGCCACCTTGATCAAAAAAGAAAAAAATAAAGGTGGGGAGGAGGTTTAAGCAGGAAGGTGCCCTTAGGAAGTCATAAGTTTGACAGCTGCTGGTTTCAAGGACAAATTGTCAGCCATGTCTGAGAGGCTTTTGGTTTCAGAGAGCTCAGGGTGCTTCAGCTTCTCTATCTTTTTCTGGGTTTAACTGGGTCCCCCTAGCACGCAGGAGCACGGCTGGTCTGTTTCCTGTGCTGTGTGTTTTACAGCTCCTTAGGGAAGCACATAACTGAGACCAACAACGCTGCAAACTCTTCCCAGTTGAAAGGGTTAATTGGAACAATCAATAAGCAACAATACCCTGATTTCTGGGCTTGATTGACTTTGAACAGCGCAGTCAGTGTTTGGATGTGACACAGCCACAGCTGTGAAAGCAGCAATTGTTTTGTGTGAGTCAGCCAGAACCGGTGCCCCAGCGCACAGGGGTGGGTGCTGTCTTCTCCATGAAACCCAAGGCTGAGAACCTGATTTTGCTGTGCCGGTTAAGGTGGCAACACGGCTCTTCTGAGCCCTCTACTCAGTTGCAGCAAATCAGGCTCCTTAAATAACTAGGGCTAGAGGAGAGCATTCAGCTCCTGTCCTAAATTGCTAGCTCATTGGTAAATCTCCAAGCACTTTGCCAAGAAGATCACAGTTACTTTGTTCTTGCTAAAGAAACTGAGGCACGGAGAACCCAAGTAAGCTGCTAGGTGGTATTTAGCAGCTTGAGGAGGAACAAAAATGAAGCCCTGTAGATTCCAGACCCCTCATTTTCTATACCATAAAGTATATCCAAAACTAAAAACCTGAAACTACGAAAGCTAGGAAGAGACACAAAATTAAGTTTATACTAATTCTAAGGTTTAGCAAATGGAAGAAAAAAAACATGTTAAGGACTGAAACATAAGGAGGCTGAGACAGCATCTATCTTTCTTCAAGGCCTCCAAGGAGCTGAAGGTGCTAATGAGGGAGACTCTGTGCAGGGATTTATAGAGTGAAAGCCAGGTAGACACACAGCTGTGGAACACTTTCCTTCTTCAGGGGACATTACCAGCTTTTCTGACCAACTCGTTCCCACTCCAGTGAAGTGGTCGCCTATGTGAATCCTGAAACCTGAGCCTGCTCCTACAACTGAGCATAAGTTGTGAGCAAGTCTCTGACCACCATCAGGCAATCAGGGTGGATAATGTACCTTTTGTCGTTAAGGGGGAATCATCCCTAAATGTGGGTGCCTGCAGGTCCCAGACCTCCCACCTTATCACTGAAGACCCCGAAAGAGCTACCTGTTTCCCAATAGCTGGTAGTTTAAAGAGTTACTAATGTTTCTAGCCCAGGTTTTGACCTTCCCTAGCCTGAGGGTCTTGGCCTTGTTTCGTTTAGGTAAGACCCAGAACAGAAATTTTGGCTGCAAAATACTGGTATTTGTGAGCTCGGCAGCATGCAGTGAGAGTGAATGTGACACACAGAGCCCAGCCAGGGTACAGGAAACACAAAGCATCTGTGTGAGCTCTTCAGGAGAGCAACAAATGAAAAACAAAGCATTAATGTGACCCAAGAACAGACTACTCATGGGTGTTTTTCAGTTACAATAGACTATTATAAAGGGACAATGTTCTCTTATTTACAATAAACTTCATCAATTTATAAGTCTTTCCCTTATTTAAGAAAAACACACAATACAATACAAGCTCCATCTGGCTCTATTTAGACTTCAGGCCTTTATGTTTGTACAGCCAGAAGCCATCAATTATGCTGTCAAGACCAAGGAGTTCAAGGCCCTGGACACAGGAAATGAAAAGGAGGCAGGGGAGGGAGAGGGCACAAATGGGAGCCTTGAAAAAGTCATAATTAGTTGTGTGGTAAATGATCAACCTGAGGGTTATTAAGCATCCAGGTTTACAGAGTCCACGATGCTTTGCTGGCTCTTTTGCAAAGCTAAAGCCATGAAGACACAGCTACACACAGGGAGGGTGCAGAAAAAGGGCACAATGGGATTTTCCTCTTTGCTTTTGGGAGATTCACTCAAAGCCGAACACATCCTTCTCCAAAAGGCAATGCTAAAGCCTCAGACATTTACCTGGCTGTCCTGGTTTCGGCTGGGATAGAGTTAATTGTCTAATGTTTCTAATTCAGGGACCAAAAGGTCTTCCAGGTAGCCCCTTTCTGCTGCACCCAAATGACCCCCATGTTAGGTCTGGGTGAGGAGAAGGCAGATCTTCCTGAAACAGCAGGTATCCACCAGCCCCAGGCTCCAAATATGCATGTCTGAGCAGAGCAGTTTCAGCCCCTCTTCAGTCAAAAAGCACGATGATCTAGGTGAGATTTGACACAAGAGCCTAAAGAACAGGATTTACAGGGTACCAGGCCAACACTTTGAGCAGAATACTGCGGAGGAAGATGGCTGAAGGAAGACACTGAGATGTCCCCTCTCTTCCTTACCAAAGAAAGGCTCACAGGACCCAACCTTTTGTTTCATACTTTCCTCTTGCGATCATTCCATTAAGAGGTATCAGACCAGTATGGCTAAAAATAAATATGCCTCTAATTCTTGTGTTAGAGGCCTAAGCTCTAAAGTTCTGGCATTAAATACAAGCCACCAAGACATACAAAACTTGTTACACCCACAAGCAGCAAAACAAGCTGGTGGACAAGTTCTGGTTACTGCCAACTGGAGGAGGAGGATGGGACCATGTCCATATTCTCTGGACCTTGAGGTGAAGGAAGGCCATGTTTCAAATCGGTACTCCTGGCTCCCTTAGCAGCACAGCAAATGTGCATATTAAACACAGCTGAGCTGCAAAGGGGGTATTATTAGCATGGTCAGCCATGCAGTTCTCTCATTTTAATAACAATCTGGTGACTCATCCATCCCATTAATTTAACATTAAAAAAGAGTGTGGGTCAGATCCTCTTCATTTACCTAAGTTTTTTTAAAAAAAAAAATATTTTTGCTTGGCTCTAACCTGAAAGATCCTACTACCATACAAAAAAATGCATTTTCATCCACAGCTATTATTTTGCCACTTTGTAATGTTATGATAATTGCATTCCATGTTCAAAACTGGGACACTTAGAAGCATGAAATTGAATACTAAAGACCTTCTTCCCCCTATTGATCTGTATTCCAGCAACACAGAGGGACCCTCAACCCCAGACCAAGACCCCGTTGTGCTGGGAATGTCTAAGCACAGAACAAAAAGACAATGCCTGCTTCAAGGACTTATAGGCTACAAGTTACAGCCCAGCAATGAGGATCACCATTATCTAGCTAACTGCAGGCACTGACCATACAATAAGCACATATCCATACACTGAGCTTTTCCAAATGCATATTTTTTCAGAAGCAAATAGCATAAAAACTGTATTATGAACAGTGTCATTTTGCAATGTATTTTTGTTCTCTTAGAATATGATTCCCAAATTGTTTGCTCAAAGAGAAAGCTGTAGCATTGGAAATACTTGCAAGTATATTTTTGAATAATAGAAATACTTGGGTGAAATGTTTTGAACTGCAGTCCTAGAAGCTCTGAAACTGGGTTAATCCAAGCTATTGTTTTGTGCCTTGTTCAGATGTGCAAGTTGGCTTTGCTTAAATCACCCCAAACTATTATAGCCCTGGACTTCACAGTAAAGAAAGTTAAACATCTGGATTATATTTTACATAGTGATAGCAGAGCATCTACTTTGAGCTGCCAGTGCCATTGGAGAGATATCCTGTCAGTGCAACAGTGGAAAGTCCCCTTCCTCAGTTTCTGCAGCCAGAGTGAAGAGAGAGAAGGTGAAAGGAAAGCTGTAGGGTGTCCCCATTCCGAGATGCTCCCTTCTCTTTCCAAGGGAGAACTCTGGAGAGAACATTCCGCCCCCAGCCCAGAGCCTTTCTAAGACCATCTCTGAAGACTGAACAGCAATAACTCAACCTGACCAAAAGTAGTTTCCGTGCGTAAGAGCAAAGCACACTCTAGAGTCTCATGAAAAACTAAAGAAATAGTACTTGTGTAGGACCAAATGTGACAAAGGCTTCATGCCAGAATAAACCCTTCCTCCCTTTAGTTTTCTCAGCCCCAGGACATACCTACCTACTACATTACATATCAAAAGAGGAGGCAGGTCAGTTTGGAAAAGGAGGAGTTTCACACACATGAGCAGTAAACGCAGACCATGAGCTAATCTGTACCATGCAGTGCCTAACCCCTCGATCAATATCTGTATTGCAGAGAGGAATGTACACTTAAACACTGCAAAAATCCCTGTGATCAGCCAAAGTCAGACTGTCTTCTCTTTTGTGTGTTTTGGTATGGGATTTTGGTTTGCAGGGCTGTGCCCAAGGAAGAACCACAGCTCAAAACCTGTCTAGAGAAGGATGTTTTCTAAAAATTTCCTGCAAAGCCTAAGTGTGTAAGCCCTTTCACATCACTGTGTTGTTCTTATGTTCTATTAACTGAGTAAGAGCTGCTGTGAATTATGTCCAGTAGGAGCAGGTAAAATGAAAAGCAAATAACGCAACAGCTACATTAGGTCAGGCAATAGGGGTAATTGCAGAAAATGCCAAAGAGGGAAGAGACGTCTCAGGTCAGAGATACACCTTTAGATGTCTGGGTGCACATAGCCTGTGTCCCTGGCAGGGCACATGCTGGATTTGTGGCCAAGTCTTCTTGCTTAATCTGCCCACGTGGGAGGCTCTGCAGAGAAGAGGGGTCAGAGGTGCTCAGGGGATGCTGGGCAGCTGCCGGGATCTGTCTCCAGCCTTCCACTATGGAAGGGAGGGTTCTTGCGGGAAGAAAAAGCAGGTTGATTGACTTTTGAAGTGTATTTTCTGCTAAAGGGTTTAATTCTTTCAAATCAGACATTCGGGAATATTCTGTGGTTGGTATGGACATTTCCTCCCTGCGCCTGCTTGCAGTCAGGGAAAATCGGACAGGGCTCTTGCTGAAGTGGTCTCTTTTCATTTTTACCTTCCTGTACGGCAGAATGGACTAGTGATAAGAGAAAAGTACGTATTAGATGCCTTTGGTTTGAGTCCTATTTCTGCCTCAGGTGAACTCTGTTCCCTTCTTAGCATGCATGATTTAACTTTTTAATGCCTCTGTCTCTCCATTCTAGAAAACGATGGAACTAACTCTTACAGAATGCACCAGAGTTTTCAAACAGAAAATGCAAAGCCTTCTTTGTCTGGGTAGGAACAGCTATTTTCCACAATGATACTGGAAGCCTGCATGTAATTCTGGTACCCTGTTCCAATATTGCTTTGTCTCTTCATGTGTTGATACGCTGTGACAGCTTGTTTTATGTTTATAGGGCAGGTGTTTTGTTACTACATGACTCAATCAGCATGTGGTTACAGCAAACAATGTGCTGAGATACTGTTCTCTAGTGACAAACACAGCTCCTCTTCTTCTCTGAGCTCAAGGGCCTTTGCTTTGGACTCTGACACTTTGCAGCAAAGTGGTGAACCCCTGAGCCGCGTGGGCAAATGGCAAGAGGCAAAGCCAGCGGCCAAGCATGGCAGGGATGGGTCCACATGTGCCAGACCACCATCACCATGGGACCTTCTGACAGACTTACCTGCTATAGCCTTAACAAGTAACAATCCCAGAGCAGCGCCCGGACTCGGGCTGTGTCTCCTGAATTTTGATTAGCTGAAGCACCAGTCTCTGACGCTGTGTGCAAGTGGACAAAAATTCCTGGTGCCAGTCAGCTTGACCCAAGTAAGTACAAATTGGATGTGAAAAGCACAGGCATGGAGAAAATGCTGGGGATGGGGCAGAGGAGAATGAATTGGAGAAAACTGAAAGCTGTGGGGCAATGATATAGATAATTCCAGTGACACCGCGACTGGATGATGTCTTACTGGGAAGACATTTTGATATTCAGATTTACAGGATCTGATGGTTCTCTAAATGAGACACTTTTGGAGAGGTTTTGGTTTAGGTAAGATTTCTGAGAACTGAAATTTCCCTACCAGATCTTTTTGAGGCACATTCTGTTCATAGTTATGGTTGCTTAACTCCTTAAATTCATTAAATTTAGCTCAGAATTGATTGAATGTAACAAAGAATGCATTTTGGCCTGTTGACTTTAACACATACACAGGTTGGTGAGAGGTAAAACCCACCTGCCAAGTCACTGTTATAAATGTTGATTTAGAGCCTGCTTTGCTATATAGCATTTGGATTCTGCTTCATTTGCTTCCCACTTGTAAATGAGATTTCACATATTGTCCTTTAAGTTTTACCTCTAGAGCATTTTCTTTTATTACTCACGCTTCTGGGGATTCTCACTGAGCATGAGAAAGTCGACTTACAGAGAACGTGGGCCTTCTCCGCTTCAGTGTTTAAAATCCTCTGACCGTCCCCCCAGCCACCACTTTCCTCTCCTTTTTTTCTGTGCTCAGGCTTTTGAGCTATAGAAGTGATCAATTGCTTAAATTATTGTAATGGTTTGCACAGGGAAGGGGGAGGGGGCATGTGGGGATGGAATTAAAAAGTGTCCCTCCAAGCTGAGAACTTGGTATTAAAAATCTCAGTCAAATCCATTCTGAAACCGCTGAGCTAATAAATCTCACAAACACAGCTTTACAGTGGAAAGTCTAACTCAGTTTAAGTATGTACTGCAGGTATTACTGCAACATGACTAATGGTGAGTGAATACTGCAGAAAGATGTCTGTGTATATTCATTTGAAGTCCTGAACAAATTTGCTTTGAATCTCCTGGTCTGTTTCTATGGCTGCTTTCCCCAAATACTCTAGCAAATGAGCTTTACTAGTGCGAATACTCATCAGAAGTCAATTTGGAACTCAAATAGCTTAATATTTTCCAAAAGCGTATTCCAAATTACACACATGAACATGCAGTTCAAAATGGATGCTGGTTCTGATGTGATTAGTTACACAACTTGCCCAATCAGAGATCAGAAATAATACACTACAGCTCATGTAACTATCCATGCAGCTTGGATTTCAAACTTTGAATGTTGGATATTTTCAATGAACTGTTTGTGAATAGCTTAGGAGCCTTGACTCCCATCCTCTGAAGGCATTTGTAAATAGCCATTTTAGCAATGAATAGCAGTTGGGAATTTTGCATTTCGTGAGTAGCCAACTTGCTGGAGGAGAGGAAGACTGGAATTTTCTAATGAATCACTAGTTATCTGTCTAGCTCTGAATGTCAGGAAGCTCAATACTCCAGCTCTATAGACAGAAAACCAGTAGTAAGTCACATTTTCCGCTGAAGTCAGCTGAAAATCCATGTTCATTGCGTGCTGTGGATTGGCATGTGCAGAGATTTACCCCATCTCCGATGGGAACACGGAGGACTCACCTTGCAACCTTTCCTTGAGAGAAACAGCCGACCATGAATCACTTAACTAAACAGGCAATCCTATCCATGTCGCTCTAATTTAGGAGCCGTTGTGCCTTCAGCGTAAGGCTGCTGCCCTGTGGGTATACTGGCATACAGGGATAGTTAGTGGCAAATGGCTTCTAGGGCTGGCACATCTCACTCCTCAGATCTCCTTTTTATCGTTTTTTTCTGCAGATGCTGTTCCTTATCACAGGCTTTACGTGACCTAGAAATTTATGTAACCTAGAAATTATAATACGAATCTAATGGATGGAAACGAAATATCGATGACCACGGATTTACCAGACGACCTGTTCTGCTGCAGAGAAGGGTTTCAGGATCCTTGTGCAAAAAGACACAAGACAGGGAAGGTTGGGCCTCTCCGCGTTTCCCGGTGACAGGGTGCAGAGAGAGCTTTTAAACATTATCGGAAGGCTTTTGCTGCTGTTATTAGATGAGAATCAACTCCAGTTCTCAATGTCACCAGTGTGGATTTGCCATACCATGAGGGAAATCCTTACCTGCCCTTCAGTGACAGGTTGACCAAAGCTGGTGTCTGCTGCCCACCATCCATGTTTTCTCTTCTGTCTCAGAAGAGGCTTAAAGCCCTTGAACTCTCTGAGAATGGCACACCTCTCAGGCAAGAGAGAGAAGACTGACAACAAACACCGACAGCCACGGTCCTAACTGGATCGAACTTGTGGAGAAATGATGTCATTACCAGCCCCGACGGTTTTCCAAGAGGAAACTTCCATCGTTTACCCTGAGCTGCAGCTCCAGCTGCATTAAACACTGTTTTCCAGCTAATAAAATGAGGCACAATTTTTTACACGCTGTTTGTGGTGACAGCATAATCACTCTTGCTGGGAGCCAGGCTCCAACCGGCCAGGAGCTGCAGAGAGCCCTGTAAGAGGGACCCAGCCTCCCAAGTTTTGGGTTTATTTCCTTGGGGATTTATTTTTCCCGGTAAAACTCTCCCTGATTCTCCCCCCCCTTTATCTATTCATTTATTTATTTACTTGTTGAATCTAGATTTATTTTGTTCCCCAGCAATTTCAGGTAAACAAAAGGAGACTGCTTCTGGGAACAGGCTGTTAATAGCCTCACTGGGGGAGAAGCAAATGCAGCTTTCCTAAACAAAGCTGCAGGGAGCATTGCTGCACACCCAGCAGGGTCTCTGGGGCAAAGCAGGTTTGTTAGCAGAAGAGCACGCACAGAGTTTGTGAGGTTGGGTTTTTGGTTTTTTTTTTTCCTTTTTCTTCTCTTTCATTCCAAGAAATACTTGCAGAAAGCAACTCAATGGGAATATGGAAATAAACCAGAAGTTCTGCTTCTGCTGAATTTAAACTGAGAGGAGAGGGAGTGATTCTGCACTCACTCCCAAATGGGGTAGCGTGGGGTAGCCCCACTGTAAATCAAAACCAAGTGAGGTGGCTTCTTGTTTTCCTTTCTAATTTTTCCCTCCTCTGTCACTCTCTTTTAGTCTCTGCTTATTTACTTTCTTTCCCCACGTTCTGGATTTGCCCCCTTTCTCCATTCCAGCTCCAGTTTTTCCCGAGAAATAAAAAATGAAAATCTGTGGTGTGTTGTACTGTCCTTACACAGTCTGTCTCAAATAAAAGGAACAGGGGCTGAGATCCACGGTAGAAACCTGGAAAGCTGCTGTACCTTACTGCTGGATTAAGTTTGTTGTGTTCGCATGCATCAAGTGAAGTCTGATCCAAAGATCACCGATGTCAGTAGAAAGATTTCCATTTACTTACCAGGACTGTGGATCAGGGCTTTGGATTAGGGTTGTGATAATGACCAGCCACCTTATCTGGTAAAGAAAACATCAAGAAAACCCTGGGCAGTCAAAGTTTGTCATTATCACCTCCAGTCTCCCATCTGTGTTGATGCTTGCCCTCTCAGACACAGTCACAGGCTAAAGAAAATGCAGATATTTCTCCCTCCAAAAACCTTGTGCTAGGATCCATGAGACATGATTTTCTCTCTGGAAATTCAATTTCTGAGCCCCTTACTGTCTCAAATGACCAAATGGAAAAGACAGTAATTGCTGAGAAACTTATTGACTTTTCCTTTTTAATTAATCCTAAGTGGAAGAAAACCTGCAGCTCCCTGTCCAGGCAGTGTATGTGAGAGAGGAGGAGGGAAGAGCGAGAGAGGGGAGAGAATCATAATTAAAATAACTCAAATTAATCTTGGTGAGTGCTCCTGCCACTTCAGTGCTCTGAGTACAAGGGGAAAGTGTCGTTCTATTCCAGCCTCTTTTGTTTCAAATGTCAGCTTGAAGGAGGACCACCAGACAACAGTCCTGTCCCACCTGAAGGGAGGCTTTTCTGGTCACTATAGCATCTGCATCCTTCCAGCCACCGTAGCAGGCCAAAATGCCTCATATTTCCTCTTTGTGAGGCCTGAACATGCATCATATTCAGCAAAATGAAAAAAACCCCCGCTGTCTAGGGACGTGGGTGATGGCAGAGCTGCTCCCAACCCATGGGTGAGCCTCCTGGGTGACAGAGGAGGGATGAACCCTGAAGGCTCATCTCATTAATGGGGGCTGAGCAGATTCCTATTAGTACCGCATCCAGCAATCTTAGCTAGGTGATGTTTATAGAAGCTCAAGGTTTTCAGGTAGGCAGTGTTTTAGGCATGCTGTATTTCTCCAACCAAAACAGCATGGACAGACGTAGTTCAGCTGTCACAGGGCCACCTTTCTGCAGTGCGACTCATTCACGGCGCACCTGGGCAAATACTGGACCCATAAGTTGTGACTGACAAACCAAGCGGCGAGGATGACGGGGCAGGGAAAGAGGTGAACCAGAAACTTCTGCAGACACTACACACGCTGGGCTGTCTGGCAGCACTCAGCTCTTTAGGAAAGTAGTAAGCTCTGAATTTTGTCCTGCGAAACAGCCAGACTGGCCCAAACTGCTTGCCTTTGAGTGATGTCTTATTGATGGCAATGGAAGCTGACCTCAGAAAAAAACAAGTTAAGGGGGGAAGAGAAACCGCTGCTCAGAAACAGCAGTGATCCGCGTGTGCCGTGGAGAGGAAAGCTCTTTCTCCCTGCACACTCCGCTGCAGACAGCAGCTACACCCCCTCACACCCACGGCGAAACTGGCCCCACGTGCGTTTCAGAACACAGTTTAATGACAAGCAGCGACTCAGCTGACAATTAATCCTTTCTGCTGGAGAAGGGGGCTCTTGCTATGTTTAGCCTCCTCCAAAGAAAGAGCAGCTTCTTAGAGAGAGAAAAATAACCCAGAGACTTCATCCTGGTGCTTGACTTGCACTACGCAGCGCTCGGAAGGAGCAGGACTCAGCGGGAATTTGCATGCTTCGCATTGCAAGTTTGTTTTATAAACCCCCAGGTTCGTTCCCCGGCTCGCGGAGCATCCCAAGCCAATTAGATTACATAACCAAATGAAGTCAATTGCAGACGAGCACAAAAAGCTGCTGTTTGATCTGGGTTCAGAGGAACACCCTCCATCTAGTAATAGAAGCTAATGAAGGCCGACAGCTCAGGAGGCAGGAGCAGTGTAGCTGTGCAGGGCTGGGACTTCAAGGCCACCCCCAGCCTCAGCGCAAGCGAGAGCGTGACTGGACAGTGAATCTGCAGTGCCAGCCGTGCCGAGCAAGTCAGATCTTCGCAGACCTCTTCTAGACCATCCTTTCCACCCCTGTGCCCCCTTCCCCTGCCGCCTCGCCCTGGCACACACGTCTCTGTTCTCTCCAAGCTACTTTGTTTTATTTTAGTTTTCTTCCTGCTGGCCGAGAAGTTGCTGCTGGGATTAAAAAGGCATCGGGCAAATCATCGGTATGAAAGAGATGCGCTGAGAAGAGAGCAGATTAACCCACTCTGCAGAGAAAACTCCTCATTTCTTGAGTGTTTGTTTTGAAAATGTCACTTCAACGGGTCACAGAATTCATGAATAAAATCCCATCCTTATTTCCATTCAAAAAGGAATAAAGATTTATTACCCAGCCTCACCAGGAAAGCAGTATTGACCCACCGATGAGTCAAGGTCTACAGCATTGCATGCAGGAATATTTATTGCCTTTAATTACCATAAACTAGCAAGGAACTTGTTTTACTAGATTTTTATTATTATTGTTTTATTGTACTGAGGAAAATGTAAGTGCAGAGAAAAGAAAGACTGAATTGCCAGCAAAGCCTCCTGAGAATATACAGTGATGGAATGAAAGACAGCTTGATGCTGATGGGTTAAATAAAAGGTCACTGGCACTCAAGAGATCTTGGCAGCACGTTGGTAAACCTGCTTTGAAGCATCATTAACCCCATTTTACCAATGAGAAAACCAGAAGCAGGGAGTAGCCCTAAAGATCTCCAAAGACAGTAAGACAGTATCTGGGATCCCTGGGGGAGGAAATTCAGTATCTAAATATCAGAAAATTTTGTCTCACATGGTTGCTTCTAGTTTGCAAACTGGAACAGGTGAATTCAGAAGTGTAGGGATACTCTGGCACTAGAAACGAAGTGAACATTTAGGGGGCAGCTGCCTGGTGCCACCCTCTGACACCAGCTGGGGGATCTGCAGACGTACGAGCTCCGCAGGGTAACCCAAGTGTTACCCACCGCGCATGCCTTGCTCGGAGGAAGGTGAGGACCACTGCCTTACATCTACGTCGCATTCATTATGCATGGACATTTCTCAGAAAAAGCCTTTCTCGGCAGGCTGTGTTTGAATGCATGCGTGGTGCAGCACAAGAGAGTAGTCAGCAGACTAACGCTGGTCATCATGTTACCTGCTCTGTCTCCTTTCACACATCCAGCTTTCCTTCCTGGCCAATGGTGACGGGAACCTTTCAGTTGGGGAAACGTTAAGGCAGGTTTGGTGCCACGGCAGGTGATTGACAGGCAGCCTGTGATAATGAAGTCCATTTTTATTTTTTATCTCTTGTCGAGGTACAAGGACTCGGCCAGTGTCCCAGGTAATGAGTGTTCCCTCTCCCTCTCCCTCGCTTGGATATGAAAGTGTGTGTAGCCATGTGTAGCTGTGTTAACACTACATTACCAAAACCAATCCCAGGAGCCTGTTACCGCTGCACACCTCACCGGCTCCAGCACTTCCTCACGTTGATTTGCATTCATGCAGTTTGTGTAAACAACGCTGTTCAGGGAATATAAATAACTGCAGCCAGGAATGCAGTTCGGCTGCTCGGCCTCACGAGCTCAACAGTATCCCTCAGATGCTGCTGCAGGGCTGGAGCATGCGGCCGGGCGGACAGCCCAGCTCCATTCTCCAAAATAGAGGAGGATGCTGCACCCCAGCCTTTCTGCCTCCATCCCCAGCCCAAGAAGCCAGGGATGTCCCACTGGAGACTGGTTTTCAAGGGACCTTTCCATCCTGACATGAAAAACTGATGAAAAAGCCTTAAAAAAGAGCTCAATTTTCATGCATTCATGATGCTTACATGTTGGGCCCTTTGGGGAGTTACTGTGTTTCGGGTTGTAGTTATTGGAGCTTCCTCTAGGTGTTGATAGAGAAAGGCAGACACTTCCAGAAAGTGATTCAAATTTTCAGTGGTCTGATTTACCTGTGAGATGGCTGACTCCCCCCTATACGTAGGATGTGTGGGGTGATGGCATCACTGCCCCCATTAGGTAAGAGAAACCCATAGCCCTCAAACTCATGCCCCTCTCCTCCAAAGACAGGCTCAGGATTTGTAATGTTTAGCCCAAATTCAGTTAAACGAGAACCCCGGTGTACACCCTGCTCAGAGGTATCATAAGAAAAAGCCTTCAGTATGAAATCAGGTAAAACTCTGCCTGTTTCAAATATGCTTTGACCCAAGCTCAGGGATCTAAAGCCCAAAGAAATGCTCGCACGCACATGTTTGAAGTGAAGCTGCTATTGATCACCATGCCGTAGGGATAGCACACTCATGCTTGACCACCATAATTTCCTCATGATGTATTTGCTTCATCTCTCCTTGACTTCTGCAGGCAGGGGCAATGTCTTTAGAAGCACCACCTGGGAACTTCATGTTAATTAGCCATAAGCTTACATAAAACTCTCAGGTGGAGGCAACCAAACCAGATCGAGTATTTTTTTTTTTCACTCAGAGTAAGAACAAAAACAGCTAAGAGCACTAAATATTAAAGGGATTAAAACTGAATTTTTCTGATCTTTTAAGGATTCACATAAAGCCTGGTCTGGAGTTGCAATCTTACATCCAGATTTGGATCCATATCCGCTCCTAAACTTAGCCTAGAAGATGACATGTTTACCATTTTTTTTGTCTTGAAATTTAAAATTCCAAGAAAATGTTGGCAGAATCTCCACAGACTTCTGAAGTCTGCATCTTTGCTTTACATTTAGGCCTTTCTCAATCCTTTTATTTTTTTGCTTTTTCTTTAGCTGAGCTGAAGTAACTCAGATTAACAACACACTCTATTTAATTGGCTTCACATGGTTCTATTTTAACATTTGGATTAGAATAATATTTCAGAAAATGACTGCTATTATTTTTTTAACAGATGGTGAAAGATCCACCAACATAGGAAGTGACTCACAAGTTGTACTGTAAATAATAAATAATAATAATAATAATAGTTCTGCTGACAGTGTAACAAGGGCTCTGATTTGCTATCACACAGGAAAGCTAATAAACCAAAGTGGAAAGCGCCTCAGAAATCTTTTGTTTTAATTAGCAATGAACAAATTTATTCTGCCAAATGCTGAACCCACTGGAACACTGGTGGCTTCGCATTTTGCTTAGGAGACAATTTGAAACAGTAAGGAGGAGTTGGAGGGGACAGCCAAACTCTAATGAGAAAATACAGTACGTGCATCTCCAGCTGGGCTTCTTTCAGGGCCATTTCACAAGTGGGGAAGTAAAAAAAAAAAGCTGAAAAAATAATAGTGATTGCAATATGAATTCATGCATATCTCCAGAGCGCTGGCCTTTGCTTGGTACCAGCCCCCCAGTACAGCCTATTTCCCTTTAGAACGCCCATGTGCAAGTATCCTTTCTTATTATATTTGCTCATGGTCAGATGCTGCACTTCATCCTCCATCCACCCAAGTGGATTTGCACATGTTCTTCCCACACACGCACTGCACAGGCTTAGAGCAGCTGTGTGCTGTGCATGCCCCGCCACAAAACCCTGCACGCTCCCAAAGGGCTGAGGGGAATCGGGGCGGCAATAAGAGGATGGCCCCAAATAGAAAAATCTAGCCTGCTGACAGATGGACTCTTCTGAGGTTCCCCATGGTGTGGGTGGGGTAATCGGGTGGTGAGATACTGAGTCCAAGCCTAAATTTCTGACCGCTGGTAGATGTTTTTTAATGGGCACGGTCTGGTCTGGCTCTCATGCTTCTTTGGGCAAGCAGGTGAAATACGATAGGTTCAGGGCTAAAGAAGATGCTATCATGGCCCTACGGCAAGCGAAAAGGGCTATCATGCAGCAAGCTGTGCTCTACCTGAGCAATGCCTATACATCACAGCTGGCTCCAGAGATGTCCAGCCATATCACTGAAGAGCATCTACTGTATCATTTAGATCTAACGCTCTATATAATACCTCTGGTAGCTGGACACTATGGTTATTGATTCTGCAGACAAAGAGGTAAAAGAATGGATGTACATACACAACACCTTGGCAGAAAAGAAGGTTTGGCAAGCTAACAACACTGATTCTACGCCATGCCCTCATTCCTTCCATGTCTGTGTAATTATCATTGTAGTGAATAAAATTTTTACAACCGGTGAGAGTTTTGGTTGTCTGTTGCTAGCAGAGAATACACAGAGCACTGCTCACTCCTGTTGCTGGTTCACAGTCACACTGTGACTTTCTGACAGTGGGCTTAAAAAATAAATTCTCTGTTTTTTGAAAAAGCTGGATTTTCTTTCTTGGCTTACATAACAGAGCAAGGAAATGCAAGTCCAGATTCTAAAAGCCCTGCCACTAACTTTTCTTGGCAAAGGAATGGTTTCAACTTTTATCCATGGGGGATTTTTATTTTTTGACAATGTGACCCTCCTTCTCTCCCCAAGTCTTGCAACTTCAGAAATTACTTTGGGGATGAAGTCAACATGAAAGGGGTTTCATCACTTTAGATCTCTCCCGGCTTGCTTAGCGGTCACTGGTAGGAGTCACCAGCAGCTTCTAGCCCACCTTTGCTTGTCAGAGCTCACTCTGTCCTTTATCGTGCTGCAAAAATGGAATGGAATGGAGACAGAGCAGAGATGTTCACTGTCCACGAGGAGCTGTATGGCTGAATTATTGCAAACAGCCAAGGAAACTGTGACCAATGTGCCACAAATACCTGCAGCTTCCCTTTCCAGGCTACAGAGCAAAGTGGAGCTCTACCAAGGAGCATTTGCTTTATCAGAAATGACTGATGTCCCTCACATTGCCAGAGACGGGCAAAGGACCCTCCTCTGAGCCAGGTTGTCTGACATATAGTGGCTGCCTTCTTACAACCTTTTGTAGACAGAGAAACATGAATGATTTGTTCTCTTTCTTTGCTGTGCACAGAAGCATCTGGACCTATTCCACCACTTGCCTGTCTGTCCAGCTACCTTACGTCTACATAAAACTACCTACTGCCATAGTACCTGAGTGGCTTCTGTGCAAAACTGACAGGAGAAAAGAAGTCCCAGCAGACTTGAGAGATAAAGGAAAGGAGAACAGAGGTAGCCTGGATGAGTTAGCTTGCAATACAATACCAAGCTGCTGAAGCCTCACTATCACACAGGTATGCCAGGCCCTGATTTGCTCTGTCTGTGGAGTATAACTCAACATCTGAACTCTAACAAATTCTCTGCAATTTACTCTGCAAATTCAGTTTTGATGGGACATCAAGGGCTCAAGCCCACAATAAGCTTGTTATCTCCTTCAGTGATTGAGTGCTTTAGATTTCCCCACTGGGGACTCATTCTGACTAGATGTAGGTGTCATTCTCTGCATCTGAGTTAATCCTCTGGACTCCCTTCATCATCAAGGGAGAGAAATAACACACCTAGGGCACAAGGGCATGACTCATCTGACTTATTAGATGTGTCCCTTATGCACATCCAGGGTATAAGTAATCACCTGTCCTGCATAGTTGCTGAGATGAAGAGGAACACACACTTGGAAAAATTCACAACAGGTTAAGCCTGTGCCAGATTTTGACACTCACCTTATCCTTACCCCAGAGCCTATCTCAGAAGGTATCTGAATTTCTCAGTTCCTCTCATAATTAATTCATAGTTAATCTTGAATAGGTGTGATTTTAATAATCATTCAGTAGATCTAATACTGCAGAATTGCCGCACCATTGAACTTGAAATTACATGAAATGAGACAGCTATTTAAATAATGGCCTCTTCTGAGCTTGGGTGTTTGGGTTTTTTTGTTACAGAGATATCCAGAAGCAGTAAGTCGCTGTCATGATGTTACACCATTTCTGCAGCCATGTAGCCAAGACATAAATATATTTTAGTGAGTTACAATCTACCTGGGAAGATACTTGCCTATTTATCTGCAGTTTCACAAATGATAATAAGAAACTGTCTATTCATTGCTTAGAGCTTTCTATTATAGAATTAAAAATACAATAATGGCTGCTCTTTGTATTTATTAATCAGTTATAATGAAGTAAAATATTGAGCTTTAAATGACTTTGTACATTTGATAGTTAATGGTCATCTCAATTAGCTGTACTTCCCCCACACTTTTTTTAACGAAACTATGTACTACTGGTCCAAAGTTGGGGACAACATGTATACAATGTGCACTAACTCAGACATCGTACATGTCATGTAAAATACTTCTGGTGTAGCTTTTCTCATTTAACTGAAGCCAAATCTGGAATAAGCCGCCTTCTCTCCTCATGTTTTTTTGAACTTCTCAAAAATCCATCAGAATGACTGATGGATTGCAATGAGTAAATAAGTGGAGATTTAATACAAGTTATGATTGAGGAAAGATCTTTAAAGTGACAACAACTGAGAAAATGGCTAATCATGACTAATAACCAAATAGCAATACATCTGAGGACAGAGGGTTGTTCAGGTTTCTTTAAAGCATCTTCTGTTGCAGTCCTACCTGAGCCCCCCCTGGAAATAAGAAAACTGAAATTTGTCTTTTCAAGTTTATTTTTGCCCACACAAGTCATATAGATGTCCATATGAACTGGAGGATGAGCAAAGGTACAAAATTTAGGAGTGTCCTTAGGATGATTTTGCCTAGGTTGCCTATAAGGATTTCAGTGCCATTTATCAATGGAGATAGATAGCCTAATCAATTTTAATTAAAAAGTCTCCTATATTGCAGTGACTTGGTTCCATAAGTTCATAGCATATTCTGGACATCTTACTTGCTACAATGCCAGACAGCAGAACCACTTTTTCTTATGGCACTGGTGATATATTCCAGCATACTATCCCATGGGATTTATACGTCGGTATTTTCATCCACCTCATTAGATTGACCCTCTTGCCTTCTTATTTTGTATTTCAGATTGTTTTCTGCCATCAAGTCCATGCATTGGCCTGTGGCTCACTGTAGGCTTTGGGTTCCTCTTTTGAAGTCTTGATGGGAAAAGGATGAAAAACAGCAGAAAACACCAACTCTACAACCAGAAACTTTGTGTATGTGAGGAGAAAGATTAACAGGATTACCCAGATGGACCAAACAATTTCTAGCCCAGCCATAGGTACAACCCACAGTATGTGTCTAGAAGTGAAAAGATTTTCCAGCTGAGTCAGACAAGGCTATATATCATTGCCAAAAGATTATAATTAAGGAGGGAGCTTCACAGTCCTACATCATTACAAGAAGTCATGTGCTTCAGTTTGCAAGTAGCCACAAGAAAGGTCAGTCCAGAACAGCCTGAAAATGAACTGGTGAAAGATACTGGATGGGGAAAATCCTGTGTCTGGGCTAGGAAAAGTAGCTACAGAAGAAGACACTTCTGTGCACCCCAGTGGGGTGGTGGCTGAGTGGTCCGCCGTTGCAAAAATTTAATAGCCTGGCCTATGTTTGAATCTGGTGTCATCTGGAGCACTGATTCTCATGAGCACCCATTCTTTTGGCAGTTAATTTCTAGATCATTTGAAACATGCTTTCTGGGAAGACCTGCCATTTTCATGACACTTAAAAGTGATGCCATCCAGCCAAGGAAGAGAAATTATGGTGTTCTTCAGGAAAGCAGCATGGCTCAATCACTGGCATTTGCACACCCCACAAACAAAAAGCTGGTCTATTATATATTAACTTCAGACACTAGGTAAGTTAGAAACCATCAGCATCTCCATGGTAGGATCAGGACTTTTTACATTAAAGACTGTGACTTGAAGAGGTAGATTTTCTTTCCTTGCGCCAGATGCATCCTCTGCCTGGCAGCAGGAATAGCCCCGTCCCCACAGTCCAACTAACAAAATAATCACCTTGCAGAAGTTCTGCATACCTCAGGGGAAGCAAAAGGATTGATGGTTCACTTCAGGACTTTTGCTTCACTCCAGGACTTTTGCTTCACTCCAGCTGGCCCATGCCCAACTCGGCTCCAGATCGTTTTCCTTCCTAGGTCTGCTTTATCTTTAAGGGAAAAAATAAAGATGGCATTATTCAGAGCTCCATCTTGGTCTGACTCCAACGGATAGACTTACACCATCTTCCCCCCTCCCCCTGCAAGTCTCTGGTACCCATCCACGCTCTGGACCCTTGTGTGGTGTTTCGCAGAATGATGTCTCCCTGTGGGAAAGACTCTGCTATTGAGTATGGGAATATGGCAGCAGGAGGAGAAACAGCACAGGAGAGAGCCTTGACTTAGATTTTCATCACCATGTGCCACCATCCATGACCTCTTGTACGACGAGCCAAGGGGCTTTTCTGATTCCAATTCTGATTTGATAAGTGGAGGGAAGGATTGGTTTTTATAGCCCTGTTGAACATAAACATTGATTTTTAAGGCCTAATCGTCTGCTGCAGCTGAACAACATCCAAGGATTTTTTTTTTTATTATTATTTCTGTAGCAGAAATTGATCAGCTGGGGAAGGGAGGAATAAAAAGGAAGCAGAGAAACAGCTGCACCTTAGTTTTTTGTGTTTCCCAGTCAAGGATGCTGCCGCTGTGTCACTCACACAGCCCCCACTCTGCTGGGATGCTGCCGGCAGCCAAGGATGTGCTCCTGAATGAGCCCTTGTCAGCTGCCATCCTCGCTGGCTGGCTCGCTCGTAGCTCCTATTTAGCTTCCTCGCTGGCTCCCTCATAAATATTCACACCACACAGCCAGCGGAAGACATTGTTTTTTCCTTAATTTCCATATTCAGCATGACATCAAAAATGATTCAGAGACGGGTTCAGCAGGGGCTGTGCATCCAGGGAAGAGGACAGAAGAGAGCAAGGTATATACGTTGGGTGGAGGTGGGGGACAGAAGACGAGCACACCGAGTGAGGGGGACAGGGAACAAGGTGAGGAGCATGATGGAGGTAACGAGAGAGGGATGGGAATTAACTTGGTCTAACAATCACAGCAAAATGAAGCTGTTCCCATTCATAACCCAGGCGATCCATGTCCTCATCAGGAGGTTTTCATAAGTGATTAATGGTTAATTTGTTAAAATTCAATGAAATCTTGTTTCCTCTCTTTAAATTAGAATTCAGGGAGAGAGGGAGAGAGAGAGACGGTCCCAGCCATCCCCTGCTGCTTCTCGACACAATATAATTCATCTGCCAGAACTGGCTATGGCTTTCAGAGGATTACAAATAAAATAGAAACATAGCCTGGGGCAACAGCCATGGAGCTCTGGAAGGCTCAGCTGAGTCAAAGGGGCAGAGGGGAGACCTCGAACCCCTGAGTGCGTTGGCAGGCAATCTTTGGAATAAAGCCAGAATCAGCATGGTCAAATCATGGGTGGTTCAGTCCCATGAATCCTAATCAGGAGATCCTAATCTCCTGCCACAGGACATGATTTCTATTCTGTGTATTATGAGAAGGAAGGCCCAGGATGAGCCACTAGCACTGAAAATGCATGGGGGGGTAGTTTCTATGTGTTGCGTCCGTAAATGTTCGGAGACATGGGCACTAGTTTATGAAGCGGAATGGAAGGAGCGTTTCAGGGTTGGGGGACACACACACACACTGGAGATTGGACTACTTTTCATTCCTTCCTGCTTTATTTCATTAGTGAGGCATTTTACTGGTAGTATGTAACTACTGCTTGTACAGAGAAAAGTATGTATAACTGTTTGTGAGCCATTATGGAGATAACACTACTTCAGATGTCAGACTAATTTACTTCTATATAAAATCATTATCCTCATGAGATATTTCAGTGTATCTCAAGCCACTGAATGTGACATTAGATGTTATGTTCCAAACCACAGACCTTGCCCTTATTTGCCTGAGACAGAGAACATCAAAGACGCATAGCTTCCATTGATAGAAAGGGATTTAGGCAACAGTACTCTAGTAGTAGGTATTGCAACACACAATTCAGTATCTTAGGACTGTCTCTTAGACAGCCATCCAGGCTGGAGAGAAAGCCAGTGAGAAACAGCAAATTCTCCACATCTCATGGTAGATGTTCTAGTAATTAATACTTTAAAAAAACCCAAAACAAACCAAAACGTACTTCATTTTCCACTCAGTTCAGTTCTGTGTCAGTTACCAACTACTTGGTGTTGCTACAATGTCTGCTAGACTGAAAAAGACTCTATTACTGATTTTTCTAAGCATAAATGGAAGGGCTTTTATCACTTAAGACTTTGAAATAGTTTAAAAATATCTTCATTCTAATTTTAAAAGAAATGTTAGGGGGTTTTCAGGTTTTATTCTGTGATTTTATGAAGTATACAGAAAATTTAATCGTTCCTATTTGCTTGTTAAGCTGAAATGCATCAATACGAACTCCTTGTGAACTTTCAGGATTCCCCCTTTTACCAGGGACTGTGTTTCAGCCAAAGTTCAGCTACTAATTCATACGAACTTCTTTTTGCTGAACTGAAATCTGTTTATCTGCAAATTCTCAAGCCACTCTATTTGAAAGCTCTGTCTTATATACATCTTCCTAAGGGAAAAATAATGGAAAAACCTTTAAATTATCATTCATTTTCAGATTGCACCTCCAGTTCACTTACATGGCTTCTCCCACAACATAACTAGTAAAAAATGCAATCGCTTTCAACCGGTGTTGAAAGCATGAATGTAATACATCTCTGTTGCTATGAAAAAACACAAAAAGAGCATTAGTTCATTTGGTGAGCAACACGTAAGATTATTGCAGTGACACCAAGGCCTATTTATGCGGTTTAGGTACATTATAGTGAACATCAGTATTGAGGTTTATGTTTTTCTGCCATGGAGAACCTAACCTTTAATTATGGTGGAAAAAGCATTCTAATTCTAGTCCCTAATTATACAAGATTAGAACTTTTTCTTTGAAAATACTCTTATGAGTAAAAGTTTTCAAGGTTCTTCCCTGAAAATTATGAGATTTTCTTTTTGATTTTTGTAGGGGAAGAAACAGCCTTCTTAATAAGTATATGGCTACTGGGCCACTTTAAGATTAGCTGTGCATGAAATAAAGAGCTGAATTTATTCAGACATTGAAAAATTCTTCTGATGTTTTGTGGGTTTTTTTGTTAGTGACTGAGAGTACTAACTGGTTTTCATACACTTAATGGCTTAAGATACACTTGTCTTTGCTTTTATGCAGTGCTATTACTGTATAAAGGCCCAACACTCTGAATTAGCACATTTTTTGGACAGCGATACACTTCCACTACAAGGAAAGGTGAAAAAATTAGATCCCTGGTTTACTGACTGCAGAAGTATACCCTGAAAAGTGCTGCTCTTCCAACATATAGATGTCATGCTGTCTTGCATTACAATTTCCTGTGCTGTTATATCCTGTAATTGCATTTCCCCGCTTTTTCCTGACTATATTTTTGCTGTTTCTGCTAAGACCTGTGACAAGACGTTCCAATCAAGATTGAGATCCTACTGTGCCAGGCACAAAACAAAACCTGGTAAGACCCAGTTCTTGTCCCCAGCAGGTTGAATGCTGCAGAGGAAAAGCAGAGTCGGAAGGCAATCAAGAGGTGCAGAGATAGCACGTGGCCCATTTACAGTCTTTTGGCAGGTCACGGGCAAACCATTAAACTCTGAAACTTCTACCCTACCTCTGCCTGATGCTGTATTACACTGAATTACACGTGTGTGACAAAGTACAAAGACTAGAAACGCAGAATGGAAAAGGGGTCTGTGGGCTCTCAACATAGATATTATGTTGTTTGAGTCACAATGTATTGGTCTCTGAACTGGGATTTAGAGGTCTAAAACTTTCAAGCTTGGAAATGCTGACCCTTCATCACGTGAAATGTTCTGGCTTTTGTGTGTTTAGAGCATCCACCTCAACTCTACGTTTAAATAAATGTTTGTGTTTAATGATTACTCCTTATCTCTTCCATACAGTGTTAATAAGAAATTGAAAATACTTCTGCTGTACTGCATGATCCATTGCACCTGGGCATCAACTTTCAAGAAATGACATTTCCTGAATACTGCTCATTAAGATTCACAAGCACCTTTTGATACATACAAATCTTATGAGCCCCAGATTAAAGATGGGTACCTGAACAAGAGGCATGTGGAGTGATTCTCCAAAAAGGAGCACAGCAAGAAAATGTCAGAGCAATGAATGGCATGCAAACATTTTCTTTCCAGTTCCTTTTAGACAATATCCCCCATTGAATCCAGTGAGAAGTAATACACTATATCCAATACTCAGTTCACTCAAACTGACATAGACGTAGTGAATTCATTTGACTTATGCTGATTTACACCAACACAATAGCTAGTCCATCATACTTATTCAAATTTAAATATTTTTCCCCTTCTTTGACTTAATCAGAGTTGTTTTCCCCCTGGAGCATCAATAGTGAAATATTTGAAGTACTTATTTATTGTAAATTCTCACTTTAATCAAGTGATTCTTCAGTGGACCTCGTTTAGCCTTGAAGTAATTGTTTCACTGATGCTTCAGCATAGATTGGACAATTCTTGATTAATAAGTTTCAAAACTTATTGTCTAGAACATGCAAGCAGAGCATCGCTCTTAAAAATATGGCCGCATGGATAACAGAGTATCTAGGCTGTGGAGCAGATATAAACATGCCAGTGGAGCTAGAATTAAAAGCTTGATCATTTTTCTCCTGTTTGTAGCAGGATCCACCTGGCATTACAGCAGAGGTGGATTGTCAGAGACAATTCTCCTGCTTCTTCTTAATGAGTTTTCCACTCATTAATATTTGCATTATTCAAATCAATGACAACAAGGTTAGAGGCTTCCCACTGGTTGTTGCAACAATTTGGATTGATTGACGAGTTTTCAGAGAAGAGTGAAAGGAGTGAGAGATAAGAAAAAGCAGTGTACAGTCCTTGGAAATAATGGCCAATGGAGAATGAAGGCAGAGGTAAATTTCAATGCGGGAGACAAATGCCCCAGAGAGGCTGGAAGAGATGAAAGGAGGGAGGTTAGAGGCTGTGTAGTCACTATGATTCTTCCTGGCCAGAGCGAGGAAATTTAAGTGAATCAGGAGACATAAAAGAGGACCCAGCCAACACAGTGCACACACTGATGCCACACAATCGCAACAGGGTGAGACTCACCAAGAAAGCTCCCTGGGACTGAAGCTGATTGCATGTATATATAAAACAAGAAGCCCCACTGAGCCCAAAGTCCTTCTCTGCCAACACAGTGCCAAGCTAATGAGCTGAGACATTTGTACTTTTGCCCAACACTGTGTTTTCTGCACAATCCTGCAAGGGTGCAGGTGTCCTGCAAAGGCAGGTCCATCCTTTGAGATGGGAAGGAAGAGGAGTTGGATATTGCCATTCCTCAATGAACTTCCCTTTGAGATTCTTGGGACTCCTCAAAATGGCCGTGTAGAGGATAACATCAAAGAAAAGCCAAGTCTTGTCTTTCCAGTTGATTTTTCAGAGGTTTCTTTTGATGATTTGATGATCTCCAAGAAAAACTCATTAGAAGTTTCCTCTTCAGTCTGTTTCTGCTGGAAGTCCTGACCCTTTCTCATTTGCTATAAATTTAGCTTTGGGACAGGATCTGTAAAACAACAGTGAGTCATGGCCAAATGGCTAGTATCACTATGCTACATACCATTTTGGGAGAAGAAAGTGTAATACCTACAAAAAGTGTGTTAGCAGCGAACTGGCCACTTTAGCAATTTTGGTAATGTGCCTGGACAGAGCCAGATCATCTGGCAGTGTCCGATAACTCGTTTCCTTCGTGTGGGTAAGGGCATAAGGAAAGTGTCAGTCTCATCTTTGCTTAGCTGAATCACTGTCTTATCACAGCTTTTATAGCAGTCTGGTAAGACAAAACTGATGTGTCATACGGCCAAACTTTGCATAGCAGCAATTGTCCCATTCTCTGTTTCCATCTCTTCTCCCGCTCAAGCAGAACAGAACCCATGCATGATTAATTTATGTTGCTTGTCATTCTTATCTGTCCCTAGGCATTTAAGACAGCCACAGAAACAAACACTAAAACTAGAATCCCACATAGGCATTAAGGTTCGGAGATACTGCCGTGCAGAAAGGGAGGCAAGTTTGCTGGCTCATTAAGACTGGGTATTTTCCTAATGGGAGTTTCCTCCATCTTTGCTTGCTTTTCCACCCATCAGGATGCAATTTTAGCGACTCAATACAGTCAGCCTGATTCTGAGGCACTCTTACATGCTGCTTCACCAGTTTCTGGTGGTTGAAGAAATTAGGAAGGAATAATGAAATACTGCTAAGAATCCTCACCTTGACTAGTCCCACTGTTTCCTGGCTTCCTGGAGGGGACGGATCTGAAAATGTTGAAAATGTTGCAAGGTAGGGGGCTGAGAAACACATGCTTGTGGCTGTTAGTGTTATTATCTGAGGAAGCACGAACACACAGATAGACAGCTCAGGCTGATAGACACACTGCGACCAGCCCTCAGATCTCTAAGAGAAAAGCAAAGAGTCCATCACTTCCTGTCAGTCTGTTAAGCAGCAGGGGAATAGAAAGGACACAGAGAGGTCAATCTTTGCTCAACTCAAGAAATAATATGTATAAGGATGAAGGAGATAGTTTCTAGCTTCAAACTGCAAGGATGTGACTGATGCCACCTGAGAAGAGAGTGGCAAAGGCTCAGCAATGCCAAGATAACACTCTGGCTGAGACAGAAGGAGAGGCTTTAAGCACATTTCTTCTGCAAGTCTGGCCAGAGCTCAAGGAACCAAGATAAGAGCCTGACCAGTGCAGAGGAGACCGGTCTGCAGCTGCAGTGAGTCCACAATAGCAGTTCGCTGAGGCAAAAGAGAAGTAGCTAAAGGCCGTAGAGATTTCAGATCATTATCTGTACTACAAGATTGCTGTTGCTGAACCAGAACAGAGCTTTCTGCCAGGCTAAAAGCTTTTAAAAGCAGGAAAATACGCCTCTACTAGGAGTCTTTGCCTTGCACTCATATCTTGACACTGTTATCCCGGAGGGTCCCAAATCACTGGAAAGTTTTGGTGGTCAAGAAAAGAGACCTAGGGAACTCCTGAGCCCGTGCAATTGGGTCACTGTGTTCACAAGCTGCAGGCTGTCCCGGTTCCTCGACGGTACCGCTGGTACCAGTAGCAGGGTACCTGCACTGCTGGAGTTACAGATAGACAGCACGCGGGAGCTTTCACCCAGTCTCCTGATTCCATTTCCCTAAAACTCTTTGATTTAATCCAGAAGCATCCCGCTCCTAGGATTCCAGGTCTCTACCGACACTGTTTACCCTGGAAGCTAACAGCCTTACTTAATCTCAGCGTGGCTTTGCCGTAAGGAGGGAGATGCAGCTGCCAAAAGGAATCTCCTCTGCTAACCCGCCTTCCCGTTGCGGGAGCGCGGCTCTGGGGTGTTTGGGTTGCAATCACTCTCTGATTTTCAGCGCACAAAGGGCAAGGGGTTGAGCAAGATCCCGCTGCTAGTGTCAGACAGTGGCGCAGGCACGGCGTCGCTGGGAGGGAATTCGCACCGTTCCTGTCTCCCCCCGTCTGCTGTTGGGGCACAGTCTGGAGGAAGCTGTCGCCGCACGGGTCCTAGCTAATGTGGATTTTCATACAGCAACGATAGAGACTTTTTAGGTAGGACTGTAAAATTCACTGTGCGCCGGCAGATGTAATAGATGAGGAAAGCGTGGGGAGGGGCAGGGGGGAAATAAGTGAGAGCATACAAATTAAAGAGCAGCATTTGAAATCTAATCAAATATTCCCTCAATTTACTCACCACCCCTGCAGCGCTGTGCAGCTTTTTTAGGTTTTTATTCCTTATACTCTTTTAAAGTGACATTTACATTAATTTACAGTACTAACACGAAACCCTATTTAAAAGCTGAGAGTTTTTGTAACTTTATTTTTCAGAGGCTGCCCCTGAGTTTCCAACTGACTAATAAGGAGTCTTTAGTTTTATTTCATGCTTGCAGAAGTGGATCCAAAGTCTCTTCAAGGTAAGTTCCTGCTGCTTTTGTTAAATGTGGAAGGGAGACCAGCTTGGTGGGTTCAGGTGGTAAGCGGCTACAAAGCAGAAATGTTCCATCCCTGTAGCCCTCCATACCCCTAAGTGCCTTCAGTGCCTGTAATCAGCGCTGGAGTTCATTCCAGCTTCAAGACCAGGGACCAGCTGCGGTTTGGGGGATGCACTTTAATCAAAGTGTCAGACAGAGAGGTCTCATTTTGCTTTGAACTGGTGGGATTTTACTTCAGGTCAGCAGAGAGACACCCGGCTGGAAAAATGGGGTGAGCATACGCACCCAGAACAGACATTTCAAAGTTCATTTCCCATCATTTTCTTGGCTTTCTTTTCTTATTTTTCCTCCCCCCGCCCCTCAATGTTAACAAGTTAGTACCGGTGCCCAGTGCATTGTCCAGGAAAGGTGCTGGCACCTCCTTGCCTCGGCCAGAAATGAGAGCAGAGGATCTCTTGCATGGTCCTGGGACAGGGCAGATGCGCAGTTTGCAGGCACAGATTCTCTCTGGTGATCCAATTTGTCCCCTTTTCCTACAATTTCTTTCCCTTTTTTTTTTTATTCCCTAATTAACGCAGGTAATGAATTGCATATGGCCACGGCATTTACTTCTCTGTGTGAAATCTGTAGCAGCTGCATTGTTTATCAGTTCAATATGTTTACTACAGATGCCATTTCTGTGTGACAATTAAGTTGTTGAAAATCTCCTTTTCCCACCCGCTACGTCCCTCCCCAGCTCTCCCGTCCTCTTTCCAACATGCGTCATTGCAACCTGATTCCTTTTCCAGGCTGATGCCACACTCCAGCGAAAAGATCAAATCTGCCAGTGGTTTGAACCTTGTGTGGCCATTTAAACTGATGGAAAGTTCTGGAATATTACTGCATTTTCACCCCCACCAAACGCAAGGTAAACTGACCACCGAGGGTGCAAATGATGGAAAACTAGACCCAGAGCCTTTTGCATGAGACTAACAAAAATTGATTTACCTCCTTTCATTTAACCATGAATGGATCCTACACATCTTTGGAGAAATATTGTGCTCTTCAGACCTTTTCAAGTATAATGACATCCAAAATGTACATACTTTACCAGTGCTATTGAACTGGACTGTGAAATAATCTTTGAACCACGTCAATATGGCAAAACACACAGAGGGGGCATGATTTACTGAGGCCATAATTAAACATTGAATTTGCCTCTCCTCTGGGCTCAGCTGAATTCCTGTCAGCTGCCTCTACAGCAAATTGTTGCAACCTAATGTCCTATGTGTTTGGATTTTGTTAATTTATTTCCTGCACCTCATTTTCCTGGAACGAATGCGGTTATTTATGGCACAGCAGCAAACACTTTACATTTATGGGGGGTTATGAATTTCAGTAATGGGTTTTGTGGCAATTTAATCTGTCCCAACTATGAGGCATTTTACAATGACAATTAAATTATTATTAAAAAAATAAACCTCAAATGACATTCTTATCGCTTATCAACATATCAAAAGTTTCACCGTGTTGCATTTTTGGACTAGGTTATAAATATTCCTCTGTACTTTTTAGAGAATCCTTGCTATAAACTCTGAGTGAACTTAATTAACTTCCACAGCTTATTTGAAAGGAAAATTCTTTACACATTCCAGTGTCAGTGAATGAAACACTTTTTTGAAAAGTCAGTTTATTATATGCAAAAGCATATGCCAATGTTAAATATTTAAAGATTTAAATTTGGTGTACTACATTGACTCCTGAAGAGGAAAGCACCCCATGGGGTGGGAGCGGTAAATTTGTGAATTTTCTTGGCCTAACCTCATAGGGGAAAAAGCTTTTATTTCCATCGGTCAGCACTGTCTATGAAAAATGATCAAAAAAGTGTCAAGTATGTTAATTTACACTCCATTAAATTAATTTTAATGCTGGCCTGCTGAGTAGCTAATTTTCAAAGCTAAATATCTTGGCTCTTTCAAAACATTTTTTTTCTGTCCTCCAAAATACCCAGAATACTCCACTTCTTTTGGGGGAGCTGGGGACTTACATCTTCTTCAAGATTCGATATAGATGTGCAACTCTGCGTGAGAGAGAGAGAGAGAGAGAGAACGTAAATTCCCCCTCTCCACCTCCTCTCCAGAGAGTAGCAAACGAAAACTTTCATTACAAAAGACTCCTCAAAGTTATTTTCAAATCTCTGTCTGAAAAAATGACCCCTAATGCACTGATTATGGTAATGCCTAGAGGCTCAGTGAGACTGGGACTATATTTTGCTAAGTGCTATATAAAATATCAGATGGTACCTATTCTAAAGAGCCTGCTATCTCAGAAGACAAGGCAGACAAAAGGCTGGGTAAAAAGAGTGGAATTACACCTCTCTGCAGATAAAGAAGGCTATTCTAATTATCATGGTGCTATCAGACGGCTTGTGATCAATTCCTTGTTCAGCTGCCACCTCCTCCAGTCCCCCACAAGCCACAATTACGATTTTAGGCAAGGCAAGGAGTCTTTCCATGTCTCCATTCCCCCTCTGCGAAACAGTGGCAACAGCACTGCCCCATCTCACGGAGGAGTTTTGAGGATGAAATTCACAGCCGAGTGAAAGAAGACACACAGGTCACGTACAAAGTCTGCCCTCAGCTGACCACATTTCTAGCCACAAGAGACTACTGTCTTTTAGGTATATACGTGTATATGTGCGTTACATGCTGTAAGCACTCATACCCCCAGGGCAACGCTAACTCTCAGCTATGAAGCCTCAGCAAGATCACAGGACTAAGTGAACCCTTGTTCTCCTTCAGGAAAGCAGTCTGCACTGAATACAATTTTCTTCCGGCCTTTAAGTACCCCACATCATCTAAGAACAACAGTATTCGCTGATTTTGGAATGCGTGGAAACTGCTTCCCATACGCATCACCTTGGATCCAAATTTTCCCCAAAACAGGTGAGAGGCAGAAAAGACCTTTAGCTCCTCAGCTAAAGACCTCAGCTAGTGGTGGCTAATGATTTGCCTTGGTCTCTTCTTTTTCACTAAAAGAGGAGAGATCCCAGAGTCAATACCAAACTGGTGCAGCTTCAGCATTGCAAAGGATCAGAGCATTTAATCTAGCATTCCTGCCCCAGTGTATAGCCATACAGCCTGTTTTTTTCAGGCAGCTGAACTTGGCTAAAGCGCAACCTGGTGTTGAGCCAGAACCTCATTTTTTGAGCCTATACCTTTTAGCATCCACTGGAGTATCCAGTACCCAATAGCCTGCACGAACAGAGGAACTAAGAAACTTAGCTTCCATTCACAAGGAATTAAAATCATAATGTGCTGTCAACCAGAAAGTTTGCTGTTACCTGGGACCTGCACAGAGTCTGTTGGAGACACTGCAATTCTTAGTATTATTTTCTGCCCACCCTGATGATGCCTCTCTCTACCGGGATATGTAACATAGTCTTCAACAATTTGTCTTTAAGCAAGAATACATTACCTGTAAAGACAAAAACCCACCTGTAAGGAAATGAGATTCCCTGGGGTAAGGGAATCATCCACCTTGATAAATCAAACTGCACTCCTTAGCAGCTGAAAGGCAGTTTTGTAACTTGTAAATCTATGGAAAACAAGCTGCAGGTGTTCCAAAGAAGCATCCTAGCACCTGCCCAGGTCAAGAGGATTTTCCTGCTTAATTAACAAGGCTATTTTGTTTTCCCCTCTTTAATTCCAAAATGGTAAGTAATTGGGGAATCAGCTTACAGAGATCAAAATGTCTTGGTTGCTAGTGAGCGGCCCCTAGGTTAAATTCAGCCATGGAAGCCTTCCACTGGTGGCAAGAAGAGAAATGTTTACTAGAAACTACAACCCCAATGGTTCAAGCTTATGTCTCTTTCCCACTGTGCCTTTGAATTTAGCTACATTTTCTGCATGTAAAAGTTATAAAAAAAATTTATAACTAAGATCTAAGGGAATTAAAGCAAAACTTTATAAATGTTTTGTTTCCAAACAAAAATGTGGAGGCACCTTCAGAAGCTTTGTTCTCTTTTCACTTACGTTTTTTTTATTCTGCCTTCAGAAGAAAAAAATTAGCAGGAGAGGGCTTCCTCCCTCAGGCTGCTTGGTGAATGGACGTTGTTTTGAAGACGGCCCCATGCAGTTCACTAGCAACAACTTCAATGTTCCTAAAATTTCAGTGGCACTGCATGAGAGTCTGGAAACTTGGGGTAAAAAGAAAAAAAGCCTGTGAAACATGGTTTGGAGTAAAGTCTTTTTTTCACTCTCAGGATATGGAAAGAAGAGCTTATGTTTTGTATATGATTTTCCTCTCGTGAATGAAACTTTTTTTTTTTAACACTCTGGATAGATTTCCAGAAAGAATTAACAGTTCTGCCAAAATGGTTATTGGGGCAAGGCATGCTTGTCCTTTAGAGGATTTGGGAGGGTGATGTGTCACTCGCTATGAAGAATTCATGACAAGTTCTGAAGAACAGTCAGAAGAGCACAGAAATTCACACTCGAGTACATCTTCTCTGCAAGCAGAAAGCAACAGCATCTGCACAGAGATATTCTTCCTCAAAAACAAGGGGTAAATGAAGGAAAAACTTTCTGAGTTCACATAGTCAAACACTGAAAAATGGCCACAGTCTAGGCTGAACTGATTCTTTCTGAAACCCATCGGCACCAGGAGAACTGGAGCTGTGACTAATACATTATCTTTGGGTCAGCTGTGGATCGAGTTGAATTTGGGAGGAGGAATCTCAGGTCACAGACAGGTGATCGCAGGCAGCCAAAGAGGCTCCCCTCCAGCCATCATTGCACTTAATGGGTCTGGAGATGATGTATGACTGCTTCTCCCACAAACTGTAAACCTGATAAGAAATTAACTATAGACAAGAAAAGGGCTTTTTCTTTTTAAAGAAGCATCACAGAATAAGCATTAAATAGGCTTAAAACTCAGCTATTCAGAGAAAGCACATGGGTTTGGTGACAACAGATGCTGTAATTCTGTCTGTCTCCAACAAGATGACAATTGCTACAGTTAGCATGCAACATTTTACTTCAGTAATCTGAATTTATGTGAATTGTTAAATGTAGTTGTCCAGACTCTTTTTATTATTAACATAAAGATGGATAGACAACTCCAAAGTGTTGTTCATCCTATGTTATAAACCTTTGTTAGAGAAGCTGTCTGCCTCTCCCTTGACTACAGAGGAAGCTTAGGAAGCTGTGTTAGGTAAAAGACCGAAGTTTTACGTGAGTAAAGCAAGAGGAGAAGAATCTCATGCTTAAACAGAGTGTAATGTATGGCTCTAGCTTGAGTCTGCTATATGTTCATGTATCTCACAGTTCTACAAGGACAAATGGATAATTGTCATAGATCATAGAAATATCTATGTTAGAATGGTATTTCTTCCTTTAAAACACCCTCTTACTTTGGCCTCCTGAAAAGTTACTTTCTACTGTACTTTCCATGTTCTGGAGTGTTTCTAAAGCGCCCCCCCCCCCGCCTTCATCCTGCAATCCATACTTACAGATCATTGAAAGTGTTTTCACCACCTTGTAAGGAAACTGAAGGCAGATATCTATTCTATTAGCTCTATTAGCTTTTGGAGAAAACATGAATTCCAATGGAGCTGCCCTAGATTTCCGTGATTAAATATCTGTGTCCCCAGATATGAGCATTTTTATGAATCCATGTTCATAGCAACACCAAGTATGATGAAGTAGAAGACCTGGATAGAAACCAGAGCATCCCTGCAAATAGTCTGCATTCATCCTCCAGAATAAGAGAACAAATGTTGATTTCTATGCCCACGTGTCTTGAGGGCTGGCTGTGCACAGTTGGGGCTGTATAAATTCTACAGTCTGCATTAGTGATCCTGCAAAGATGGCAAGAGGTAGAAGCCTTGGTACCAGCTTTTGTTGGAGAAGACTTCATTCATATTGCTCTGATTTCCCTGACATCAGAGTTTTGGCTACAGCCAAGGAGCCGCAGGAGGTTCATGGGTTCAAAGCGCACTTCAAAGTATGTCCTAGTTGGACAATTCCACACCGCAGGAATGGTAGAAATAAGGAGAATATCAGAAAAGGGCAAGAGCAACATATTTTGCAGGTACCAAGAGCATAATTTAAATTCTTCAATCGCTGTCATTTTTTTTCTCTCTTCACTTTAAATAAGTGAAACATTTTGTCTCATCTTGCAGAAACACCTATTGGTAGACAGAATAATGTACTCATAAGGAAATAAGTAAATCCAAAGCAAAGGAGACCTTCTTAATTCTTGAGACAAATGCTTCTTGGTCTCTTTCTTAGCAAGTTTTCTCATCTAAACTCATTGTTAAAACTTGTTCAGTAAAGAACCCCATGGAGGAAACAGCCTGGCTCCTTAGAAATCCATGTCAAAACTCCCACTGTCCCCAGTGGGAATGGGAGTCCTCCATATAACTAAACCCCTATGACAAGTCCCTTTTCGAAGTATTTTCATTTACAGG
Source organism: Sagittarius serpentarius (assembly GCA_034782735.1). Taxonomy (NCBI): domain Eukaryota; kingdom Metazoa; phylum Chordata; class Aves; order Accipitriformes; family Sagittariidae; genus Sagittarius; species Sagittarius serpentarius. Next base: position 12,738,677 of record JAVKLA010000052.1, read on the forward strand.
ATCAAGAGATCTCAGGACTGGATTCCCCTACATTCAAATTTCTCAAATTAGGGACAGATTTTCAAAGGAGTTTACTTCCAATTTAGGCATATAAGTAAAATCTGTATTGCTTTAAGAGCTCAGCATCCCACAGAGAACACTGAGATTCTCATAACCAGATATTTGCAAAGATTCAGGACATAAGGCATCCTCAATGCCCCAGGTTCTTGCAGATGTGTCTAAATAAGAGCTGAGCTCTTTTGAAAACATAGCCTATATGTTATAAAGCAAAGCCTTCACAGCACTTTAATATCAGAAATTTATTAAGACCTGTTACACCTTTGTAAAATAGGGTCATATTTTTACTCTTCTAATTTTACATACAGATAAAATGAGATACAGAGAGGTGAAGCTGATGTGCTCAGGATCATAAAAGAACTATAAATTAATGCCGGGTTTGGAGGGAAAGGTCAGACATCACAACTCCCACTCCCTTCTTTAAACACTGGACCCCTGAAGTCCTTAAGGAATCCTTCAAAGTGATTAGAAATCAGATTTTATTCAATTTCCCCTCTGTGATTCATCTCACAGGCTGTGTGACCTAAGAGCTTCATTCAAGTTTTGGAAGAGACAGAATGAAACATTTATTAATAAATAAAGAGTTTGGAATATTTAGCAGGACCAAAGTTTAAAGATTATAAAGATCTGAGGCTCTTTACTAAATATTAAATATACATTTTTCACCTGATTTTTGGACAGACATGAAGTGTGGCGCAGAATTGCAGGGACAATGAATTCTGAAGCCAAGAGACCTTTATCTTTGTTGTGGGCTCTTTCTAATAAGAAATACTTCTATTCCCTTCGGTTCATGCAAATGTGCAGTTACTCTGATTAGCGTGAAGAGCACCAAATGGCAATGGAAATCAAGGAACCTAATTATTTCCAGCAGTCACTTCAAAGATGCTCCACTGAAATGAAAGACATGTCTCTCACCTCTTGGGCCCTATTATGTTCTAAACTTTGCCTAGCCCTGCTGACACGCCACCTCTGCTTCAGACGGATTTGATGAATCATGAAAACAGCATCATTTACAGTTCAAGGTACCAAAGCAATTTTCCATTGGCACCTTTATGCCCTTGCTGCTGCAAAAGAGAAGTGTATGAAAAAACTCCGGTGACTTTTCAGCAGTCAAGTGATTTCTGCAGGGAAAAAAAAAAACACAACAACAGAGCAAATATTCTCTGAGAGCAAGTACATACGCGTAGACGATGGTATGCGTGTGGGTGCCCAGGTACACAGGCACGATTCGGTGCGCGCTGCCTGTGGCAAAGTAGGGTAGGAGCATACAGAGGAGGGTAGCGTGTCAGCAGGGTTGGGTGGCAGAGGCTGTAAGGCATCTCAGCATTTAGAGGGGTGGGTTCAAGCCTTGCTTTGAAGTTGTGCTGAAGGTTGTCCTCAGCCAGCTCCTTGATGACTGGGTAACAGCTTGGTTGGACTGGTGAGTTAGGAGCCGCTCAGCACGTTGCTGACTGCATCCCTACCCAGGCACTACTGGCTGTGGAAACCAGCCTGCCTTGGCCACGCTGGCTCAATGGCAGACCTTTAATCATGCTTTTGTAATTACTGCACCCTAAACCCTGATCCCATCGTACGTGTAAGTTTATGCCACTGGCTTGCAGCCTACGGTGCTATCTCCGGGATTGCTGGCAGGCCGGAGCAACACTTCTGTGTCTGTCCATTGTTTCTGCAGTCACGAAGGGTGTGAAGGTCTCCATGAACCATGCAGAAGGTTTCTGTGGCCTCCTCCGTTCCCCCTTTTTTTTCCTGTCTCAGGAATAGAGTAGCAGGGATGGCCTATTAAAACCGCACCAACCCTCATTGTTATTTCAGTCTTTCTGTAGCAGACAGTTGTTCTCATTACTTAGTCTAAGGAGGCTACCATTTTATGTAGAATTAATTTCCTTTCTGGAGCTGTGTGAGCAGAGTTGAATATATATTTTCCCCCAAAATGTCACGAAGGGTTTTTTTTCTTAATCATACCCCAGGACATTTCACGATTGCTTGAGAAATGCTACAAAAGCTTTATTGAATTTTTTTTTCTTTCTCTGGTAAAACCTTCACAAGATGGTGGTTTAGTATTGACAGGTGTGAAATTAAAGGACTTTCACTGTTTTATATGAGAAGTGATCTCCATCAATACGAATGCTAAATCTAAGAAATTTTTTAACTGTCATTTTAACAAAGGCTAATATTTTCCAGTAAAAATATGTAAAATTTCAAAGGAGTTTAATGTAGTACAGCTTTAACAAAATTTCTGTGAAATACCTCCTGGCCTGACACCCTTGCTTTGACCATTGAATATCAACTTCATCAGCTAGCCACTGAATTCAAAGCTAGAATGAGTCCTTTAACAAAGTGAAAATAAGCAGACAGAAACGAATGTGAGCTCAGAGCCCTCTTCCCTCTGCCTCCAAGTTCCCACCTCTCTTGGAAGGTACTCCTGGCTGATGTGAGGTGAAATTTTCCTGATTTTAGAGAGTGCAAGAAATTTTTCATCAAAAATCTAATTTGCAACAAAAGACCTGGATTCTCTTCCTGATCCTGTCACAGACTGTGCTGTAACTCCAAATGAAACCATTAATCTCCCTGTGTTTCTGTTCCCCCAATAAAATGACATAGTCAAGCTTCCTTTCTCCTCTTTCTTTGTCTTTATGATTTATTTGTTTTACTTCTCTGCCATGTTTTCACTGTGTATTTGAGCTGGAGGCTGTAAATACTTTTCATAACAATAATATGTTCAGCCTCAGATTTGAAGATCATATTAACAGATCCTGAACGAGCACAGTGACAATTCTGGTTAGGAGCCGATTGACTTAGATCACCTCAAATCAGTTAACTCATTTTCTCATCTCTCTCAAAGCAAGTAATTTGCTTTCATTGTATTAATAAAGTGGCTTTAAAATGCATCTAAAGGGAAATACATGCAGGAGCTAGATTCAAATCCCAGGATCACTTTGAAACGTTGTATGACATTTTTGTACAGCACCTAGCCCAAAAGCGTTGATTCCTTGATTAGAGCTGCCTAAAGTCTTTCTATTACTTTTGAATTTTAATCCTCATCTCTCTAGACTGCTGATTTTTCTTCTATTCACTGCCCTTAAATCCAATCTGATTCCAGAATACATCAAACCCCGGGGTACGTTTTTCTGAAACTTGACTGAATACATTTTCTTATGTTGCAAATTTTTCCCTTTTTTTCCCATTCCTATTTGCTTAAAAATAAATAGTATCTTTTCTGTAATTCCAGACAGAACACAGAGTGCTTGCCCTATTACACTGCAGCTGAATTCTAAGTATACAATTGTACAGGGAGGATCTTTAGATAAACCAGCTTGAGGACTTTTGAACATTAAACTCAAATCAGATAACAGCTTTCATCCTGTGCACTGCATTACACAGTGTGCTGCAACTAAGTGGAAGGCTCAAGGAAAAAAATATACCTTCCATGGGTATAAAGATGTCAAGGTAATAAAAAAAGCAGATGCAAAATCCTCCAAATACAAGAGGAATGGAAAAGATGTAACAGATAGACTACGCTGCTTGTTACCAACAGCTTGGTGGAGTCTCAGAGAGTTGGCTTGGCAGTCTACACCTGTCTTTTCATGTGCTGCTGAGGGCCAAAAAAAAAAGACCAAATATTCTGGGTGAATGTTGAGTCCCAGATCAAACTGCTAATAGAGTATTCTGTGTAAAACAAGCGAGGCAATTATTCCACTCAGCTGTGCTCTGGCAGGGCCTTAATTGGAAGAGTGTGTTCAGTTTGAGCTCAGTGCTTTATTATACACATATATATTAAAAAAAAAAAAAAAAGACCAAAACGGGGTGTGGGAACAGAGAAGCAGCTCATAGGAACTCATATGTAAAAAGGTTTAAGAGACTAATACTGATGAGGAGAGCTTAAGGACACTGGACACTTGAAGTAAAACCCTGAGTAAAAGTAATTATTATACATGCATTCAGCTATGAAATGCAGAGGTGAGACAGTGCATTTGTTCTCACAGGGATGACATTTAGCCCAGGAAAGAGCAAGAAGCATACATCTTGTGCATCAGATAAAGATCTCTTAAGTCTTATTCTGACAATATAAGACACACGTAGCCTTTTTGCTGGCCATCTTCTATTGGCAGTGCAGAGAAAACCCCATCACTCCATGTCAAGATGAGACATTTTTACATGGGCTTGCTATAGTTGCCTTTAGAGTTAAGGGCTTGCTTTGAGACCCGTTGAGCGTGTGCTAACACCTGTGCTAGGCAGAAGTCAGTAATGGTCTCTTCAAAACTGCCTCAAAATGCATTCTTCAGTGCTGTCTGCTCTTCTTCCCCAAGAGGACCGTGTAGGGTGTGAACTTTCAGCTGGTTCTCTGGAGATAGCATAAATCCATTGCAGTCAAAGAAATGCATCCTCTAAGTCAGTTCAGAAAAGGTTTATGGCAATAATTTCATCAGGGTCTGAATAAACCAAAGCTGTCTGTTGCCTTGGATTGCACAATTCCAGGTGAGATATATCCCTCTCTGTCCTAACAAACACTTACGAGAAACATTTCGATTTCACAGCATCCTCTGGATAGCAGGTTTTCCTGAAGGCTGATAAGACGCTGAGTGTTTCAGCAGCACAGGGAAGGCTGTTCAAAGTAATCTCAATGACTTGCCCAAAACTCTTCCCAAAGCTAACTCTTTTTTTTAAGCTCCCCTTATTCTCAACTTTTGCCTCTGTCTCTGCAATTCCTAACAATATCTTACTCATCAATGGCACTGATGTCTCAAGCTACCCTATAAAGATTCATTCTTGGGGGGGCGGGGGGGTTAGCCCTCACCAAGAACTGGAAAAATCCTGAAAAAACTCACAAGTAACTTTTTTTCCTGAGAACAAACCCGTATGCTTCTGTAAAAAATTTGTTTTAAACATGTAAATTTATGAGCTACAGAGATCACTGAAGCGAGTGTCTTCTGCCCATGGTAAACATCCAGAGTGCAGATCTCTGCATCTCAGACACGAAGTCACTTTCTGCCCGTCAGCAAGAGCAGCGCGTGCGAGGGTGGCCGCAGGTCATCTCATCACAAGGTTGCCTCATCGCATCTCTAAAGGGTCAGACGAAGTGTGCTTGTGAAGGACTGCTCCTCCCAGCTGCTACAGAAGGGAGGCAAGACAGCCAGCTTCGATGCAGATGTCCACGCTGAGAGTCAGGAGTAAAGCCAGGGGAGGTGAAGGCCTGGTTCCTGCACTGATATGCTGTTTCACCCAAAACATGTTATTTCGCCTCTCTTCTCCCCTTCCCACTCTCTTTTGCCTTTTGGATGGAGTTTGCTATATGCAGTCACTGTAAAGGTGAGCTTGGCTTTCTGGATGCCCATTGCAATCCATAATGTCTGCAATTTGAGAGCTGTAAACACCAGTCCAGTCACTCTTATTTCCCTATCAGTGGTATTTCACGGTTAAAAACCTAAGAAGGAGAATATACTAGGGTCTGCCTTCACATTGTAAGTGGGAATTAACAGCAGCATAGCTGGTTTATTGTAACAATAATAACATTTCATGTAAGGTCTCCCATTTCCCACTATCTTTACAACATCAGATGATATCTCCAAAGAATATGAAAAGAATCATAATTACATCTATGAAAACCCCCAAAATCTAGAGAGTGCTGGAAAATCATTTGCTGTAAGGTGGGTGGAAAATCTTTGGGAGCACAATATCGGTTCCTTAGAGAAATAATGGTGGATTGGGGGACAGACAGGTTATTTGTTTTGTTTTCATTTCATTTTGTTGCATTTTCACCCTGTAAGATGGCCATGGAGGTTTAAAATGTTGTGATATAAACACATATGCACTGGAAAATGTTATTTTATAGCTATTAATAATACTACCTGCAACAGGGCAAGCAGAATTATGGCCTAAAGATAATCAGACCTGGTGCTTCAGAGTATATGTTGATTGCTTCTGGTGGTCAGGAAGGAGCACATTACTTCCTATCCCTCAGTGCATAACTGGTTGTGTAGATTATGTGCTATTGCAATAAGACATTTACTTTATTACACAGCATCAGCTAAGAACTGCTCTTGTTAGGATATTGGGCTGCATAGCCCAATGATACAAGAGTTTCCTTCAAATACAAAGAGAAAACTAGGTAGGGATGTCTCACAGTTATTTTACATGTGAGGACTTGGTCTGCTGGATGAAAATCCTTTCCCTCCAGCCAGTGTCCATCATGGAGGTCTGCCTGATAAAGCACTGGAAAGAAAGCAGCCAGACAAGACCCTTGCCCCTACAGGACTTCTCCACATCATCACCCAAAGATTCAGAATCAGCATTACCCAAGTCCATCAGCTCCAGCCTTTGCACTGGGGCAGGCTGCAGGACTGCAACCTCTCATCCAGCCAACCAGCCTGGACAAGGACCTGGAGAGGATTAAAAGGTGGTTGCACTGCAATCTCGGTACTGCACTGGAGTATGGAACAAGGGGAGTTGAGTTTTCCCCTATCTGTGTCATCAATGACCTTTTAGATATTGTGAAGCAAAAGGTCTCTTTCCAATGTGTCTCTCATTTGCCACTTCAAGAATCAAGAATAAATAAAAACCTTTGTTGCCATTTTGTTGAGCAAAAAGAGAGGCATAAGAAAAGGAGGAGATTCCACTAAAGAATGGCAAAACTGACACCAAAATCCAGTTTTTCTCTTTCCCAGTCCAGGACACTGCTTTCCATCACACTTCTAAATGGTTAATTCAGTTTCCGTAGTCTCCTCAAAGTCAAACTTTCCCGCTGTTCTTTGCGGATGGCCCTCCCAATCAATTATGTCAGAACAATCACCAGTATGGTATAATAATGTATAATTTTTCATCTAAATTAAAATGTACTTAGGAGACCTTCATTTCCCTCTCATTTCATTGCATTCATCAGAAATACAGCAGGAAAAAAAATACCTCTGAGCAAACACTGTGAGCTGTTTACAAATGCTTCGAGCGCAGCAAGACAGGGATTGTTGTTCTGCAAGGCCCTCCTCTTCCCATCACACAGGAGATTTTCCAGACAAACTCCAGAGAAAGAAATAGCGGGGTAGAAGGGCCAACTCTGATCTTTAAGGAAAACAGTTTGTGTAAAGAAATGGTGTTCCATTTAAAAATCTTGTGGTGTGCTGTAAAACAGTAATTGCTATCTATCTAGAGACGTTCTCATTTCACGTCTCTCTTAGTGAATGAAACTGCAAATTAATTACTATCTTATGTATGCATCAAAGACCAATGCTGTGCACAGAAAATATCCAGGGTGAAAATCAGGCCATATTTATTTCAGTCAAGCTGTTTAAATATAGGTGGAAATCGTAACAGTTTCACAAGTAGTTTAGACAAAGCTGAACAATTCCACAGCATCACCAATAAATCTTCAACTGACTCAGATATTTTCTTATCAAGCTCGTTACAAGGCTGTTCATATATAGAAAGATATAGATACAGGTATGTGTATATTAATAGGATAGAAGTTGGTTTCTGAATTAATGAATAACACAACATTTCTGTAGCCAGAACTATAAGCAAAAATCTTTTCCGGAGTAGCTCATTGCTTTTAAATACATTCTCACAGCATAACTGTAGGTTAGCTATTAGTCCAACCATCCAACCAAAAATGTGCAATTTTGCTGCAGTCTGTGTTATGCTTGAGTGCACGTACCACAAACATGCACCAGCCCCAGAGCTCCTTCACGTTGCTGGCCTCCTGAAGCCTGGCATACCATCGTTTGCGCCTTCTTTCCAAAAAGCTTCCCTGCTTTTGCCTGTCCCTGCCTCTGCCTCTGCCTCTGATTTTGCACATCTTACGTAAAGATGTGGGTTACCTGGGATGTGGGTTATCAGAAAACCTGTTTTCAAGCATGATATTTTTAGACACAAGTTACCTCAAGTGCAAATGATAGTCCTAAAAATACTGTGCTGTAACTCTAGAAAGAGGGCTACCGTATATCATGGTTTTCTTGGCGATGACATCTTTTCTGTTCTAAAAAATTTTGGCCAGGTAATTTTCAAGGACTTCATGTATTTTTCCAAACACTGATGACCCTAAGAGACCAGACACCTGCAGTCAGGCTTTTGCTCACCCAGGAACCCCAGGCATAACCAGCATGGTGTTACAGCTGTCGGTTTTTTCCAACCAACTTCTCACTATAAATGACTTAACAATATCAGTGTGGGCTTACAGCAAAACAATATCACTGTAAACGCTTTGTCCAAAAGATACAGGGGGAAAAATTGCATTACAGTTAGAGGAATCAATTAGGTTGTGAATGGGCATGCGGAAATTTCAATTCTCTCTCAGACAACTACACAATCAAGGGAATGCTTTGATTCTAAAACCAGTGAAGTGGCTGCATATTTCAATCCTCAATTGTGTAGGAAAACACCAAATAAGATATTAACATTTTTTCACCCATACAGAAAAAGGTTTTTTTTTTTTCCCCTTTGAAAATGAATAAGAAAAATGGAAGTAAATTTGAGAATCTCCAACTCCCCCTGCTGAGTTAGTAGGACTAATTGTACAATCACACTACTCAGCTGTGTAAGTTAGCAATTGGCCATGTGGGGCTTAAAAACTCTAGTTTCTATTACAATAGCTTCCAGCATCCTCACTGGACATGGATTTCTTTTTAGATGCGTTCAAAATGAACGGTGGGTTTTTTAAAAAAAAAAAAAAAAAGAAAAAAATCCAGAAAAAAGAAGCAATAGGAGGGAAGAAAGAAAGAGCCAGAGAGCAAATGCAACTTGCTTAAGGTCACATTGTCAGGGCAGAAGTAGAAACCATTTCTTCTGAATCATGCTTTCATCACTGGGCAATGCGGCCATACAGCAAAATCTGGCTAGGGCAGAAGAGCTGGGAAAAAAATCAGAAGAATTGCTTTGCCCATTTACATCCTGATTTCACTTTTTTTCAGGGCTTTATTGGAATTATACTAATGCATTTAAAAAAAGAAAGAAAAAAGAAGGGAAAAGCACACATTGTATTTGAGAGGAGACATGAACCGTTACGTCTTTGTCTATTTCACCTGAAATATTTATTTGTACATATTGACAATGAACATTTACAACTGTCTGCTGAGGAAATATTCCCCTGAGCTGCTTAAACCACTGTGCTAATCAACAGTGAGGTAGATTGGCAGAGATTTCCCCTGGAAGCCCCTTGGAAGCCTTCTCCAGCAGTGCTTTGTAGATCTCTCTCCCCAGAGAATACAAATGCCTCTTTCATCCCCTTGCTCCAGCGGAAAGGAATAAGGAAAAAGAGACCCTTTGTGGGTTGATGCCGATCATTTTGCCCATCCATTCAAAAGCAGTATGCAGCCATGGATGATAAAGGAGACCCAGTTCCTTGGCGTAGATAAACTTCTGCTAGCTACATTTGGATGGAGGGATCTGTTCAGAGCAAAGGGATAATGGGGATTTTCTGTCAAGGTTGATCAGGTACAGGGATCCTTGCTGTCTGCTGATGACTCTGCTTGGGCTAAAGCCTTCTTCCTTTGATGGTCCCTTCCAACCCCAGCCGTTCTATGATTCTATGATTCCGCTAAAACTTCCTTAGATGAGAACCTGAACCTGGCTGTATATCACAGGTCCCCCAGCTCTACCCCTCTACCCCTTGATGAGCATCACTCCCCAGAGATACGGGCCACAGATATCCTCCTTTTTGAGGACATCATCCTGTTTTCCGTTCCAGCTCCACTGAACTATTCAAGCACGGTCTTCAGGCTGCATGGGCAAGCACCCTCCAAAAGAACTAATAGGTTTTATTTCTGTCTTTGAGTAACAGCTTTTATTTCCACCTTTGAACAACAGCTGTGACTGTGTGTCATTTCAGTCGCATGTGGCAACAGCTCAGAGTGGTGTTAACAGCTCTGGGTGCACAAGTGAACATTTCTGAGTGGAGGAAGAAGTAAGGCAAATCCCTTTTTATTATCAGCACAGACCAGGCAATGGCCTTTGCTTATGCAGATTATAATCATAATCATTATCTTTTATGGTGAAGTACTTCAGTATTATGGGGCACAGGTACTTTTTTGAAGTGGTTACTAACACATTAAATAAGGAATTTAGAGCCAGGAAACATTTGATAAATGGCTGGTTGGGGGAGCACTTAAACCATAAAATCTGCTTGTGATAACAACATGGCTTCAAGTTTGAGAAGATGGAATCATCCCTGACTTTGAAGCAGTGCTGAGGATGATTGGAGAGACAAGGCTATCATCCTTTCAATGTCTCTCCAACCAGTGTCCTCCTGCGGAAATATCCTTTTGGACCGCGATCCAACTTAACGCTTCTGCATGTGGGTAGCTTTAAGACATGCATTGACTTCAAGCAAACGTCCTGTTAAAGATATTATGCAAAGCAAACATGTTCAGTGCAGGGGGACAGAATGAGGCCTAAGCATGTCCATGTGAAGGTGTGAGCAGGAGTGAGCAGGTCTGTAATCAGCATGTTTCACCTCCAGGTATCCACGCTTTCCTCCTTCTCTCTCCACCCCCATGGTGGGACAGGGCTCTGAGTGCAGACCATCAGAGGTAGGATCCACTGCGCTAAGCTGAGGGGAGGAATTTGTCCTGTTACATTAGTGGCCTGTGTAGGCGACATGTCCCCTTTCATTGCTAGTAAGTGATCACGTCTCCTCAGATAGAAGGGCTGATGAAATCAGAGCAGCTTCTGTTGTTTCTGGCTCCAAGGTTAATTTTATCAAAAGCAAAGCTCCTTTGACTGCTATCAGCAGAAAGGAAAGTAAAGCTCTTTTTATTACAGGGATATCAATAGAAGCATTTGTCTGACCTCCCTATCACCTCTCCCCTCCCCACCCCCACTGGCTCCAAATTAGGGATGGGAGAATAGAGCTGATAAAATAGGGCTAAGATAAAAATCTTAATATTGCAAAACCCGTAACACAGAAAGTAGGAAGAACCAGAAAAGCCCAATTTTGACCTTCAAAGATGGCTCAGAATCAAAGCCATAGGACTGTACCTGTTTTACCTATCCCAGGCTCTGGAGCAGGTTAAATGAAGCAAATTCAGGTCCTACACAATCAGGAGTTCTAGTTTTTTGAAGGCAAATCCAGCCTTACAGCGACATATCTTTCCTAGTGATAGGATACTGGAGACAATGCAAATAGTGATTCCTGGTGGGTTTTAGCAGATCCATCTCAGGGTCTGGAAAAAAATTAGGACCCGAGATATGCAAACCAGAAAACTGCGAGGTTAGAAGTCAACATGCTGATCTCTACTACCTCCTCAGAGCTTTTTCTTTCATTTCCCCATTCTTTTGTCATCATGGTCTAGAGGTATAAGCAAAGGCAAAAGAAGACAATGAAAAGTTGACTAATTTTCCTGGTTCCTTGTGGATTCCCAGAAAAACTGACCTTTAAAACAGGTTTAATAACCCCCAAAGGAACGATAGCATTATGTGTAGCTATGTACACAAGACTGCTGCCCAGAAAGGGGTGAAAGGATGTCAAGTAACTAAGGCGCTGAAGTGGCACTAAGAAAATGTGCGTTCAATGGCATCGATTTCCTCTGCGATTTTAGAGAAATCATATTGGGTCTGATATTCACTAACACTGAAGCATTTTAACATCATGGGAGAAATGAAAAGTGAGTGTAAATGTAATATATACCCACTTCATGGCCCGTTTATGCTGCCAGAGTAGTGGAAAGCAAATTTAGTGCAAATGAGAATCACACATTTTATCTTTCTGTGCCTCAGTTCTGCATCTGTAATACAGAAGTTAATAAAACTGTCTGACTCCCTGTCGCTCTCACTCTTTTTTTCACTACTTGTCAGCCCTGTTTATCTGGCCTATAAGCTCTTCAGTGCAAGAACTGTCTCTCACAATATCTTTGTGTCGCCACTTGCACAAGGCCAGCTTGATCTGAGCTGGTACCTCTGGATGCAGTTGCAGTGAGCCTGTTAATAACGAAGTCCCCTCAGCCAGCACAGGGATTCCTTTTAAAGTCAGGAGAGCACCTACATGACAGAAACTTCGTCGGGAGTCTTCATTCTTTCTTTCTTTTTCCCTTTTCCAGGGTTTTTTTGACTGTTCTAGGATCTAAGAGAGACATCTGAAGCAGAAGAAAGGAAGCAACTTGCTCACAGGTTGACACCTTGCCAGCAATCATAACAAACCCTGAAATTGGTATTTTCACCCTCATTTGGATGATCAGGTGTAAATATAAATTTTAATTATTTACATGATTAAGTCAGTAATTTACTGCCCATCAGAAATGTTTGACGATATTTTGGTGCCATCTGTTTCCTAATTGAACTTAATCTCTAAAAGATGTTACAAAAATATCCACAAAATAATAATAATAAATGCAAAACAATTCCCCCTCTTCCCCCCATAACTACTGCTATTTTCTGTCATTTCCTAGGGAAAAAAAAGGCTGGGGTTCAGATGTGCCAAGGTCTCATAGATAGATGAGCAATGAAACAATAAAAAAATAAGTGCTTAGAAGCAGTGTTGAAGCTAGCAAGGTGCATAGGGAAGACCTGACTGCAGGGATATAGGTGGAAATAATTAAAAAATCAAGCCAGAATGTGTCACAGGACCTCTGTAAGTGATGCCCAGAGCTTGTGACTGTCCTCTGACTTTCAGCCACATCAAAGATGTCATAAGGCTCTGAACTCAAGTGTGTAAGAAGAGCAGAGGTGCAAGAACGCAACAAGGGGCCTAGACCTGAAAAGACAACATAAAATAATAAGAAAATGTTTGGACATAAGAACTACATCAGTATGCAGACTTTTCTTCTGTGAAGCAGAACAAGTAACTTTTCAAAGGCAAATCACAGTTTTAGAGGGTTAGGTCATTGTCCAGGAGCACTTGGGCTTTTAGATACTTCAGGCAAAAATAATACAACTATATTGGTCTGTGAAAATAAGCTGGAAGATTCAAGTAGCAAACAGTATCAGGAAACTTGTCCCCACCTCTCCTTTGAGTGTAGAGACAAATCGTGCAGATTGGCTCTCGTTCTCTTTTGGTAAATCAGTTTCCTGGTTCATTTTGAACACACACTGTCCAGGATCCCTTTTTAGTTTTGACCAAGTTGACAATTCCTGTAGCTGAGCACTAGGTTGTAAAACAATCAGAACATGTTCATTTTTTAAAAGGAATCAGTTTATCAAGTTTCAGAAAAGATGCAGCTCAGGTCTTGTGCAAATTTGGCTTAAAGATTCAGGTTAGTAGTTACTTTATCCCTTGCCTTGTAGGAACATAACCTTCTTGCTGATTGAGTTGTCAAAATCAAGGATCATCTGATGGCTCCCAACAGACCTATATAAAACTGGTGTACTCAAATCAATTGGCTTTGCTGGAATTGAAAGAACTAGCTGTCAACCACCTATGGTGCCCATTTGTTCACGTGGCTGAACTCCAGACATGGCACCAGTGCTGTTAAAGCCAGAGCTCCTTCTCATAGGTGGCACAAGATTTCCATGGGCAAGACTTGCTGCCTTTTCTTTCACCACTTTATGACAGGCAGATGGGGAAGATGAGAGATGTGGCTTTTTGATGAGATTTGAGGGAAAGCATAAGAATCCCGTGTGTGTATGTTTGCGCGCATGTAAGGGCAGGTATGTGGAACTTCTGATGGTATATTCCAAATGCGCTTTAATTATGAAGGAACATAGAAAAGTTCAATATTTTTCTCTTGTGTCACAAAAAAAATCATCAGGCTCAAAGAATCACTAAAATTGAGTAGCTAATGAGTTTCATAGGAAAGGCATGTCACCACCTCTATAGTCACATTAACTTTCCAATTTCTTTTCTTTTAATCTCTCCTTTCAATTGTGCGTGAAGAAATCTGTTCAATTTAGTCTCAGCCTAAAGGGCTTTTGGTTTTTTTGTTTGTTATTTAATTTTCAGGAATGCCAGCAGTTCTCTCTCTGAATTATTTGAGTTTGGAAACAAATGTACTTTCCTCATATATTCTGATCATATATTTCATATTTTGATTCCTCAAAAGTAGATCAGGATGGACTTGCTGAACTGTCTTATTTTGTAGAGGTAGTTGTGACATAAAAATTAAGTCAAGCTTGAAGAAAATTGGATGAGTGGTTGTAAAATTAATAACACCTAAACCAGGAAATTGTGAGTTTACAAATTATGGCCTTTTCTGCCAGTTTGAATATTTTAATGTATGTTCGTAAGCAATTCCCTTAATGAAGACTGGCAAAATAATTATATAAGTTTATAATTTTAAAATTGTTAAAACAATATTTCATCAAATATATTTAATTCCCAATAAAAACTATCAAGCAAGCCAAGTTTGATTTTTTTCTAACCTTGAGTCCTTCCAAACTGTAGATTCTGCCAAAATACTGTAAGTTTTTTAATATAATTTAAGAAGCTTAAGATACTGTAAGCCCTTAGAGCAGTTTAAGAGGCTTACTGTAAACTCCCTAAAACTGCAGAGCAATTTAAGCAGTTAGAGCACCCCTAAGGTCCACACCCTCGCCTGGAGTAAAGTGGCAAAAGCCCCCTGGTTTCAAAAGAGCTTCAGCACTTCTCCTCTGCCAGGAATCTGTCCCTGTATCTTTAGAAGCCTTAAGCCTCTTTGGGTCTTGTGTGCACGAGGCAAACAGGCACTCCAGCAAGCCCTTGTCAAAACAGTTTGAGCCGCCGTTGCTAGTACCAACATCTTGAGTCCAAGCACAACAGACACTGTAGACGTTTTACAGGTCTAGATCAGTTGCTTAATGTCCGAAGTACTGGAACTAGCACAATCCATAGGGTTGCTCCTCAAGAAGAAAAAGGCACTAAAGGTTGCAGAGTGCTTGGGGGGGGGGCTCAAACATGAGATTTGCTATGGTTACGTGCAACAGACCATATTTTAGAAGATATAAATTACTTCCTGCAGCCTGACTCTTCTGTTAAGGGCACAATATAATAGAAAATTAGCTCAGCTCGGAAGCAGTTTCTCAGAGAAATTCTGGCATCCTCCCGTTCCCTCAATACCACTGCTCACCACTTTGGCATGTAGCTACATCACACGGTGGGTTCCCAAGTCTCAGCACTCTCTGCTTGGGCACCAAGTCACTCCTGGACTTGCAGGTTCAGAGGGGTTTTGCTTAGCTCACCGTGACCATTTGCAGATCCTAGCATACAGCTCCCAGAAGATATACTCAGCTCACCCTGCACGTAGTTAATGGTATTAGCAGATGTCTGTAAAGCTATAATGGAATTTAGTGTGCCCATCACATATGCATCCTCCCTGAGCTTTGATATGACAGCTGCACCTTCACATAGGCCAAATTGTAGTATTCAACTCAGTCTTGTTGAAGTTCAGTCTGAGACTTAGTTATGGATTTAGGCTTTGTCACTGAGATTCATCTCAGTTCCAAAATGGGAATTTAGACCCTAGAAAGCACTGACTCAGCTGTCCAAGTCATACCCGGATGTGAAATGCACTAATGAAGAGAGCTAAGACCTAGTATCTAAAATGACCCCAATCCATGCAGAGCTCCCAGGCTTTCCAGTCTTCCTTAAGGAAGAGGATTGTGAGGCGACAATTAGTTAGGGAGTAAGTCATCCCCTGTATGATCAGGGCTGAGTATAGAAAACCTTTCCTGTTCTTCTGGGAAAAAAACGTAATGGGAGCCAGCAAACAGCTTCACTCCGCGCATGCCCAGAGGCTGGATGCCAATTCAATTTCAGCCAAGGCCTACAGCCATTGGAATGACAAATCTTTCCTTAACACTCTTATTAAATCCTAATCTCAATCTTATTCATCATTATTAAGCCTTGAAATTGGGCTGAATATTTAAATGAGGTGAAATGAAAAGACAGAGAGCTGTTGAGAGTATGTGAAGTGGGGGGAAGAGAAAGATTTAAAGAGACAACTTGAATTCCCTTCATGAGTTGAAGAGTGATCTATCCAGATTCAGGAACTGATAGAGGTAAAAGATTTTCAGACGTGGCTAAAAAGGAGGTGGGGGGTGGGGAGAAAGAGAAAAAGAAAAAGAAATTACCTGCTAGAATCCGGACTTGTAATATCAGTCATTCAAAGACTTCTGAGTAAAGTAGCAGGGACATGGGGAGGAGGGTTTGTGGAACAAGAGACTAAGGACATGTAAAGAAAAGATGAATTTAGGGATTAAATTCACCAAGGTGGTTTAAGGGATATTGAAATATGACTTCACTGAGGTGTCTGCTTGGCCCAGGCTAAATATGATGATAAGGGATGGTCTGTATCAGCCGCGCCGATGGCAGCGAGCTCCTGTCAGCTGCCTCACACCACAGGGGAGAGTGAAATGCTTTTAAAAGTCACACCGATGATGTTATTCCTGATTTACCTGTACTTTTTAGAGACTCCACACCTACACTGGGTACCTTCCTAACTAGGACTTTTTTATAACAAAAATATTCTGGTTTTGGAAACAATGGAACAAGACAGGAGCTTAGTTTTAGCTGCTTAACCGTGGAACCAGACCTTGAGACTGACTTTCTCCATGGGGGGCCAGGTTACGGTCTCAGCTTCTCCAGCCCTCTGTGACTCTCGGTATCAATCCAGTGCCAATCCCACCTTCAGACAGTTTTGCTGATGTAAGGGAGATCACAATCTGCCTCACAAGGAATGGATATTTTTTGCATTTAAAAATAAATATTCAGATTTGGAGCATTTCATGAAGCAGGGTGACCCACACCATCTGCTCCTTCTGACAGTACTTGAGAAGCCTGCAGGTCTGCTTTTCAAATCACATTACATATATATAATACTTTTTTCCCTTTTTTTTTTTATCAGATGGGACCAAGTCAGAGGAATAATTCCTGCTCCCTTCTCACAGTTCCTGCCTACCCAAAATAATTCATCCAGCTCACTGGAGATTTGTGCATATCCACAATCTGTATCCCAAAATGCTAAAACAATCTATTTAACCTTTACGCCAGCTAATGCATACATTAGAACAAGGACCTATATATGAACGTAAAAATGTGAGAAATTGAAACTCACTGACATAAAATCAAAGAGCTTGGCCATAAAAGGTGTCACTTTTATGTGATTATCTTGCCAATATCTCCATGTTGCTGAACTAAATCAAACTGCAATTTTTCCCACATGTATTGCATTTAATGGAGTCCGTTAATGGCAGCGATTCCTTATAGATCTCCATGTAATGGAAGAATGGTTCCTTGTGCCATAACAGTGTGGAAGCTGAACCCCCCCACACACACTGCCATATATCTTATGAGCTTGACCTATATGACTCGCTGTGTCAGGCAACACCGAGCACTGCTTTTGCTAAGACAATCCTTCAGGAAGATGGAAAGGCGCATCAAGGAACTCGCTGCTGCCAGAAACTGGATCAAACCATGCCCAAAGTCTGCACTCTTCAGCTTCCTCCTCTCGCTGAGCTAGAAACTATGCCCTGCTGAGCTCAGGAGTTGTATTTGTGACGTCTCTCAGTTACTGCAGAGTTTGGTTCCCACATTTTTGCAACAGGGTCTCTAGCAGAAAGACTGTTCTCTCTTTTGTCCAGCAGAATGTCTTTAGTCTCTGTAAAACTGAAGATTATCCTGTTGATAAAAAAAAACCACAACAAGCTCCTTTAATCCATAGATGTCAAAAAGCAGAGGCAAGTGTCTACTTCCCAATTTTATAGCTAGGGAAGTTGAAATGAAGTGATTTCCTCATGATCGCACAGCAAACCAATGGCAGAGTCAAGGGGCAGAACCCAAGCAGCCTATGTCCTTACACCATGCTCTTGCTCGTAGGTAAGGCTGTCTCCATGTACCTTCAGCTCCTCTTTTCCACTGTCCTATACCTATGCTTGGAGAAAGCAGAAAACATGAAGTGGAGGGTATATAGATCTCTCTGCACAGTTCATAATCTGGGAAACCCATGACCAGAGCAGTTAGGGCTGCTCCAGTATCTCATCAACATCCTGCACCCCAGGGAGTCCCTGACACCCACAGAACATAATGCCCCAGCAATGCTCACTCGCTGCGTGACTGCATATCATGCCCTGAGTATGGACAGTGGGAGCAGAGCTTACAGAGGGACGTTGCTTTCGTCCTGTACCAAAATGAACACAGATTTTTGAGGGTCACTTTCTGCTGCCATTGGTCCTTATGCCTACCTGAAGAAAATCCTCCCTCCTGAAGCCTGTTGAAATCAATGCAGTGGCAGCCCAGATTAATTTGACATCCACACACTATTTTTTTATATTATGGTATTAGGAAGATTTTACTCACTGTTGTTTTAAAACCCCTAGAAACATGAAAATTCCATTTTCCCTGCATCTATTCATCTTCATTAACCACGTGCTGATTTTTTTATTCTTTTCTGCTCTTGGTAGAAAATCCAAGCCAATGCAACTGCGTTTTATTTCACTTTGATATCAGCCAGAATTGGAGATTTCTATGTTCTGTATGTGCCAGTGTCGAGGTTTGTAAGTGTGTTATCAGTCAAGACTGAGATCATTGCTATTACTTTAGCAGCATTCCTCATCAAATTGAGTTGTTTGTTATCTGTTTTTAAAGCACTGGATTATTGTTTTTTAGTTGAAACAAGTAACATCTGCTGTCCAGAGTAATATTGCTCAAAACCATTTGTATCAGGGGGAGTAGGTGGGAAGATGATAAAAACCAAAGAAATCAAACCCATGTATTTTTTAATCATTTTCAGAAGCAAGACAGGGGTTTGGGGGGAAAAAATAAAGACTGGAAGTGTGTAAGTAGCCATTTTAAACTTGGGAATTCCTAAACAATTATTTCATGGCAAATGCAAAATTTTGTTCGTTCCTTCTCTGCATCACAAATTATAGTGTTTTTAGCTTACAATCAAAAAATGTCAAAACCAGAAATTCTTCTCGCAGAAGTTGACAGAGATTCATTTCCCAGAAGTCAATGTTCAAGTAATTATTTTGGTTTAAAATACTTTCAACAACAACTGAAAGAACCAACCAATTTTAGCCTGGATTTCTCACCAGATTGTAACATATTACATCATATGACCCAGAGACACTGACTCAGCAGGACTGCACAGCAATAGATGCTTTCTATTCGCATAGCTTACATGAGCAGCAAAAATAGACTGGTTGGGTCTCTAAAAACTTCAATGTTTTTCCAAATTAATTTTCAATCTTTAATGAATTGATTAGTCATTTTTAATATAAACACCACTTTCTCTGCCATCTCTACCTCCTATTACTAGAAAAAAAAATGTCGGTGTGTTATTTCTATAGGCTTCCACAGTTTGGTATGTGGGAAAGAGCCGCTTGCCTAGGAGCTGCGTTTTATGTTTGTCCAGCAATACGATACTCTGCTACAACATTATTTGTCACCCTTCAGAGATCTTCTGTCCCACTCCAGCCCTACAGTCCTCCCTGTGGTCACTGGTACTCGGGAGTGCAGAAAATCTCACCATTTTTGTAATGTTAGTAAGAGTTTCATACTAATTTCCTGCAATATCCCTCAGATCGTCTAGTCACCTCATGGGAAAACTGAGTGCAAAAACTTCATCTGTCCTAGTTTTCCAGAGTGAGCCCACTTCCATCCTCCCACTGCACCCCACATATCCCTGCAGAACAGAGAAGCGGCAGCTATAGCCCAAAGGTGCAACAAAGGAAATGCAAATTTTTCTACTTTTAGACTATTAAAACTGAGAAGAAGAATATGGGATTTTTCCACATCCCTTGAGGCCTTTTTGGTGGAACTGTGGAGAGGAGATTTGAGGATGCGGGGTGATAGGACTCCTCCCACAGAAGATTTAATCAATGGATGAGGTCCCAGGGCAGTGAGGACCAAGGGCAGGGCCTTACAGACACAGGCAATCTTAGGGGTTTTGTGAGAAAGGTGGCCCTTCAGCACAGGGAATGCAGTTTATCTACATCCTGAAAGGCACCATGTAATTTTATGGTGTCATAAAAAGGATTATTATACTAATAGGAGTTAATAATTCTAAAAGCTTCATGACCTCTTTGGTCATCTTGGCTCGGCTTCAGCCTGGGTGACTTTTTTTTTTTTTTTTGTGAGCTGAGTTGGCAATGACCATTAAATGTAAGAGGCCAAATCCTCAGCTGATGTAACTCAGCCTGACTCCATTCACGCCAGCTGCGCTCCGCCTGTGCGTACCAAGAGGTGAATCTAGCCTATGGACTTCTGTGGTATTTTGCAGGCTTGAAGAGAAGAAATGTAAAACTCTGACATGATTTACTCTACCCTGGGATCTCGGACTGCATTGTCCTACTTTTTGTCCTCTGCAGTGTCTTTTGAGCCACCCTTGGGTGTAAATGGGCTTCTGAACCGAGCTGAGCTATCTAGCATAATCATCTTAAGGAAACAAACAACTACACACACTGGCTGGTCTGCTGGTACTGAAAAACAGACGCAGTTTATCTAATGTTAAGTGCCAGAGTCCTCATGTGTTCTCTTGTGAGCAAACCGGAGGACGTACTTAGCAACGGGAACGTAAAGACCACCTGTGCTCCCCAATATGGTGATTTTGACTGCCACATACTGCTTGGTCATCCGGCGTGTCCCTGATGAGAGGTTACTCTGAGTTTCTGCAGGTCAGTGTACAGACAGCAACAAATGTCTTAAACCTCTTCCTACCATCCAGTGCACCACTCTACTGCATTTAAACCACGGCGTTCACTTTACTGCAGCTCTCCCGGTTAGCAGGGCCTTGGGGGAAAGAGTGCAGCAGAACCAAAAAGGTGCCTCCCATCCCAATTCCAGCAGCTGACCTCATCTCTCTTGCTCTCATTTTCTGGGCTCAAAACAATATATTGGGCATGAGGTTTTCTGTCGTAAGAAGAGGTTTGGGCTGAAGTGCTCAGAGGTGGCTCTCAAACGGGGAGAGGTGTGGCATTATAAGCAAGAACTGTGCTTGGCACGTCATTGCTCTCACTCTCACTGCAGGAGATGTCGGATTCTCTGTTTCACCATCTTGTCTATGCATAGTCTGATGTTTATAGAGGTATATTAAAATACATACACACACACACACACAGAGACACATACTTATATATATGTATTACATACATATATAAAGCAACACTAAAGAACAGTTTGTTCAAAGCACAGACCTGAGAAGATTAAATCTGTTCCAATGCCCAGGCAGCAGCTTGACCACTGTGATGTTACTCCCTAAATATGCTAATATAAGATCAGAATCAGGCCCCATGCTTCTCTGAGAAAACCCTCAGAAAGAATATTGGTATCAGTGCCTTGTGCTGGCTCAACCTAATCAGCATTACCTGTTAGCGTGAAGAATCGGGGCTCAAAATAGTCCACTCCAGTGTCGTTTGATTGCAAAGTGTTTCAAGAGAGAGGAACTGTGTGCAAAAGCCTAATAGAACTAAGATCCACGCTGCATTTGCGTTTTCCACTGAGTTTGCCTGCATTTTGCATCTGCTAAATACTGTTGCAGCAATTTCCATAGCGCGGGGCTCCTTACCTCTGCTGTGACTGACGGGTCCCGAGCGCTGCATCTTGCCAGCAGACCTGCCTCCTCACCCCGGGGCACAGGCTGCTGGGGCTGGCGGGGGTGCTGTGCTGGGGGGAGGCAGAGGTGCGGTAAACAAGGGCACAGCTCAAGGTTCCCTGCATTGAGGCTAAAGACGAGCACAGAGGACAAAGCAAATATTAGCCCAGATTTCAGCAGCTACAAGTTAAATTGGAAAACGAAAGAGGAAAAATGAAATGGGGTGGCTGTTACTGCTCCCGGATTGAGCAGCACTGAAGCTGCATCTCTCTCTCTCCCCTTTCTCACTCTCTCTATCTGCGGCCTGTACAAACAATTCAGTGTATATGTATTTTTGGCACAAATCACAGTGTCCTGTGATTCTTGATTATAATTATAATAATGGGTTTCAGAAAGCCTGCAAGTGGTTCTGGGAATTATAATAAGGGTTTAGGACAGACGTGTTGTTTATATGGTTAGTGTTTGTTGCATATTAAACCAAGTTTAGCAGAATAGCTGGTGTTGTAAGAAATTGCAAAATACACAATTAAATGCAAACTAGCTGAAAAACACCTCTCTTCTCCTTGAGAGACAGACATGCTCATATTGTCATCTCCACCCTATGAGCAGGGATTAAAGCAGACGCAGATGGCTAGTTCTGTTGTGATGGTATTCCATTGCATTTGCCTTGTCTGAATTTCCACTCCTACAATCTTCTCTTAATTTACCATGAGAAAAATATGTATTCGATCCTTTTTTCTTCATGTTCTACTCGTCTCTCTTTATGATTATCCTTGCTTAAAGCATCCAGCCGTGCAAAAGCTCCACTGAGTCATGCAGTTCCCATTACAGCCGAAGTAGAATTATTCCCAATGATAGCATCTTTTTCCTGTGATTTTTTTTTCCAAGAGTCTTAATTTCTATTCAGTCACATGACCAGATTTCCACTTTCTCCCTTGTGAAATTATTTTATACTTTAATAGTTGTCTGTAAATTGTGGCCAAAAGTCCCCAAGGTCCACCTGTCTCAGAGCTGGCTCCAAGTGACTGCTGATGCGCGTGACCTTGGAAAGGCCCTCTGATGGTTAGCATGGAGTCCATAGGTGCTGCATGGAAATAGGGGCCCTCAGAGACGATGCAAAGAAATAAGTGGTTTTGTAAAAACCGGTATGAATTTTCTTTTCTTTGTTCGTGGTTATGACAGATAGACTCAAACCCACAAAAAGGACTGCTGGAGTCTGCAGGATTTTGCACCTGACTGAGCAGGAGGAATCGAGATTGCGCTCCGGCCCAAAGTGAGGTTTCTGCAGCGGAACCTGCCAGGCTGCGATAGGACTAAGGGCGGAACCGAGCACCGGCGCTGGGGCTCAGCAGGGACCACGCGACCAGTGGCCTTACCCTGGGCTCGCTCACCTCCGATCCCCTCTAAGATGGTTTCTGCATGCTTCAGAGCTGCGGCTTTTCTCAGGTTTGAAGGGGGAGAGAGGAAACAATAAAGATAATAGTGAATAAAACCCATGCATCTTCCTCCCGGCTGTGTTTTCCAAGGCTGCATCTCAATGCCTCCTCATCCTACAGCCAGCCGCTGTCAGAGCCCTCTTAGAGAGAGCCAGCCACAGACACCACTGCCTTCCCAGCTGCTGCAGACTGCATGTTGATCGTGTTCCTCTCCTTTGTTAACACAATTGCCTTCACCTTTACATAAATCAGATTTAGAGAACACATTGCGTCTCGGAAGCCTTGGGACACCTCGAGGCCTCTCAGTTCAATGGAGCTCATTATGGAAATCAGCTAAATGCTGAGCAGAGAGATAAGTGCTAACTGTTTACCAAACCCCTCCACCAGAGATATACAGCAAGAGCTAATGGGAGTTCATTTGCAGCCTTACTCCGTCATTCAACCCTCTTTATCTGCTCCTTCGACTAATCTATAGGGAGAGATGCACAAGTTTGCATGAAAGATCTTCCTGTGCAGCTCCTCTTGGACAGGCAAGGTGGGGAGGAGGGACAAGGAGGAGCTGAGGTTATGCCATGAGGAACCAAAGCAAGCCAATATCCAAATGCTGAGCTCCAAACATTCTTGAAGGTTGCTGGTACTCTCAGCTTTGTGGTCAAAGCCCAGCTTAACTAGACATCATCATGCCAAAGAGGAGGAAATCCTCCAGTCTCCAGCGCTTGTAGAGAGCGTGCGTCTCCCCTGGGGATTACTGGCACAGCAGTGAGCTGATAGAGGGGGGAAAAAAGGGCTTTCAGAAGGACTGTGGGGAGGAACAGCGTAGCTCTGAGCTGAGAGAGGCACAGGTAGCTGTTGCCCAAGGTGATGGAACATCAAGCCTAATAGGAAAAATGGATGTAAAATGCTCCCAGCTGTGGGAGTGGGGAATTCTTTTCTGGAAGCATTTTTCAGCCTGGTGCATCCAGAGCCAAGTACAGGCAATCAGAAGGAAGATGTGGATGAAGATACTCCTGCAGATACCTCTTACGTGTGGAAGAAGGTCCTCAGATCAGCAGATACACTAGAAAGCCTGGGTGTACCTGTATAGCACACATAAATCACAGCCAGCTCTAGAACAGGCGCTTTTTTTGCCAAAACATTTTTTCTTAGGATTGTGAAACTTTACAGGCTGGGGAATCATTTTGACTTGTTCCTCAACTCCATATTTTTTAAGTTTTAGAGTTGTCAAAACATTTTGTTCTGACATTTTCTCTGAAAAATACCAGTTTTCCAGTTCAAGATGACTCTCCTTTTTTAAATCAGTGCAGAATTATTAATGTCATGATCTTAAAATAAACAAAGAATTATGCTACCTTTTAACTAGTTAATTATGGAGGGGAGGGAGCTGTTCAAATATCAGACGAAAACACTTTCAGTTTTCAAAGTGAAATATTTCTTCAGATTATAGGTTTGCAAAGGTTTCAAAGATGTCAGCTTCTTGTCTTAATTCAAGAAAGGAGAACATTTCAAGCTCTCCACAATATTTTTGAAAGAGGAAAACCACTTTCAGCTCTAATAGACTCCTTTTATGGAACTAGCTCCATTCGGAGGTTCTCATTAACTACTGTTAACGGCTATAATTTTTGTCTGTCCAACATGAAGAAGTCAGAGGGAGTATGATATCCGTCCTTGACATACCACCTTCTACTTGAAGCAGTGTAGTAAAGGGGCCTGTTTTTCCAAGAATAACCTGTCTCATTAGAATGCAAGCAGACCTTCCAAATATAAGATCATTTTTCTTCCTGTTGTCCCAAATTCCAATACTCTGCCCTTTTCAAATGATTTTCAAGAGGATAGTTCAGCACTAGGTTTGTTCAATTTTTTTTGTTATATTTTTTTCAACATCTTGTGAGTTGAACTGCACTTCTGCCTCAGCTCAGAAAACCAAAGCAGAGCTTTTAGCTGCCACTGCTAACCCCAGCATTTTGAAATGGTATGTTATTTAAAATTCAGGACAAATTCTCTCCTCTCTGCCTTAGTAATTTCATGCAAGTACAGAGGGACAGAGAGTGGAAAGTGAGGTGTAGTTTTGCAGTATTGTATATGTTCTCTAGGTGGGTGGGCTGGATACCCTTGTGTTTTAAGGGTAATTTTGCCTTTACATTCAAAAACAATTTTCTGTTCTAAGAGCTGCAAGAGTGATCTATAGACAACAGACATAAGGACAGACACCATAACACCAAAATGCCACTACCTCTGAGATGGAACGTGGCAGTTATTGACCAAAATACAGCAATGCTTTGCAAGGGTGAACATGGGGATTACTGAGGAGTCCCGAGTTTAATTTGAAACTGAAAGATTTAAACAGATGAAACCAAAGTTTCCTGCATCAAAACCTTACCAAGAGGCTGGACTACTATTGCTAGTTCCCGGAAAGGTTTGTAGGGATTCTTGGTGCTCAGCCCATTCTTAGCTGGTCCTGGCAGCAGGGACGGGAACTGATCTGACTGAAAATTAATCCATCATGAAACTCCACTTGGGGTAGAAACACTTCACCATTCACCAGCTGTTCCTTGCAAAAGGTTCATGCCCCTAATCACTTCTCCATCCATTTTTATGAATAAGGTCCCTTACATATTGTTTAAGGTATAACATGATTAACAGCTCCAGCAGCTGAGCTGTCCTGCATTATGGTTACAACAACCTGATTTGTTTTTACTAGAAGTTCATTTGTATTATAAATGTCTTTTATTACTTTTAATATATCTTAAGTCAGTAGAACTTCTGCTATTTGTCATTACTTATATCTGTTTTCCAGCACAAAGTGAATTAGAGGAGAAGCTACTTGCTTAGTGGACTTTAAGGTAACTCCCCTCAGCTGATTTGTTAGATCTTTTACTTCCGAGGGAATTTGGTTGCTCAGATTTTAGCATTGTGCACTTTGGGATCAGGAAGGAGGCAGAATAAAGACATACAATCAGATATTTTGACTTCTCCGTTTCTACTGACCAGCTGAGCTCTGCAAAGCTTCCCTAGCAAAATGTGAAACTAGATAAACTTCATCTAAATAAGCAGGCATTGTTGCCAGGTGCTTTGAAGTCTCCTCTCCCCTACCACCTTGGCATTTGTACCCAAGTCTCATCAAATCTACTCTTCCAAGCCTGGGAGTTTACATCAGCATTAGCTGTACTATTAGCTAAAATCTCCAGCACAAATAAGGTTTGGGTCTAAACTTGCAACTAGTGTTTGAATTAAAAATAAGGAAACTTCTAGAGGATTCAACCAGTCAGAATTGTTTTGCACTAGACAGAAGGGCCGATAGGACTAACTACAGATTTCTTCCAAGACTGATGTTCTAATTTCTGCAGGGTTTCATGGTGACCTTTGGTGCATTTCATGATCTGGTCCTTTAGAAAGCACTATATTACATCTCAGTCATTGTACAAATAACATCTTGGGATTATAGCCTGCTGTTAATAAATGTGGTTAATCATCAATAAGCGAGTTTCAGCTATTATACACTGACGATGTAATTTTATACCTCGCCAATCCAGAGAAATCGGTTCCATTCCGTTTAGATTTGCTGGATAGATTTGGGGCCTTTCAAGGTTAATGTCACTAAATCATCTGCTAATTCTAAAGAATCATTTGAGCACCTGGAGGGAACATTCCCTTTTTTTAGTTCTGTTAGGTTTTAAATACTTGGCTTTATATAATCTGCTGGGTTTAGAAGGAAGATTGATACTGTTGTTGCTGCACCAAAGCAAAGATACAATGACCTTGATAAGTGGTCTATATTATGCAAAAGTTGCATAGGATGCTTTTAACACCACTAAAGTCATCAGTCTCAGACAGTTAGATCTTCCCTCATTAAACTCTATTTCACTACCAAGTCAGTTGAAAAAAATAAAATAAAATTAGAAGTCAATGAATGGTCTTGTTTGTGGGGAGAAGGAATGTCTGTGCAGAAGCCCACCTACAGTAATTTTATGTATGCTAGCCATGGAGCCCACAGCTCAAACTGCTTAACTTGCCTTCCTCTTAACTTGCATTGTGACTGCGTGTAGATGTACTATGGCAGTGACAGAGCAAGAGCTTGCTGAAGACACATGAGAAAGTCTGGATTTGTAGACTCTCATTGTACAGAAATCATACCAAAGTGGCATTCTCCCCCACCTCAATCCATTTCTGGTACATTCGTCAAGCAGATCTAGGGTGGGAAAGCTTGCAGGAGGACGGGTGAGGCTTGGTTTTGTGTACTTTGCACATCCCTTTTTGACCAGCACCTGCTGCAGCAGGACTGGAAAGTTCATTTTGCCGTCTCCTAGATATGTCCATTAATTGTCTATCAGTGTCAGATAGCTATAAATATAAGGCGTAATATATATAATAAGACATAATATATAATAAGACAATCCTCCCTAAATTTTGGGGGAGGACATCTTTATTCATGCACCTGTGGTGGCAATGGATTAAAAATTTTATAATTAAAAAAAAAGACATCTTAAATGAATAAAAAACATAACTTACTGTCAATCTTCTAGAAATTTTCCCAGTTTTTAGAATGCCCATAATGACTTTTGTGAGTTTCAATCTGCAGATGAGAAGTATCAGTCTTCCAGGAAACATGCTCATACCTTCCCACTGGGCATTGCAATGAGTAATAGGAACGAGAAAGTTTTCTCCTCTAGTTCTTGCTGGCTTCCTCACTTAGAAGCATGGGGATTATTCCTCTGATACTTTATTTGCAAAATGTTGTGAATCTGATCTATTAAACTTATTTGCAGATTGTTTCACCAGTTCTATAAACAGGATATATAATGGAGGAATAGGGAGGAGAAAATTGGCAAATAACGCTATCAAAATACCATACCATCAACTGAATAAATTACCTGGCAAATGCTGTTTGACTAGTTCCAATGTAATTGTCACAGGCAGAGCCTGAAATCTCATCCAGGCAGGAGGAGCATATGGAGTGTGATTGCTGTCTACAGGGTTTCAGGTAGCTGCAGGATGTGGATCAGCCTGCAGAGGTAAAACCCAACTCTGGGCATCTTTTCTGAAGGAAATTCAGGCTCCTTTTTAGGGTATTGTGGGAATAAAATACCTGCTTGCAGAGCTGCTGTTATTAGTCACTGGTACGGCTCATAATGTGCGAGGTGCGGTGCTGATGAAAAAAACAGTCGCCGGCATTTCCCTCGCTCTTCTCACTGAAGGATAGCAAGGAATGTAATTTGGTGGCTAAATGCAGTTCGTTTATCTCCTGCCTTTAGCCAACGAATTTATCACACACATTAATATCGAGAGAGGTTAGAGTTCAGCGAATGAAACATTTGTTTTCTTGTGCTCTCTCTATAAATAAACTCTCCCACTTCCATGGCAGTATTTTTACAAAGCGAGTGAGAGAAACAAACACATTAAAGAGACAGTTGTGTGTGTGTGGTGGGGGAGTCTCTGTGCATGTTAAAACGCTCCCACAGCAGACCTCTGTGACTCCGACTGCATTACAGCCTCCCTCTCCCCCCCGCCCCTTTTTTTGTTGTCTCATAGTTATTAGTCAGCCAGACATTTTTTATCTCCTGGAAAGATACTTTAGCTCATATCCAATGTAATCATCTCAGGGGCTTCTACTTTAGTCCCCACAGGCCTGGAGAAATGACATCTCTTTTACTGATTAACAGAACAATACAAAATGCTAAGAAAAATGGCTTTATTCCTAAACTTCCATTAACTCCTACCGTGCCTGTTTGATTTGGAAGAGTTTGTTTCCCACTTTCAAGCCAAGCTACAATTTCTTTCTGTTCTTCGGCCCACATACTGCAGTTGTTTGAGTGAATCAATATTTTATTTGCAACCCTAACAGATAATAGTACAGCAGAGTCTGCAAGATAAAATAGTGCCAATGTCGCTATGCCCAGCCCTGCTGTCTGCTGTTTCAGTGCGAGTCCTGTCACACCACTGCAGCACTACGGGGGTAAGTTAGACCTTATTCTGAGCCAAAAATGAACGCAGCCATGTTGGTATTTTACGAGGAAGTGAAGATCCCCAAAAGGATGGTCTGAGATTTCTATGAACTCCGCAGAGCAAAAGAAAGTGATGCTCAGAGCAACATGATATAATGTCATGAATGACACACAGGTGCGAACAACCTGCTCCACAGTTCCGTGGACTGAAAGTAATGTAGTGACATTGCATTTAAGCACAAGGAAATGAAATGGGTAAATTAAAAAAAAGAAAAAAAAGTATATATATATAAAGCAGCCCCTGAAAGCTCTTTAGGCTTCCCATCCCCACTGCTAGTCAGCTCCTCCAGCAGAAGAACTATCTTAACAAAGGAAGAGAAACTTTATAAGGGAGAAAGTGGAGAAAGCAGGTGTCTAAATGACACCACACAGAAAGGCAAACTGTCTCATAGCCACTAGGATTTACTTTTTTTTTCCTGAACATGTCCAGTGGGGGAAAACCTTGGTACCAAGATCCCACAGCCCCCAGCAAGGGTGAAGAGGATTCTGAGAACACCAAACACAGAGCTGTTGGGCTGTCTTGCTTGTTTTCTCTCTTTTTGTGCTTTTGACACAAGACGAATGATGACCCAAACATGATGGAATAATCTCCTCCCTCCCCCAAGAACTTTCTTTATTTTGTTAAGGGTTTAATTTTTCATTAAATTTAGCTGTGATCAGAGGCAGAGGGCTGATGGGCGCCGTCAATGGAGTTCTATAGTTCCTCACAAAAGCCAGCCAAAGGTTGCAAGGTCTGCATCCCTCATTGCCAGAGCCCCACACCCCCCAATATGCAGCTTTTGATCAGAGTTGTCACTTAGGGATCTCTTGCAATAAACTACCTTTTTGCATTTCACCTGAATGGAGCCTTTACAATGGGATGGCTCAGTTAAACACACACACCCCCCCCCGCCCTGGCACCTCAACACCTTGGAGAGCGGCTGTGTTGAGGCAAAATTAAGCACACAATGGTATTTGTCAGTCACAACATCCAGGAACTTTTCGTTCTATGAAAAAGATACCCTTTTTTAACTATTATCTCAGTTTTTGAGAAAAACAGATATCAAAATATCCAACTTTCTTATGGGACAGAAAATGTATTTTCTCTTCACAGTGCTCTGGACTCCTGAGAATCCATCAGATGTTGAAGACTTTCACTCATGACTAAAGGTGGCAAATACACCAAAAGAGATTTGGTAACATGCAGGTCAATAGAAATCATGCATTTAATTAAAAAAAGAATAAAATATCATAAGCTCTTGCATATACCTTCTCAGGGTAGTCAGGTAGGTTGTTTTTTGAACAGTCTGTGCCTTATAATTAAAATATCTTCAACATCAGCTCAGTCTTCTCTGTTGCCATCACCTCTTGCCAGCAGCAGTTTTGCATATATCTGTATACCCATGTCCCACTCAACACCATTGCAACAGGCACAACACTTCTTCACCAGCCCAGGGGTACTACATTCAGCGACGTCTGCATCCCTTTTCGTACTGTGCTTAGCCAAATCCATGGAGGGACTGACCATATCCTACTCAGGAAAGGCAAGATTTTCACTCATGCACAGTCTTTCAAAAACCTTCACCCATATTTTCATGGTTTTCCAGTAATTTCACACCAAGACTGATTTTCCCAAAAAGCTGAACCACAAACCTTAATGAAGGGAGTTTGTGATGGCTGCTCACAGAAGTATTTGTGAATTATTTTTTACAGCATATGACAGGGTTGGTCCCCTAAGAAGCCAGCCTAGCCTTTACCCTAGAGGTGAAAACCTTAACAGGCTCAAAATATATCTTGTTTTTT
This sequence comes from Sagittarius serpentarius, assembly GCA_034782735.1. NCBI lineage: Eukaryota > Metazoa > Chordata > Aves > Accipitriformes > Sagittariidae > Sagittarius > Sagittarius serpentarius. Next base: position 12,769,373 of record JAVKLA010000052.1, read on the forward strand.
GTGTGGCGGTAGTGCTCTGGAGTCCCAGTAATGCACAAAGACCTTGTACTAAGGTTGTGCTAAGAAAAAACAACTGCAGAGGTGTGCTGTAAAGAAAGTGTGGTCTAAAAGACACTACCTCTGCTCTCCTGACCACCTTAGATGCTATCCTGGCTTCCCAAGGAGCAGGGCCAGCAGTTTTGCAATTACTGAGTAGCTGGGCACTGCAGCGCTCTCTCATCCACAGCAGGGAGCAAGCTATAAATAACCTCCCTAATTCTCAATCTCTCCTCCCCTTAGGAGATCTCCTTTTTCTAAACACTCTCTCATTTTGGAACTTCTGCTGAAAATTCTGTCAGCAGGGGTCAAGGCTTAAAATTTTATTACTAGATTTGGGAGAAGAAAAGGTAAATATTTATTTCTAGCTTTTTAACAGTAATAGGAAAGTAATGAGAGTGACAGTAGACTCCATCAGGTACCTTTATTACCAACATACGGCCTTAAAAGAGGAAAACTGGCTCAGGAAAGCAGTGCAGCAGGCCACCACTCAGCCTTCCTGTTGGGATGAGGTAAAAATTTTTTAAACTGTCCACACAAAAAAACTTCCAGAGTTTCATAAGGAAAAGATTAAACCACTAAGCAAGATTAGAATATCTTGCATGTCTCCTCAGAACTTTATCAGCTCACCAGTGTATGTTACACTATAATGAAAAAACACAATGTGGAAATTGAAAGTTTGGCACTATTGAAATATATCCTAAAAGTAGAAGCGAAAATTCCCTCAGACCTTTTCAGAAGGACTTGTTTTGACATGTTGTTGTCAAAATCATGGATCAAACTGATACATAGGGGTGTTGTTGAAAGGAAACTCAGTGCTGAAAATGACAAGGAAGTTTTAGTAAGTGTTGTGGTTTAGAGTACAGAAATTGGGTTCCAGTCCCCACCAAATGGCTCTATGAACTTGAAGATTTTCCTTTCTATCTTTTATACTTTCTCAAAAGTTAGGCTGGAGCAAGGACTTTCTTTTTCATGTGTCTAATCAATGCCTACCTACTGCAGCGGCAATTCAGTCTTATTTGGAATGATAAAATCATAAAATAAACCGTAATATTGTACAGGTAGTCAAATACAGTCCCTCAAGACATATTCAAATCTGTGGTGGTCAAGAACGAATATTTTCTCTGGTTCATTCTTTAACTCGCCATCTTTTTTCTGGCAAATCATGCTTCTGCGAAGACATACACCTCCTACTCAAGAAATAGTCCTTTTTCTCCATGGAATTCAGTTCTTATTTTTCCAAATCATGCCATTATCCAAGATGCCAGTTTAAGCCAATTAATGTGATATATCTGCCTACTGGTACCTGGACTGTAACTATTAGTCATCTGATCAGGCCACTAAAAAACCATCAGGTTGAAGAGGACCAGCCTGTTGCCACCACCCTCACTGTCCACATCCTGGACATGGCTGTCATCACAGCTTGGTCTCAGGCAGAAAAATATTCTCCTCCACAGCTCCTAATGCAGGAGTTTGATTTTAAGTACTCTAAACTGTACGCTTAACACCTGAACCATACATCAACTCAAAGTCTGATGTAGCTTCTGTTAGCGGCTAAGATTGCCCATGATGGAGACTCTAAAAACTGCAGAAAGCTGCTGTGTCCTTTAATAGTGGATTTCTCTTTGGATGATCAGTGTGGACAGGCGCGTACAAATAATGAGTCATGAATTAAATGGCTCAGTAAATAAAAAATGGACATATCAAGGACACAACCACCACTGTTGTAAGCCAGACCCTCTAGTGCAAGGAAAAGATTGGCACTAATGTGCCACATGCTTCATTTGTTTCTTCATTTACAGAGGGAGCCATAAGCTTTAAGAAGGAATGACATTTATATTAAGGGAAAGAAAAAGCAAAACAAAAGTAAAGTCTCCTAAGGAACACAGCAAATAATATTGCCAACCTTGAGCAGTCAAAAATGGAGAGTCCATCATCTAAGAATCCTGGGGTAAAAAATCATGGCAATGGGTTTTTGTGCTTACTCGGTGGAGTTTTTATTTTAAAATAACAATACTTCCCCCCCCCCGGATTTTGAGACTCTACAGGGTACTCATTTTATATAAACAGGCTGCCCTTCACAGCTAAAAGGCTAAACAAGTTCCTTTTTCTTTTTCCCTTTTCCTTTTTTCCGCTCTCCTTTTTCCTTTCTCCTGAAGCTGGCATTCTAAGGAAAAAATCCCCAAAGCTGCAGAACTCATTGTAAAATTGCAAAAACGCATGTCCTGGCACATGTCACATTAGTTCTCTCCCACAAGACAGTAGCTGCCTCTGTGGACCTCGGAGCCGAGAAGCGCAAAGGCAACGTAGAGGGAAAACCAGCACGACCCTGCTCTCGCTCCAGGCCCTGCAGCCGTCCTGCAGAGACCGGGACAGCAGCTCCACCTGCGTGGGTCTCCTCTCTGTTCCTGCCCATTCGCGTGAACCGTGGTCAGGATGGACCATGTTGTGGCAAGGAGGGAGGAAGCCATCACAAAACTAAAAAGCATCGCTTGCAAAACAGCAGTGTTTCGTGCCACCAGATAGCGTGAAGAGACGAGCACTAATCCTGCACCTTTCCAGGTTCGGAGCACTGTGCAGGCTGCGGAGGCTGTTTGGGACGTGGCTCTCGCCATCCACAGCCAGACCCGGAGCAGAGGGAGGGCTGTGTTGCCCACGGGTGTCCCAGGGCTGGAAGTCTGAGTCTCTGGGTGATGGGCCCGTGGCTGCCTCCTCTGAACTGTGTGTCCTCACAGTCTCATTTCCGAAGGGTGTTATTTCACTGCTGCCTCCCAGATAATGTAACTGAATCATTCAATTGAGCATAAAATAGAAATTTGGCTTCTTATCTGCTGGGAAACCAGCTTTACTATTTTCTTTCTGCAAAATACATTTTTCACTATCTTATCTTCTAATAAACAATCCCAGCTCTGCAGGCTGCAGAAATGTTCTGAACACATTTAAGAGACATTTTTTCCCCCCGTCTCGCTCTCCCTCTCTCCCTCCTCCTTTATCCCCCCTTCCACCCTTTAAAACATCTGTTTTAAAGGCATATTTTTAAAAGGGATCCAATTTGTATTCCATCTTCCTTTGGTGAAGGTATATATTTTTCATAAGCCTGTCCTCTGCTTTTAAGGCCTCTCTCCCTTGGTTTAATTTTCATTTCTGTCTCCCTTTCTTCCCCTGTACAGAACTGAAACACCAACTCCCCCCACACCCCTAATGCTTTCTGTTGTTTTAAGACAAAGGCAATTCAGACTTAAAAACTGCCCTCCCCTCCCCTGGACCTGCCACACAGTGCTTGCCTAACAGAATCTAAACGTGTCAGTGAAAGGTCAGCTATGAATATTTAAAACTTTCTATCTCACTCAGGCTGACATCAAAAGCATTAGCTGTAGCACTAAATCAGGGAGCGAGGGGGAATTAGAATAAGCAACAAGTCCTGCCATTGAACGCAACACGGCGGAGGATGTTCAGAGGCCCCTCTTGGGATGGGAGGAGAAGCTGCACCAAAATTCAGTGTCAAGGCACTGATCTCTTGCTCGTCTGCCCTCCTTCTCAGCAATCACACCAGCTAGCTGCCTCTTGCAAGGGGTCAGTGAAAAAACAGGACATGGAATGAAAATTTAAGAGACGCATCATGCGTTGGTGTCATTGCTGCAAATCGAAAGCTGATCTGGGAGGTGATTCATGATCGCCCCTTATATATGACTCTACAGTCTTCTCATCAGATCCCCCAGCTATTCTCTAAGGGATCCTCCCAAAAAGGCAGAATTTTTCTTTCTATACCAAATTAAGAAAGGCAGTGGAAGAGAAATCAGTGTCATTCCTTCAAAAGTGAGCAAATCATAGGAGAGCTAAAGCTACCACATCCCAGCAGCTCTATCTTACAGCACGCCTGGTTTGTTGGGAGGCACACTCGCTCTTCACCGGACCTTCACTGGCAGTCGCCTCTGGGGTTCCACTTCTTTCACCTTGTCTTTGCATTTTCTTGTGCTAGGCAGATAGCCGTGTCTCTAGCAGATTTGTTTTGAAGAGAAGATACCTAGATTTGCTGTAGAAGGGATACAAAGCAACAGCTACATAGCAGAAATTTGTCTTTTTGCTGCTGCTTCACAGGCTGGTGTTGAGTCCTCGTAGTCTGTGTCTCTTTTCCATAAAGAATGAGCTGCATCCCAAGGTTAGAGTGCACAACATCACCTGCAACAACAGAACATGGGCACAGTTCAAGAGGTGATTTATTATTCATTGATCATTTAACAATCTGGCAGCTGAAAGCAGAATTTGTCCCATCAGGACTCCTATGTGCAAAGCAGCCATTCATATGGCATGGACGTGTTTTAGCGGCAACAAAGGATGTTCCCACTGAAAGGAAAAGTCAAGTTAAAAAAAATCTGGCACGTGAAGCCTGCCTTGGCCTCTCTGCAGCTCATTAAATTGGAGTGGAGGGATGTTCAGGAACATCATCTGGAAAGCCTGGCACTAAAATGCATGTGATATCTGGTCTGAAAGCCTTCCTTCCCCGTGCTGGGACAGGCTGATGTGGCTTACGGTTTTCCATTAGACACTGCCAGCTTGGGGTAAACTCCCAGCTGGTCCTACTGAGCCCGGTAAGAACTGTCACCAACTGCAATGGGACAAATTCTGAACCTTCAGCAATGCATCTTTGACACCTTTCTACCATTTCATCCCCTGTCCCTTTTCAAGCCCTCCACCATACTTGACTGGCTCTTTTCAGACTATTTCTTGATTCCTTTAGAGGAGGATGTAATTATTAGGAATGGAAGACTTCTGCTTTTAAAGCAATATAAATTCATAAAAATTTAAAATGTTTTGTGGAAATGTGTTTATTTTTAATACGATACATGTTTCTCATTGTTCTCCAATGTGTGACCACAATTAGTTTCAGCTTTTTATTTCATGTTAGCCTTTATATCATGGAGAATATTAATTGTGGCATGCTTATATCTAGCATTTCTATAATCACAAATATATTTCATGTTGCATTAGAGAGTTTTAAAATTATTGAATTATGTCCTTGTTTCTGATACAATTTGGGGGAAGCGGACATGTAGCATTTCCATTTTGTTAAAAAATGCCAACATATTGATTAACTTTTTTCCCATTCTGGGTGGAAAGAAGTTCCAGTGTGTCACAGTTGAACAGAAATTCTGTTTTCCAAACAGCTTCACTTTCCATCTGTCCTTAGTGAAACACTGTCCATCCATCCACACAATCTTTCAGCCTTATTTTTCATCCAGCTTTTTCTCTTTGTTTACATCTCTCCATCTGGCTACCCGTATGCTCCTTGATATCTCCATTTACCCTTCCATGGAGCTAATTTTCTACCAGCACAACATCCACCAAAGACTTGGAGACCAATCATGTACTTTTCTGAGCTCAGAAATGAAGTGGCAGAAATAAATGCTTGATGAAAAGATTTGCATCTTTGACTGAAGAATGGCAGGACTGATGAAGAAAAAGTAGATCCTGAACTTCAGGGTTGCCTGATATTTGTTTAACGTGTTCAGGGTGTGGGACAGGGCATTTAAGCAGGAAGAATTATGTGGGCATCTATCCATTCCCACTCAAAGTATCACAGTCTTTCTTGATACTGAGAGATCGTCTCTGTTCATCCTCTTTTTTCTTCTGGCTTTCACAGTACTTTGGCAGGGGGCCTAGCTTTTCCTAGCTGAAGATGGCTATAAAGCCATTTAAGTATCCCATGTTGTTCCATATTTAAAATCCACATCAGATCATTGCAATGGTCCATAAAGCCTCCATAAACCTGTGTAATGAGCTGTAGCAAGAGACACTGTGTCTTGTTCCTGGATGGCATAAGGCCAGCCCCTGAAAAGACTGTCACTATGGTATTTGTGTCCTATGCACCTTCACGAGAGTGTCCACAAGCACCCATCCAGGTGACATGCCCAGGTGCTGAGATGCTCTGTCTTGTATTTCTTTTCTTGCTGGAAATGTAACCCAAAGCTTTTGCTTGTACTGGCTGCAAAGGAATAATTTGACTTGAAGACAGTGGTGGACTACAAGATCCAGTGAGTCTTCTTTAAGTCATCCCCCTAAAAGCCTAGAAATCGTTCCTACCACCTCTCACCCAGTTCAGAGTTATACATAGATCCTTGATACATGGTTCAGGCCTCTTGCTGAACTTCCAAATCATCCCCTGTTCCCATCCGTATTACAGCTACTGTGCAGCATTTCCGTTTTTCTTTTGACTGGATGAAAACTTACAATTCATTGCATTGAGATGTATTTCATTGCACAGTGCTCTATTGCTCCATTCTCTTTTGGAGTCGAGTTCGCTAATGTGAATAAAAGGACCACGATAATCGAAGATCCTAGTGGATTTAGGAATTTGAATCTTAGTGAGATAATGTCTAACTGCATTAAACTTCTGTCAATAATTCAATCAAGAAGAATAACACCCAATTAAACCTTCACAGTGAAGAAAATTCTTATAGGAAACAAAAATTGTAAACATTTTTTTTCTCAATTCTACTTACTTTTATGTCTTTTTTTCTTTTCATTTTCATGTTCTAGAGGCTGAAATATTGGAGGTCATTCTAGTTCTTGTTCATTTGCTAAAGATCTCTTTATTGACACAGCAACCCTTTTTATTTACTTAACAGTGAAAAAGTCATGACTGTATTTGCCAGCTAACCAAATTATGTTCAAGAAAAATATGATTTTAAATCTCAAAACAGGGAAAATTAGGGGAAAAAATGTCAAGTGCTTAGGAAGCAAAAAGGATCTATAACATATATTAATGTACAATACCCACAAAAGGGCAAAGAATATAATAGAATACATAAATCAGAGAACAATCTGAGTGACAAATGAGTTGTTCTTTTCACTAGATTGAGTATTGATGACATTTGAGCTGGAGTACTATGTTCAGGTTTGGCACGGCATTTAGGGGAAAGGTGGACAAAGTGGAGAGAATCCAGAGCCATGAGAATGATCAAAAATCAAAGGGGAAAGACAGAAGGACTTGAGGTTGCTTATCAGAAAAGATAAAGGAAGAATCAGGAGGTAACCTCCTTCCAAAGAATAGAAGGTTCACAAAGGAAGATACAGGACAAGAAATACTGGGCTTTAATTGCAGCAGAGATACTTATGTTAGGTTTTAGGAAAACATTTTTCTCATTCCAGGACTGAAGCAGTCCAACAGGTTGCTTGAGGATGGTATTGATCCCCACCACAGGAAGTCTGTAAGAACAAGGTTAAACCCAGGTCTGGAATGGGAACAGTCTAGATGATCCTGCACTAGGTTGAGGAGCAGAACAGTTAACCTCTTGAGATCTCTTCTGTCTGTGTTTTCTGGAGGTCTGTGACCTATAGATACTTTAATGGGGTTCCTGTGTGGCTTGTCAGGAGTACCTGAGATGCCAGTTGCTTCATGTTCACATCCCCAGCTCTGCCCAAGCTTCCTTTCAGTTGTGACTGAAGCAGGATTTCTGGATACTCTCCTGAAAGGCTCATAAAGCTCTGGTAAACACAGGGCATGTTGGGTATCCCATTTGGCTCTGACACTTTTTAAAAATCTAGTTATTATTGAAAGTTACTGTGCCAGCAGTTGTATTATTAATACTATTATTTATTATTTATGAAGTGCCGAGTGTGTGCTAGATGCTTATATGATTACACACTGAGTTACGCTGGAGTTGCACAGTCTACTGAATTACGATGTAATGTTATTACCTGCAGCCTTTGCATGAGAATGATATTTTTCATTTACTGTAGTAGGCTCCTTCATCATGTGATGGTCTGAAAAGGGTCTGTGAATTTTAAGTCATTAATGTACTCGACCTGACACCAAAAGGAGGCAGTGAGGGAAATGGTCCCCCCATTTTACAGATGGAGGCTAGTGTTGGGGCTCCAAGGAAACTAAACATCCTGGTGTCAGCACAAAAGCTCTCAACTCATTGTAAGCTGCTGTTATACTGACTTGAATGAGATAGTCATTGTGCTTGGAAATGGAAAGTCTTCATTCCCTTGTGGGCTCAGATGACTTGGCTTAGCTGAGATCCTGTAGCAATGACTTCAGACACTCGTTACATATTACATCCAAATGTACTCCCTTTCACATCAACCCTCTTTCTACCACCATTCAAGGCAAAGACAGACTGTTCTATGAGACAGAAGAATATGTGTTCTTAGATTTTCTGTATTCCATTCAATACTTGCCACTGTATTGCTATGCACTCACTCACACAGTTGTTCTAACGGGACTAAATTTTTAAATCTTATCTCTTTTTACACAATATTTATTCATGCTTTGCACAGTGTTAATTCATAGTAAAATTCCTGAAACTTTGGAGGTACACCATTGACTTCCCTGCAAAGAGAGTCAGGTGGAATAAACAAGATTTTAAAACTATCAGCAGTTCAGAGAGAGGCATCTTTATCCATTTAAAAATATGAATTATATATTTTTTAATCATCATCTGATCAATTCTCATATCTACACTATAGGAGTAGGACACTGCTATGTCCATACCTCCAACTGCAGTTTTAATCAGAAGAGAGACTGCTCTCTGGTTTAATGAAGTAAATGAGACCTCTGGTAATATTGTCTGTGTAATTGACATAGTTCTCTGGGAAACATTACACTTTATAATGAAAATACTGTATATAATTAGGATCTAATAGGAAGAAAATAGTAATTAGGCAGAATTAACTGAACAGAAGCAATCAAGCAAATAAAGGTTATTCTCTGGAGAGGACCCTTCGGGGTTCAAATGTGTACATCCTATGATTGTAAAGAAGTCACAGTAATTAACAAGAGTCTTTTCATTGCATAAGAATAGCCTAACGTTGGCTACTGGAATGACCCCTGCAAATCAGAATGTGTTATTTCAGTCCTGTGCTTTCACAGGCATTGTGGGAAGGAGGTTGTATCCAACATCGTATGTGCTTGCACAATGGCTTTTTTATGTGCTTGCACAATGGCTTTAGCAGAGGTTATGAAAATATCAAGCCCTTTAATTCTGTTCTTGCCCCAGCCTTTGTGGACTCTTGTTGCTTTTCATGTTCTGCTCTTGCTCATCAAAGTTTCCAGAGCAGCTTGCTGTACATGAATTTCACAGTAACACTAATCCACGTAAGATTTCACAGTAATAAGCAGATTACACAACGGTCCAGGAGTGATCCTTTCCCTGGAATTACCAGGATAAGACTAGCCAGTTGGTTAAGTATAAGTCTGAGCCCATTGTCATCCACATCAGAAACTTCCAAGCCTGTCCTATGAAACTCTTCAGTCCCAGTTCTGGAGCATGGTTGTGGGGAGAGCAGGAGTGTTCCTACAGCCTTAGGAGCATCTCAGCTTCTCATCCATGCGATCTGGGCAAGGGAGACAGCACAGGACCATGTCAATTCCAGCTCAACCCATGCAAAAATATCCTGAGAGCAGCCCTTGCTAAGCACAGAGTGGACACTTCAATCCCATACCAAAACCGACAAGGTAGGCAGAAAGCACACACATCATGGTCCTGAGCCCATTTCTCTTCTAACCATGTAGACAAAAAACCAAAGAGGGTTCAGTTTTACCCAACACTAAGGAATCCACTAGTGTAAAGCTTCTTGAGCTTTGAGACATCTCCATCTGTGGTGGGTTGACCCTGGCTGGATGCCAGGTACCCAGCAAACCTGCTCCATCGCTCCCCTCCTCAACTGGACAGGGGAGAGAAAATGTAACGAAAGGCTCACGGGTGGAGATAAGGACAGGGAGAGATCACTCACCAATTACCGTCACAGGCAAAACAGACTTGACTTGGGGAAATTAGTTTAATTTATTACCATTCAAATCAGAGTAGGATAATGAGAAATAAAACCAAACCTTAAAACACCTTCCCCCCACCCCTACCCCCTCTTCCCAGGCTTAACTCCACTCCCAATTTTCTCTACCTCTTCCCACCCAGTGGTGCAGCGGGATGGGGAACGGGGTTGAGGTCAGTCCCTCACACCTTGTCTCTGCCGCTCCTTCCTCCTCAGGGGCAGGACTCCTCACTCTGCCCCTGCTCCGGC
>JAVKLA010000052.1:12781218-12876067 GCA_034782735.1 Sagittarius serpentarius
AACCTTGCTGTGCAAACCCAATGCAACATAAAAGAAAACAGCCACTGGTCCAGTATCGCACAACTGGATATCAGTATGGCATGGGATATTCATGATAGTGGAGCTCTTAGCACAATGATTATGTGACCATTATGGACATTGACTGTCACTTTGTGAAGTAATTTGCACCTCTTGAAAGCCCCCCACGTGCTCTGGGGCCAGGAAGCTTGCCCAGACACTGCACCTGAGTACATTTCAGTTCCTCTGTGAGTGCAGAGTGGGTCTCATTGCGGATGACAGCTTCTCAAGGATTCCTTCTGAGTTATCTTCAGAGGTTAATAGTAATGGTCAGACAAAGGAAGACAGTAGAAACCATCCAGGGACCAAAGGGGGGATTGGTGTTTTTCTTTCTTCTTCCCGTCCCTTTCTCTTTACTGGAGTCAACCAGGGACAAAGGAGAAACACCTACTTTTTAGGTGAGCACAAGAGGCTGAAGGCAAAACCACTGATGATCAGAGATCTGTCAGGAGAGAGCTCAGAGAAATGCATAACATGAAAGAGTATGAAACCAATACTTCTCTTAAGCAGAAATCATAACTAGACAAAATAGATGAGCCCAGGACTTGCTTTAAAGCATTTCCTATTGCTTAACAATACTCTTTCCATTCCTAACTATTTTTCTATGTTATTTATCTATGCATTGATCTTTTGAGTAAAGATTTACTACAACTATCAACATAACAGCATAAATTAACAACAAGAATGGCTTAATGGATTTTTTGGTTTTATTCACATAGATCAAAAGTGAAGTTCTCTCACAGCTCCCAGTTTGGATGAGATTTTCTTAAATTACACCAACTTTTCCCAACGAATTTGCTCCTTCAGCCACTAACACATGTGGCACCAACCACAAACTTTTCTTGTCTCAAGACTTCTTGTTAGATTGGGAACCATTTGTCACCCTTATCCCTTCACAAAATGATAGGTGTTGTAACTTAAGAGGGTAAGTAAAGCATGTTTCTTTAACATGATGCCCGGTGTACTATCTCTGATCTTTCAAGTTCTCTCATTGGAACTTAATTTCCCATTTATGCAGATGTAGATGCACTGATTGCCATGGAAAAAGCATTGCTCCGAGTCAGAGGATTTCAGCCCATTATCCTAGTATTCAGGTCCATCCATTGCACCTGGCTAAAGCAGACCTTCTGGAAAGGAATCCAGTACTGACCTGAAGACTTCGGGATGGAGAATCCCACATATCTGTTAGCACTTTGTTCCAATGGTTAATTGTCCTTAGTGTTACAAAATATGTCTTGCTTCTATTTTGAATTTGTCTGGCTTTAGCTTCCAGCCACTGGTTTTCATTACACCTTTCTCTGCTAGATTAGAGTCCTTTAGCACCCAATGTTTCCTCAGAGTGAAGATATGTATACCCTTCAATCAAGTTATTTTTCAGGCTCCTATTTTGATAAGTGCTTGGGTGAACTGAGGTTAAAAAAAGCTAACAGCAAAAGACAAGTAGAATTTGTGGAAAATTTTCTTTTCTAAATCTGAAATCTCTGCAGACAGAAAACAAAGGTAGAATTTTAATTTAAAAATTCGTATTTTTTCTCCTTTTTTTAAATTTCGAGCTTTCTTTTTTCAAATAAAATAATATTTCTGATTATATGATATATTTTTTCAAGTGGAAGATGATTGAAATGGAACTATTTTTCCCTTTGCCTGTACTTTTTTATCCAGCTACTTAGATGTCTGTTTATAGTCCACAAAGTAAAGCAGATGAAACTCTATCACATGTCTGAAGGGATTGCTTACAGAAGATGGGGCTGGAAGAGCTCTGTAGAGCGGGGAGGTGAAGCTGATGAGCTGTGGGGAATGGGGCATCTCTCAGAGGCAACACGTCACTCCCACCTGGAGGGACAGGTTATATTTTGGGGTCTCTTCAGCTTTGTCTCCTATGGGGGTGGGAATCTCTCTCACATAACTTTGGATGCCTTTCAACTGTTTTAGCAAGGCCAAATGCCTTGCAAAATGGGGTGTTTCAGCTACACTCATGATGTTGCCTGATATATCTCTTTTGTAACAACTGTGGAGAGGTTCTCTGGGGTCTCCGTACCCCTCACTGAGCCATGAAAGATACTCGCTTTGTGTGTTATAATCTAGCATGGCCTGGAAAAGGACCAGTTCAGGAATCCCAGCTCCACACTCTGCTCCCAGAACCAAACTAATCCCCACCATTTCATCCGGCTCTCAGACAACAGTGTTAAACCAACTAAGCAATGTTTAATCCTTTTGGGTTTTGATGCACTAAGCAATTGGGGCTAAAATGCATCTTGGAACATAAAAGCAGGGAGAAAACTATGAGAGAAACGTTGGGACTGTACTGGGGTAGGACTGAGTTTTCTTCCTTGCTCTGTCGCTGACCTTCTAGCTGAACTTAGACAAACAACATCTCTGTCCTGTGCCTTAATTTCCCCATCACTAAAATGCTTGGGACAAATGAGCCAAGAGTGCACTTGACCAAATTAAATCTGTGACCAAGTTAAAAGGAAATGCAGAAAAAAAAAAGAAAGCCACACAAAACCCCCAGTTGTACAGAGGAGTTTATGAAGGCTCACTTTCTCTGGCCTCTTGTCTGGTTCTCTAATGTTAGATAAGCTTCAAAAGCACTCTGCAGCTCTCCTCCAAGGGCATTTCCAGATTTCACTCTACCCAATTGCCTAATTTGAGGAAATTGATAAGAATTTAGTGTCCTTACAGTTGTAGTAACTGTCTTGGATTAGATGGGAGTGGAGAAAGGACTCACGATTTATTCCAGGGAGGACAAACACAGGGACAAGAATGATTACCCAGAAAATCTTTGTCAAACCAAACAAGGTTTTGCTTTTTTCTTGTTTTAAAGGCATTTGATGAAAGGAAAAAACAGTGGGAGGGGGGAACCTATGGAGTGAGAAACATGTTTATGAAATCATTTCATTTAAACTCAGATTAAATTTTACATTCTATTTGTAGGACACTTAATTCTTGAAAGAAACATTTTTCCTGTCTTTTGTTCAGCATGTTGGTAAACCTGTAGAAGAAAAAGCCACTTTAGAACATTGAGGTGTTATGTTTTGAGTGTATCTCAAAGAATGCTTTCTCTTTGCTTCCGAACATTTCTGTCCACTTCTTTTCCTTTTTCTTTTAACAGAACTATTCACTCAATTCCGTGCAACTTTGTTGCTGTTTTTAGCCCAGAGGTGATAGCCCATTTTTTCCAACAAAATTACCACTTCTTTAAAAGTTTAGATCAACCCCTAAAAAATAATACTACCCCCCAACCCTTTGTGGCGTCTTTGAGACCAATATGTAAAAAATATCCTACGGCAGCTAAGAATTAATGTTATTATTGTTCTCTATTATCATGGGAAAAGTATGATCCAGACAAGTATCTAATAGCCACTTGTGCACACCAAAAGTAAGATGAAAAACCTGAGTAAGTTCAAAGTTTGTAGTCCAATTAAGTTCTGTCTTGCGGGTGCTCTATAGGGGGTGAAAGTAATGTCCCTCAAACCACTCCATATCATTGCAATATCTAACAAATCCTTTGGCACTCCAGCAAGGAGTTCAAAGAAAAAGCATCATCAGCTCGAATAATTACTGCCCATATTAAGTGTTTTAATATTGCAGATGGATGTAAAAGGCAAAGGACAATGGCTCAAACACAAAGAGCCTCGCAAAGTACAACCTGGGGAAGGCCAGAGATATCCAACACATTGTCCTTTTCCCTGTTCTGTTCTCTGCGATATTAAACCACTTAATCTGTAATTGCCCAAGCTTACGATGCCTTTGCTTTGAACTCTCTGTAAGAGTGCCATAGGATTTGTCAGATGTTTCTAAAACAAAGTCTACCAGGAGGCTGAAAGGTCTCTTAGTGGCTATGACAATGTTTTAATGGAATATAATTTCCAGTAAAGGGAACTAATTTAATATTTTCACATATCATGTAAGCAAGGCACCAGATGAGAGAAAGGAATGAAAATTATAGCAAGAGACAATCAAGATGAACAGTGCTGTAAAATCATACCTCACCGATGTGCACTAAACATTGCAGGAACTCGGCTTAGATATGAATTGCGTTTTCCTCTCAGTGAGGACAGCTCAGCTTGATGAAAAGGCACACCAGTCTCGGAGCCTGGCACAGCTGGATTTCAAGCCAGCCATACCAGTGATCCCCCAGATGACACCCAGGAAATCACTTCTTCCCCTCTGTGCTCCCTTCGTATTGTTTGCCTTGTCTTGTCTTTCAAGGCTGAAAACTCTTTTCCACCATGGACAGTCCCTCACATTGCGGAGTGGCTGTGATAAAGACATCCTTGAGATGGTGCTTGAATACACAGAAAAAATATGCAGGGAAGGGAGACACGTATGGGCTGTCTGAGGTTCCCTAGGTATGACCAAGTCTTATGATTCTTCCTTTGTGCATGGTGAGCAGAATCCTGAGATACAGTCCTCTTGTAGATGTTCCACATTTTCCTTTTATTCCTCTCCAGAGCTCTTTGACCACGGTATGCTTCTGCTAGGCCGCTCTTAACCCCCTCCCCAGCAGAGAACGCACTGCAGACAGGGTGATGAAGCCCCCTCGATGTGCATAAGAGTAGATTCTGGATAGTCTGAAACAAAGTCCACCAAGAAGACTTGGCATTTGTCCAGCAAAAAAGGACAGATGATGCAGGTATTTATTATCATCAGTTCCTCTGCACTTATGGGCACATCCTTGTAAGGTCCTCATGTAAACTTATGCAGGAAGCAGATATGATGAAACTGGTTTTCCCAGTCAGCAAATCTGTCACAAGAAGATGTTTATTGGTGACATGTCTTGTGGCTTGGGTTTCCTGTGTTCAGGCAACAACAGTCTCACCACAAAAAGAAAAACTTGTTATTCCCCTGTTATTTTTCCCTATTTATTCCTTGCTTGTGGTGGCATATGTTGCTTCCTCTTGTGTGAAATGCTTTCTACTCTCAGATCATTTCCCTGAAAAGGAAATCTTCCCTGTGGCACCTCTCAGGAGCATTTGCAAAAGTTCACATGGTTTCAGAAGTCTGGAGTGCAGAAGTGTTTAGTATGATTTGGCTGCCCAACTAAGTAATTGCTTTGTCGCATTCTACAGATGTCCCACTCTTGTTCTTTGAAGGAAATATGCTGAATTATTGAAATAAGATAGAGTCAGGATTATGAAAGGAAGTACCATCTTACGATTAAAGCATTAGCCTTGAATTCAGGAGATATACATTTGGTTTCTGACTCTGCCACAGATTTTCTGAGAAGCCTCAGGCTTATCACAAAAGCCGAGATTCACTTTTGTCCAACATAAGCTATGCAAAATTTTTGGAATAAGTAAGTTGCCTACATTCCTGCTACAGTCAGTGGCGCGTGAGAGAGATCTCCAAAGAGAGCTTCACCCCACCCTATGATACACGACTAAGATACACGAAATGATTCACACTCTGGAGGTGTTTCTCTGCCTAATGCTAACAGGAATCTAAATGACGAAGTTGGCCTAGATACCTTTTAGATGGCCAAAATTAGGGGAGATTGCTTCCACCCTTTGTCTCACTCTGTGCCTCCGTTTTCCACATGTATAGAGCTGATGGCAATGCGTCCTTCCTCTGGCCTTTGGAATTCACTTGATTCTAAACATTTCTCTTAAAGAAATAGCAAAATATGGCCTGACTTCAGCTAAGTCTTAGTAATACAGTTCTATAAATAACACAAACACTTGTTTGGGATTCCAGTAACTACAGGGTCTGAACTCCACAAACATAGCATAAAATCAAGGAATGGCTAAAGTAACAGGGTTTACTTGATTAAAAATTGTAAGAGAAATGGGTGGGAAATTATCTAGCTACATTCATTAAACATCTGAAGTACCTCAGGAAAGTTGGATGAAATCAGAAGAAATTATTAAAATGTAACCACAGATATAACTTTTATGACAGTGAATATATGTGCAATATCTCATAACTAGAGCAAGCTGAAAAATGTTCTGCTGGAATATTTTTTTCTGACCAAAAAAAGGCGTTTTATTGAAATCAACCTATCCTGAGGAACATGTCAATTTAAGTGATTTTTTTTCCTAACAAAAAGAACTGAAATGAAATGTTCCCAATAAGGTTCAACTTTATCAGAACAGAATGTTTCAAATTTTTGGAGGTTGAAACGACTCCATTAAATATTTTTTATGCAGATCAGTAATGCTTAAAATATCAAAACTGGAAGAAAGTACTTGGCATTGATCAAAAATAGTGCACTGAACAACCATAAATTGTGTTTTTTAGAAGCCATTTTTTGGAAGAATTTCCTTTCTGCCTCTTAAAAAAAAAAACAACAACCCAAAATCTGAAAGGGTAGAACTCAAATAGTGTTCAATATTGCTTCTGCTCTGCTGCATGAAGCATTTAACTTGAAGCAGTTATATCTTCGTTTTTGTATGTCACCCACTGTTTTAATATACGGGTAAGAGAAACAAAACAAAACCTTGTGTCATAAGCATTTCTGTTGATATGTTATTAAAAAAACAGTTACTGAAGATCACAGCTGGCATTGATATATCAGGCTATAGGAGCCCTTCCCTACTTGGCAGCTCCCTGAGGACCATTCTGGTTTTCCTCTGTAAGTACAGTATTCCCCAAGGTTTCTAATTCACATTCTCCTTGGTGAACGCCCTGCAGCACTCAAGCAAGAGAGAGCTTAGATGGCTCCTGAACTCCATGTTTGACAGACTCCGAAGACTCATTTCATCAGCCGTTAATCTCCCACAATCCTCTAAGCTTTATCTGTTAAGACTGAAGCAAGCAGTGCAGCTTTGCCATACTTTAGGCTTGTTATTAGTTTTCATAATTTTTCTCAAAAGAACATAAGACTAAATCAATCTCCCATCCCTAATATGTTGATAATCGTTTTGAAATATTTAAAGCTTCTCTTCTGAAAGCTTCACTGAAATAACCATCTCATCTCTCCCCTGGTGCTTTCTTGGCTTTTATTTTGCTGTTCCCATTTCCCCTGTCAGACTTTCCCAGGTTGTTCAATTGTCTCGTGGCCAAAGACTCTCCTTTCTACTCCCACTTTCCATCCTGAGATTTGCTTCAAAATTTCCTTTTTACCATTACATTTCTCCATCTGTATTTTCATACTTCACTTCCCTTCCCACAGCTGGCTTCTGAGGCTCTGCGGTCTTTGGGTACCTATTGACTACAGTAGGTGCCTGCGGCTATAATGACTACAAGGCAAATCTCCTGTCACTTGGATATTCCTGCACCAAATCCCGTAAAAGTAGAAATGTATCCCCATACTGCAACGATCCCAAGTCGTTCCAAGGACCAGACTTGCAGCAGATCCAGACCCATAAGAGATATAAAATTAGAACAGATATGACTCTGACAGCAGTGGAACCACACTGCTCTGACCTGCAAAATAAAAAGAACCTTCTTTGTTTCCAGACTCTACTGAACGACCGTGCTGTTGCCTGCAGTTAACTTATGCTCAACATTTGCTTGCTGTTATATCTATCTAGATTACAACTCAACCTGCTACAGCTATCCAAAGGTGTTAAGCCACATCTACTTTGGTGTTGAAAGAAGCTCTCACAGAATTAAGCTGGTTTGACTGACCCGCAGGATTGAACATAGCCTCTAGACAAGCTCTAATGTCATTGCAGCAAGTATTCAGTGCTACTGGACAGGAGAGTTTACCTCTGATATTTATTTTTCCCTGATGCAAGTAACTGTGCAAGACAGGAAGCTATATGGTCCCGTGGCACTATATTCCCGGTACAACGATATATTGAACTCTCACGTGAAGTAATAAGAACTGAAATTGTTCAGCCTCTGAGAAATGCAGGCCCCAGATCTCTGTGTAGCATCCGCCTGCTTATAGAGATCAAGGCAAGCAGAAAGCAACAAGATATTTAACAGAGGAATATCTGCATCCCATTGCATACTAATTAGACACTAGACATAGATACATCGGGGAAGCAGAGGGAGGAAGGAGGGGAAAAAAAATCTCTTGGCAAGACAACGTTGCATTTCAATCTTTCACCTTCACTGGGTAATGGGATGTGATGGAACATTAAAACAAACAAACAGCTTTTGGTGTTTACAAGAAATGTTTAAATGGGAGATCACGAGCCAGAGGTGCTCCACAGAACATCTGGAGTACTGGAAAACAATGCGATTACGCAGATGAGTCACATTCATTAGGCTATAAAATCTCCAGTAATGAATGTACGAAAGGGACTTTCACGTAGATTGTCATCTAGAGCCAAAAAAAAACCCCAAACCCCTAGATAATAAACTTGGCAGTTCCTTCCCTGCTTACCCCTTTTTCCTCCTCCCCTTTGGAATGAGATTCCCAGTGTAATTACAAAGCTTCATGCTCGCAGCTCAAAACCCATGTCTCAGGCACAGGCGCCGATCCATGTACGGGCATTAGCTGGGGAGAAAGGGAGGTGTGGGTATGCACATGGGCGTAGCACTGCTCAACAGTCACTGGAATGAGACGTTCAGCATCTCCGTCTTCCCCATACACCTGTGTGTATGGTATGGGATACTTCTTGTCCGTATGTCCCCCTCCAGATGATTTCACTGATGGTGTAGACATCTCTTAGGCAGGAAAAGACACAACTTAAGGGGCATCTAGGGATGTCTACTGAGCAGCAAGCTGAGAGAGGACGAGAATCAGTGGTTCATTATTTCTTTGAAGCTAGCAGAAGATGAAAACAAACTAAAAAGATATTTTCTTCACATGGTGTGTTGTTCAGCTGTGGAACTCCTTGCCACAGGACACTGTGGGTGCTGCAAGTTTGTAGGGGTTCAAGGGGAGGCTGGGTGGAAAATTAATCTATTGACAGCTATTGAGTACGAAGAACCTGCATCTAGCCTAGGAAGGCTCAGAGCTGCAAATTGCCAGCAACACGAAGGGTGCAAGCAGAAGCAGCTGTACAAGATTGCTCTTTTCTGATAGTCCCCCTGCGAGACTACATGAGAGACAGCACTGGGCTCTGTAGGCGTTTGGTCCAACCCAGCCTGGCATTTTAGTGCTCCTATATTTCATCTTTAGTGACCTGTAAAACCTGAATATGCATCAAGAGTGAAAACTGGACTCTATCACTAACTTATTCCGCACATGTCACTGGTCAACAAAGAGTCAGACATTTCAGTCATGACTATTATCGTAGCAGCTAAAGGAGAAAAGATTCCCTTAACCTGTTCTAGAAATCTTAGTGAGATTTCTTTGAAGAGGTCCCCTAAATGTCTGGGCTGCCTCCCTCAAAGCTTGGCCCCAGACATGCCTCTCTAACCAGCAAGTCAGTAATGGCAGAATTTTCCTCAAAGCAAGGTTAGCAATGGCTTTGACAGATGTTTCAGGATCTTTTATCACATTAGAATTATTGGATGTTGTCAGCTAAACTGAACAGCATCACAGCCCCCCTTTTTAGCTCATTCTTGAACACAGATGTTTTAAAATAACCCTCTTGTGGGTTTTATCTCTTGCTGCTGCCTGTGTAACATATCATCACTTCTTGAAAGTCCTCATTACTCGGAGGATTTTTTTTTTCTAAAGGCCCGTTTGTAGAGTTGGCACCTTTTTTTCATTTCCAGTAGATCTATTTCCCCCTGGACCATGTCTGTCTGGGGAGATCTCATTCAAGGACAATTGGGTTTCAAATTGGGAAATCAGACTGCTAAATCCCTTAGTTATCTTTGAAAATCCCATCCTTGAAGCTTAAGTTAGATGAGAACTTCATCTGCTTTCTGTAATTTGCTGGTTTTCAACTCTGTTTCTGAAAGGATTTTTTTTCTCATGGGCAGAGGACTGTGACCTTCATATAGGAATGAAATCAGTTCAACAGAATAAACAATAATTACTTTTCCATAGGAAAATATATTCTCTATTTTCTGTTTCTGACTGAGGGTTAAATAACTAAATCATTGAAATGTCTTTATTTTCTTTGCCTTTTGAGGGAAAACACAGTTACCTGAGCTGTTTACATTTCTCTGATATCACACATTGTATTTGCTCATTCTTGACCCTGTGTCTGGAGCAGCACTTGGGGAATTATGAACCTGGGGGTGTTTCCCCAGCTTTGTCCTTCACTGGCCACGTCTCACATCACTGCTTTGCTTCTCACCAGTTCAGCCTCCTCACCTGTAACACACCAAGATGCCGTTAGCTTGCATTAATTAATATTTATAAAGTGTTTTGACATCTTCACATAAGTACAAAGCCTTCTAATAAGAGAGAGAATGCAAATGTCACATATGTTACTTGTACATAAAGGCTTGAGAGATCTGTCAGTGCTGGGTCTGTGATTTCTGGCAGCACCGCATGATGTGTCAGGGCTCAGAGCAGAGGGACCGCAGCAGAGATCTCAAGCCAAGCTCCTCAGACTGAGTGTAGGTGGCTGCAAAACTCCTATCCTGCACGAGCACAGGAAGATTGTAAGAAATAAAGTAAAGCAGCCTCATTTTTAAATGAGGGCAAATCAAGGCACACGGCAATTTAAGGGTAGAGTTAGTTGGAAAGAGGCTGGTCCTGTGCTGTGAGTATTTCTGAGATTATAGGGATGAAGAGTGATGTCTTTCAGTGTGAATGAGGATGGAAATTTGAGCCTGGCTGTGAATAGGGAAGGAGAATGGGTCAGATACTGTTTTAGAACTAGGCATTTGCTTTGCTCTCCCCACAGCTGCTCACTACAGCTTCAAACAGGAAAAAAATGAGAATATGTTTTTGTTCACGAAGTACCTAACTGGGACACTTCTGACAATTTCAAAATGTTTGGGACAGTTATATTTTTAGTATCAGTGAATTGAAAAACTTGTCAAAATGGCTATCTTCCTGGGGAACAAAAACACCCCCGTGTAAACAAATCTGAATGCTCTCAGGTTAGCTGTTAACCTGCATGCATTCATACAGCCCTTATACAGCGCTATGTTTCCCCAAACCCCTACCTGCCATTCCTTACCGAATATTAACACATTCATCACAGAGTGGCGCTTGGAGGGATTAAGTAGGTCCTTTCCCACATCATGTACATGCCCAAAATTAATCAGGAGTGGCTCTTGGACAGGAGATCCCTGCCCGTGTGTGCGCATCTCCTTCCTGCCTGGCAGCAAGCACAAGCTCCCAAACCACCTGGACTTTCGGCTACCACCGTCCAACGGCTCTGACAAAAAGCCCTACACCCTCTTTGCTGTAGAGCAAAGACCGCAAGGTAACCACAGACCACGGGGAAAGAACCTGGGTCTCGATTTCCAGACAGGTTTTTCCTAAATAAGAGTGTCGGAGGCTTCCGTTACCAGGGGGTACCAAGGCGAGGGACTCCAGCCTCCACAGGGCAGGGGCTCACATTCACCCGGACATCGGCTCACCACCGCCTCAGCCTAACGATGTCACAGCGCTCCCCGGGATAACAGACTTGATGGATTTCACACTTTAAGGCTTTTGCTTTGAAAGAGCCCCAGCTTTTATCTTAGCAAAGTACAGCTTTATAACCTAAAAATAGTCCGCCCAAGCTCCTTCCATCGGAACGGCAGAAGATGAGCTGGTGACTCTCAATTTTGGGTGCTTCTCTATCAGAAAGATGAAACATTTTCCCTGTAATCCTCCAAAATGGAATGTTTAGGGTTTCAGAGGTTACTGGAAATTTCCCTGGCAGCTGGTCAAATATGTGATCCCATTAGAGCTTCTTTGATGAGGAAGTGTAGCTTGACTCAGAGAGAAAATAAGGGAGGGAGGGGAGAGCGTGTCAAGGGAAAAAGAGAAGTAAAAAGAGAAAAGGAAGGGAAAAAACCTGCATGAACCAAGAAAGGTAATCTACCAGAGTCTGTCTCTTCTTTTCGCAGAGGAAGACAAGAAACTGCATCCAACAACTCACATGACTGCCCAAACTCTGATTATGAAAGAGCAAGAAGAAGTTCTGCTCTCTGTTTAAGGGAATGAGATCACGGGGACACTTTTTCAGCTCTCCGAGAAGCCAGGGAAGGCCAAGCATTGTTTCTTTCCCACTGGCAGGGCTCATGGCACCAAGCATGAGAAAGCACCTGGAAATCTGGGATTAAAAATAAAAAGCCTCCCAGATCCTAAGCTCTATGCTAACCCCTTGTAGGCTCACTTAGCACCACGCATGCTGCAAGGTGCAGCCAGGGTCAGAGCAGCGGTTTTGTTAGCAAGAGAAAAGGACAAGGAATCGTGTTTTACATGCTCCATTTTGAATCTGTGAATGGCTTTGCAGTACATCATGCACAGGATTTGTTCAGGGCGTCAACAAGCGTCTCCACGTCCTGGTGGTACAACCACTCCAAACAGTTGCATTAACCCTGGATGGAGAGGAGGGTGCAGGTGCTTTGTGGTGGGCTCTGCGGCAGCCACGTGCTGCCCAGCCCCAGGCTCTGCAGCAGGCACGGGAACTGCCTCTAAGCCCCAGCAATGGGCTGCACCAGCCCCATGTGCAGGTCACCTGTCACAGGCACGCACGTGGCTGCTACCCGTCAGGATATCCATCAGGAGATGTCTGCGTTCCCCACAAGTCCGGCACGCTACAGTCAAGGGAGGGCTGGATCCTTCCCTAGGAGGGGCATTGAATTTCAGCAGCTGCCTTTTTTATTTTTTGGCATCAGACTTACCCACGAGCAAGAAATTAAGTTCTTAGTATTTCTATTAGAGTGACAAGACATCAAGACTCCTTCCAGCATCATTTTTTACCTAAATGGATAGTCATTCTCTGCTCTCTGGTATTAACGAGGAATCATTTGTCAGTAAAAGTAGGCAAAGCGGGTTGTGATAAAATAAAAAACTATTTCCCCCCCCTCCCACCTCCCTGAGGGTGATAGGCTGACCTGCTGTCCTGCACTGAGGTTACCCCCTGCTAATCACACCATACCCACTATCCTCAGCAGAGTACACCTCCTCCAAACCTGCCAGCATTACTGCTCATGTAATTGTTTCCTAAACTGGTTTCTTCAGACTGGGGCAGGATGGAAAAACCTTTTACCAAAACTGGCTGAAGTGTTTGGGTTCTGAGAAGGAACAGGTTTTTTTCTGCACTCTGCATGATCATCATTCATAAAAACCCAGCAGAGCAAAATCTACTTCCCTCCTGCATCCTTCTAGCTTTGCTGTCCTCAGGTAAGCAACGCTAAGCCACATTTATCCCTCCAAACAGAATTTTGGGAAAATGGGGCAGATGGGATGCCAGCGCATGCTCCCATCACAATGGCAGCTCCACCGTGCTACAGGGAATCAAAAGCACTATACGCTTGTATTAATTAGCAGCAAAAACTGCTACGACTCTGAACACCCAGAAGGAGCGGATCTGATGAGCGAGTGCAGGCTGCTTCTGCATAATCTCTTTTTAGATCAGAACCCCAATTTACCTCAGAGCCAACAGGGTACTTCATAATAACGCCAGACCGCACAGGTTTAACTATGCCAGCGACATGAGGAATGCGTAAAATGCTGCAAATAAATCCCCAGCTTCAGGAACAGGGTGTCATTCCAAGTGGCAAGCCCTGTTCAGCACGGATTTACGACCCCCGCGGAGGCATGCACTGCCATCTGCTTTCTCCAAGCCCCGCCAAGCAGCCTGCATGAGACGTGCAGACTTGGTCCCTCCGTTTGAGCCTCCCAGAGAGCTCAGAAGGCTTTGCACCGGGCAGACTGCTCTGGTTGGTAAGCTCAGCAGCTGCAGGTTAAAAAAGGATATTAAAGTGGGTTATTGCTTATGCTAAAAGGGGACTGGTGTTTCCTAGGAGGAAAAGGGCTAAGCACAAGACTGAAATAGCCATGTTTTCTCAAGTCTGTATATCAAAAGTCTATCTGCGTGTGAGTTCACGCATGCAGCTTACACACATTCACATAAGCCCTTACCTGCGTAAATAAGACTTTATCTATACGTGCATGCCTACATCTCCTAAGGGACCAAGTTTTAATGGATAAATTTAAAATACACTAGTGAGTTTCTCTAATTGTAGAGAAACCCCAGTTTGGGGTGCCTCATTCACACCCTACCACACTTGCGTCCTATCACACTCATTCACACCCTATCACACTCAGTCCTATAAATAACAGCATCACCACGGCAGGAAATGTCTTCTAATTAGCACCCCAGACACAGTCTCCTGGCTTGCTTCCACTCCTTCCCATTGGCACAGAGCTGGTGTCTCTTTTATTTTTTCTTGCAGCATCCCCTTAAAGACCCATTGATGTCTTGTTGAGACCATTTGCAAGAAGGAGAAGGAAAAAAGAAAAGGCATCCAGTGGAAGGTGTCAGGTGATAGTAGGAGATATATCATGTGCCTTCCTTCCCCTGACCCACTCTACTGAGCACTGCTGCAAAAAAAGTCTCTCAAAAACATCAGGTTCGTCGCTGTTGCAGCTAGAAATGACCTCTTAGATCATGCAGTCCAGCTCCCTGCCTCTCAGGATGACTCCCTGATGTATACTTTAGGCTGTTTTGTCCAGCCTAATTATCCATCCCTGCTGTTAATGGGATGGAGCACCAAACTCTTCTGACTGCTGCCATCTTTCAGAGGTGTTTTATTGTTCTTCCCTTCCTGGTGGTTTATGTGGTTGAGTTTTGAGACTACATTATTTTAGGCCCTGACACTTAAGCCCTTAAAGACGAGAAGTGTCCTCGTGGTCTTAGACTTCAGTGCAACATGCAGACTGTAGTTTGAATTTGCAGACCTTGGTACATTGATATAAAAAGCAGACGTTTTGGAAAAGATTAAATTAAGTGTTAAGGAAAAGATTTTGCGGTTTTGTGGTTTGAATTTGGGATTGGGGGTTTCTCTGTCTCATGAACACATGCAAGTTCCTGTGTGTGTCTACAAATACAAACATAAGCATACACATATATGCCTGTGTTGTAGATGTACCTGTTTATTCACACACACACTACTGTCTGTGCATATGTGAGCATGCACACAGGCATGAATACATTCAGCGGCACAGAGTCTCGACTGTCGTACCTCAGCCTGGCAAGCAGCTTGGTTTTTCTCCTCCCATTTCCTTTGTGCCCAGCAGCCCAAGGCCCCTGAAAGTCTGTCATGTCACAGCAAAGCTCTCATAATAATTCCAGTCTAGTCTAAACTCCTGTGCTGTCCTCCTCGTGCACTGAGTGCCTCCTGCCCAGGCTTTATTTAATACATCTGGCACGTGTCTTTCATTTCTAGACTGATTTCCAAATGAAAGGAGGCTTGCGTCTCCTGTCTCAGACTGTCTTTTTGTCAGAGTGGTCAAGGATATGAGGTTTTGATGTGTTTCGTGAAAATAAGTTGTCAGGTGAAGGAGATAGTGCTGTTAATGAACCTCAGCCCTTGATCAGCCAGCAGAGCATGCTCACAGATCAGGGATGCCGCAAGTGCACCCATCTCAGGAAAAGATTTAGGAGTGAGTCCAAGAGACAAATCTCTTGAGACCAGGCTCCTTTCAGCCCATTGCTCACAGAGCCGTCTCCGACGTTCTCCTGCAAGGCTGACGGGCTCAGCTCACCCTGTGCTGTCGGGGAGCACCTCTCACACTTGCAGTGAGGGGGGAAGACCCTCATTCTCAGCTCAGGTTTCTCCCAGGTCTGAGAGAAGATCCTCTCCCCCTGCCATCCCCACTCTCAGGTTCCAGGGCACACATGCTTTTCCCTTGTGTCAGGAAGTTCTCCACCGTCCTCCTTTTGCTCGGCCTCCTTCCTGGCCCACACGCATCTGCTTCAGCATCTGTGTCAGGGCTTTGCTATAATTACGATCTCCTCTGCTCCCACCCCCACTGTCTTTCCAAAATTCTTTACTTCAGACGTTCATGTAAATCTGCTTCACAGTCACACGGTGCTTCAAATTAAACTTAGAAGTGTTTCTTTTTAGCCTTTTAACTAGTTCCTGCGAGAGTTACATTGCAGAGCAGGGGATTTCACTGCTGTTTCAGGGAGCCCTGTGCCATGAAAAGGCAGGTGGCACTTTTCACGAGAGGGGAGGAGGACTCTGCTGTCCATGTGCAGGACTCTTCTTTCACCCAGGAGTCCATCAGTTCTTGACTCAAGCATCTGTCCTGCCACACAGGTAAACCACTGAGCTCTTCCCTTTGCAGCAGCTCTATTCCTGCGGTAGCAAAGGATGCTAACAGCCTCACCTCTATGTCCTTTCTTTTTACCCATAACAAAGCAAAACTTTGATTTTTGACTTAACCGTCTCCTTAAGACACAGGCAACTACTGAAAGTGCAAAACCTCAGCAACTTGTGCTCTTCCCGGGGAAAGAAAACAGAGGAACAGTCTCAGTAACAGGCAAAGGAAGGGAAAGGCCACCACCGTATGTCCCAGTGCTCTGCTAACACCTCTGGGACCTCCACACCTGAAACTGCCCGGGGGCAGCTGGACCAGCCAGTCCTTTTCCTGTGCCATTGCCATCAATGCTGGCGGCTTTCACCCATCGCTGCCAGGAGATGCCACTTCCAGACTGAAACCACCAGCAAACCTCAAGCTGTTGACCACCTGCAGCAGACAAAGATTGTGCTCACGCAGCAGTGAAAGAGAGACACGCAGCACCTAGCAGAGACTCCCAGGTGGCAGGCAGGGCTTGCTCTGCCTGCAGGGCTGCCTATCCTGGCTGCAGGCACCAGCTCACCTAGCTGGTCCTCCTCCGTCCCTGGCTGAGGCAGCAGGAACCATGTGCTGAGTCTGCTTCAGCTGGGAATTACGCTTTCCATATCTTACATCTATCAGTGTAAAAATAGGATGTATGAATAAAGGGTGTTAAAATTGCCACCTCAGTCTGATTTCTCATGCTCTGTAATATAACATATGGTGGTGACTGAACTCCCAGGGAGAACTTGGGAAGCAAGCAGAGACAAATAAGTGATTTAACTATTTCAGTGCCCTGGGTATGCTTTGCAGTTCTCCAGGAAATGTTGCTGTGGGCTAAGAGAGGAATATGCACATGAGTAAATGCGGGCAGCATTGTCAGTCTCATCTGCACATCAGGCACGAGACTGAGTGCAGTGCTCTGACCCCAGCAAGCTGGGTTACAAGTACCAGGCTAATTGCAAGAGCACCAGAAGGCAGTGTCACCTAATTTACTTTCCTTCACAATTTGGCTGCTTTTGCAATTAAGAGCCGCCTCCTCCCGAGTGCAGAGGGTCTCAGCAAGCCTGCTCTGCACATTGCCTGTGGCACTGAAGGGGTTAAAATGAACAGTTGCACCATCAACTTTGCAATAATGAATCTCATCAGAAAGGAGTTAGGACAAGGCAAATGCTGCTGCTATTTGACTTGCAGCTGCAAACTTGGGATGAACCTGCCAAAACCCTTCCGGCATAGAGCAAACAATGACAAGAAGGTATCTCGGTATGCGGACAGAGACTGTCAGCAGCGGTTCTGGGCCAGGAGGGACCTGCTTTTCCAGCTGGACCAGTTGTGGTCACTGAGTTTTACCGCAAGTGCTTGAACAGTCAGACACCACATCCTTCAACGCGGCTTAATGCAAAGGTGTAAGAGAAAGAGGAGAGGACAGTTGCTCAGATTCAATCAAATCCCTAGGGTCAGGATCACATATCTTAAAGCAGTGTTTGATGGAAAAAGATAATGATGGGTCAACTTTCAATAGCACAGCCCCCCCTAGCCATGAACTGGATCATTCTTTGAGTGCTGCAATGAAGGGAAAAGCACTGCTGATACAATGCTCCACGTAAGATGGATTTGGCTACAGGCTGTCATCATCCAGCAACAGAAGTGGGTTGGAGGCATAAACGATGTGCTGAATACCGACAGAAGTCTTCAGCTCATTGGGCATAGTTGTGATCCTGCACATGAGCAACCAGGGGTGTACAGAGGGCCTGACTGCTGTTCGTGGTGGTTCTGTCAAACTGGAAGAAAAGTGGAGAGAAGACCCATGAGCCGCCTGCCCCAGTGCTTGGACGTTGCCTGTGCGAATGATGTTGTTCCTGTAACCAGATCAGAAAAAGAAGACGGGTCTAGGGACTTTGGCCCGGTGTCACATTCCAACACACTGGCCTGCAGACTTTTTAATTTCTTTTTTTTTTTTTTTTCCCCTGTTTGAGTTTTGCCTTGTCAGGTTTAATCGGTAGTGTTTGTAATTCAGGTAGCAGATTGATTTTTGAAAGTACTCTGTCCCTATTCAGTCCACGTTACTGTGGATCCTTGCATTAATTATGCACTGATATTGATGTTTTTGTCAGACAAGGTCTAATGTCACTATACTCAGAACTTGCTGCTTCCTTGTTAAAAATGTTTCAGACTGTGGCCTTGGGAAAGATGCTGAGTGTCACTCTCAGGATCAAAGATAACCTGGCAAGGAAATGCTCTATTAGTACTGAAAATCATGTCCATTTTTTCCCTGCTCTGCCATCTTTCTTAGAAGGAGCACAGCAAAGGCTGGTGAGGAGAGAGAGGGACCGGAGGATCCTCCAAGGAGAATTGAGCTGTCAGCATCGTTTAAGCTAATAGGAAGGGACAACAGTTTTAGGATGCACATTGTAAATGGAGACAAGTAAAAGACGTAGTTCACACTTCATGGTCTGTGTAACTGCATCCTGGCTGCAAAGCTACCTTTCATTGAGTTGGGAGGAATCAGGGATTTCTGTCCAAGGGTTGCAGGTTGTCTCCCACATCATGGGGAAGAACTAGGTACGTAGCGGCATTGTTGGAAGCCGTCTGGGATTTTGTGCACATCACAAACTCAGTGCAAGTCAACAATATGATGTCCTTGTGGAAAAAAGAAAAAAAGGAGCCAGATCTCATTTTGGAATAGTATTAACAGGAGTGTCATATGAAAGGCACAGGAGGTAATTATTCCGCTCTATTTGCTGCTGGTCAGATCTCAGCTGGAATATTGTGCACACTTCTGGGCACCAACCCACAAGAAAGATGTAGACGAACTGGAATGAGTCCAGAAGAGAACAACAAGAATGATTAGATGTTTTGGAAATGTGATTTAAGAAAGACTGAAAGAATCGGGTTTGTTGAGTCCAAGAATGAGAAGACTAAATTTGGAACATAACAGACTTTCAATATATAAGAGATCATTAGAAAGAAGATGTTGTTCAATTTTACATACTGGGAAAGAATAATAACAAATCAAATTAACTTCAGATGTGGGAAAAATGTTACAATTTTGAAGACAGTGAAGTAATCAAGCAAGTACATAAGGAGGTCAAGAAGGTTTTTAAGCATCAGATAAACAAACATCCACCATGCATGCCCATAGTATGCTTGAAGCTGCCTCTATCAAATGGAAAAAAAAGGATTAATTTCTTTAAGTTTCTTCCAGCCCCGTATTTCTCAGTCTCCATAATTTGATTCTTGGTTAGTTTGACATGTTCTGGTGAGATTCTGAAAATCATTTCAGGACAGCCGTGCTCATTGCTCTCAGATGTCATTTGCAACCCAATCTCAATAGTCACTGATCCCTTAGCTCTGGGTTGAGTTCAGAGAATAGGTTCAGACACAAAGGGTAGTTCATTTATTTAAACTGTGAATCAGTTGTTGTCAATTGTTTAGTTTTTCAGGTCTCCAAAACTGGGATAAACCTGGTTCGTAGGTGGCAGGACAAAGCAGTGCCAAGAGACGCATTTGTTACTTACTCGAGATGGAAGCTTGTTGCGCTTTGTGTCTGCTGAAGTAGCCATAAAATCCCATTTTAATAACCATGTACCTGCATAATAAACACACTCACAAAAGCCTCCTGTGGAAGCTGGCAACTTGTGGAGTGTTTTGAAACACTTTGTTAGACTCACATTTCCCAAGGAGCTTAGGCGCCTGCCTCAGCATCCACTATCAAGACCCGCAGTCCTGTATGTAGGCTTTCCTGTCAATGAAATCTCATTAGCATCACTTTGCCAAATTAAATGGATTAAAGTTGGGAAGCAGCTGGAGCGCAGAGCAGTCACATTGACTGTTGCCTTAGGTTAGACTGAAATTAGCTGGCTTCAGGCTCCCTGTTGAATTTGACATTGCCCACAGTAGCCAAGTAGTACAGTGGTTTTGCTTCTGCTTCAGAAAGTGAATGGCTGCGTCTGTGTGGATGGAGCTACTTCATGGTAAGGGGAGTCACCTGAGTGATGGTCATGCACGGCAAAGATAAAAAGAGAAGGTGCCTTTTTGCGGGGATCTTGAATGCCTTTTTCATGGCTGGGAAGAAGCTTCCTAATAACTACTAGAGATATTTTTTTTTTCATCAGGACTGTTAAATAATCCACAGTTTCATGTATGCTCCTTTAAGATGGGATTTTCATCCTGTGTACAGGAAACATTACTGCTTTGCTTGGCTAGAAATTTGTATCAAGTATTCCCATCAAAGCTTCACCTATCCTGGCTAGCTCAGCTGTTCCAGGTGAGAAGTATTAAAACTTTAATGTTTCAAGGACTCCAGGGGCTGAATTACCCAGAATGAATAAACATTCTTTTTCATGAGACCGTGGGTTTGGGCTGATAAATAACAAACACTCTTTTGCCATGTCTGCAGACAATTCCAGGCTGTGATACAAAGCCGAGGACAGAGGGGTGGGAAAGGAGGGGGGAAAGGCAAGGGGAGATGGGGAATAGCTCCATTAATCCATCTGAGTAAAGGACAGAGAAAGAAAATGGAGCCTCTAGATTTAGCACAAAGGCTCAAAGGGACGTGTTCAGATGGCCTAAATTCTACCTAAATCTCTAAGTCCCTAAGCCTAATGTTTCCCTATTGACTAGGGATATGTGAAGGTCTAGAACCAGCCAATAAGAAAGGCATAAAGGCTTAGGTGGAATTTAGGCCACCTAAATATATACAAAAATCTTCGTAAAGATGGCCTTGATCCTGTATGGACACCGCCCTCACCTTTTTGCTTTAGAAGGCAGTGAGCCGTTGCCATCTCTTGGAAAAGAGTTTGTTGGGAACACTGTAAGAGGTAAATCATCAACCCTCTGTCTCATGTAACATTTTCTGGAACAGGGGAAGATATTGGTCTTAGGTCTTTATGCCCATCATTTCCCTAACAAGTTCCAAATCCAGAGACCCAGCCCGGTTTCAATCTGGGTATCCCCAGCCTTTAGAGTCAGGAAGAGCCCAGCCGGTAGTGAATAAATTCTCACTGTAAGCACAGGCATCACCGTCTGGCTCTCACTGAGAAATCACCAGCAGGCTGCTTTCCAGCTTTCCTCTGTTGCATCAGGGAATAAGGACAGAGAAAACGTTCCTGAAATTAATACAAACAAAGACACCCTTCTTCCCCTTGGGACATCTTCATTGCTTCCTATTCACTAGACTTTGCGGACAAAGAGTGTGAAATTGCATTCAGAAGTCCACACTGCAAAACAAGGGCAGAGAAACTATGTTAGGGAAGCATTAAGAGATAAATCTTTCTTCTTTTTTTTTTTTTTAAATGTGGAGTCTTTCCCTTCAAACTGTTCCTAATCCCTTGACTTTCTGTTCATGAATAGATTGAATTTTTCACTATGACATTGCCTAAAGACAATGAGCGATTTCACAACAAATGATTTATGTACTGGATTCTAGAGAGATTTTTGCTCATAAAAACACTCCAGCCATTTATCTTGATCTCCTGATATATCAGAGCCACGGCTGTATGTCTCTAAATTAACTGCAGATTAAACAATTCAAGCTGGTTGAAAAGTGTAAATGCAAGAGAAAAGCTCAAAGAAGAAGTTCAATCAATTTCCATAATTGGATTCTTATCAAGACAAAAATGTGAGCAGTTTCCATTGGCCATTTCAGGATAAACAAGCCAGGAGGTAAATAGACTCCAGGCATCTGTGAAGCTATATCATGTGTGCAAGGGAGTAGGTTTAAATAAAGCAAACAAGCTTGAGTTTCCGTCAGGGTAGGCGTCTGTGTCTGTGAGGCTGAGCAAAGTTAGTCTGCAGAATGTTTGGGGGGCTTTTTTCTTTTTTTCCCTGACAATTGCTGGAAGATACAAAAAGGGAATGACTGCAGCAATTCAGAAGCATGAAACAAAAAACCCCAAGAAATCAGAAGAGAAACAAAAATGGGATCACTGCACAAAAGAGGAAGCACTATACAGCGTACTCCAACTCCCTGGGAAAAGAAAGAGAAAAAAAAACAGGCTTACTTCTGTAGATCTTCAAACAAGCTTTCTTGGCATCCAGGGGCAAAGCGAATATGCAGCTCAGCTCAATTTGTCTTTTTAGCTCAACAGTTTTGAGCCTTGTCTATGTACAACTCTTTTTCACTCATTTGCATTCAACATGCAGCAAATGCACACACACTTGTGGGTCCAGTGCTTAATTCTGTTTACACCCATTTGAGCCCACATTAATGCCATTAGTTTGTTTTTCCTCTAGCAGCAGTCACTTCTGCTTTTATTAAGGTGTTGTCTAGACACAGGGCAAGGCAGGGAAGGCTCGACACAGTAAGTGCATCTGAACTGCTCACAGCCTTTCAGCTTTGTGAACTTTCTGACCCTATTAAACTCTGATATAAGCATCAGGAGAGATATGGCCTCTGCTCTGTTCAGATGCACAGAGAAATTCTCTTTAAAGCATGGTTTTGCAGAGGAGGGAGTACAGCGACTAATTTTTCTTTGCTTTGGTGCATGAGAGCTGCAGTCTGATCTGGCTCAATCAAGTTCAGCTAATTTGGAAATGATGAGTAAGATGGAGCAAGCTGCAAGACGGTGTAAGCAGGTCCCAAAGCGGGAATTAAGGTACATAACTAATAGAGGCATGTAATCCATACCAATACGGTGTGAAGGTTGAAAGGGACTCTGACACCGAGTACAGGGGGAAACACAACTGGAAGAAGACTGTAAGGCAAAAAAGGCTGCCTTTTATGCCACGTTTGTCACCTGCTTCCTGCCTTTAAAGTCACTGGGGTTTTGCACACAGTTTCTACATCCCTCCAGGAGATGTGTGAGCACCCGAGAGCCAGGGTTTCTCTGTGTGCATGCAGGTGTAAGCTGGTTAGTGGGAAAGTGCACCAGTGCCCTCCGCAGGAGAGCTTTACCTGGCATGGACCATGGGGTCATGGGGTCAGCTAGGGGACGCCACAATATCCAAACCTACCTTAATAGGGTTGTATTCCTAGTGGTACCTGTGAAATTGGTCTTTTTCTCACCAGCACCAGGTAAGGAGCATGCTCAGCCCCACGGCTGGAGCCAGGTCTTTGGTTCTGAAGTCAGTCTGGTTCATCTGCAAGTGGCTGTGATGCACAGCAAAGGGACAACCATGACATTCCTAAATGTTCAGCGCTTTCTCCACAGGCAAACATACATCTCAGCTTAAATACTGATCCCTCACCTCCACCCAGGCAAACCTTCCACCCCTGCGGGGTCCTGAAGGAGTCTGGCAAGTAAATGGTCATGAGACAGTGGATGCAGAAATGAGCGTGGAGTTTAGCAAGCCAGCAAAAGGAAGCTGACGCCTTACTGGGAGATATTATCCCTTCCCTTCTCTAGTACCATTCTCATTTATCAGCATAGAGAGGCCAGACGAACAGAGACCTCTTTGTAATCAGCACTGAAACCTTCAGGGCCATGAAGCCATGCAACATGGTGCTAAGGTGTGAAGCAAGGTGTTTGATTGACAAGAGCAATGAGCCTGTCCAACACCGGGACAGGCAGGTATGATACTGCACTAAGCACCTGCACTTCTCAGGCTGAATATTTCTCGCTCCCGAGTGTACAGGCTTGGCAATGCCAGGCAGTAGACACCCAACAGTGCCCTCTTGGCCGCCATAGGTTCCTCTCACATACAGTCTGTGTTCCTGAGCTCAGGTTTGAGGCCGCGGAGCCAAGTGGCTGAAACTAGTCACAGCCACAGTCAGAAGGCAAAACCTTTCTACGCCAGGTCTTGAAGAGCCACCTGGGTTTCTCCATGAGTTAAGGCAGCATGGAAGACGCCAGGGAAATGTAATACTGACTGAAGACCGGGACTCAAACACCTATTCACGACGGTGAAAGTGACTTACAGGCCCAATGCTTCTGCAGCTACTCTGCATGCTGTCCTCTGTTCCTTCTCCTCTCCATCACCATCTAGGGACTTACGGTGTCTATACAAATGACTTCTTGCTAAGATCCAGTTGCGCCTAATGAGTTTTTTTTATTCATGGCTAAATTTAATATTTAAGCATTGTTAAAAAAAGAAAGATGTGGCTAAGGCAGAAGAGCTGCAGGCAGACACTTGTTGCTTAGGCTGAGCCCTTGTCTCCTCGTACTTGACATTTCGGAGGGCAGTGCTGGAGAGGTTGGGGTCTGCCCTGATTCCACCCCCTCTCCTTCCCGTATGCGCTCACTGAGCTTCCATGGGGAGTTTCGCGCTCGGCCATCATCAGGTGCACACACATCAGCCAGACTGACGGGTTGCACAGAGAAGGTTTAGAGCTGTCACGTCACATCACATCACCACAGGGCTCCTGCGCAGCACACCTGGCTCTCCCCCACTGCCAGCAGTGCCAGCAGCCCTGCGATGTGCCTGCTCCAGCCGCGGTCTTGGTAGAAAACAGGAACACCCCGACCTCAGTGCAGGATGCTTCAACTTCCAAACATTTTTGCATTCTACTGAACAGCTTAATGACGCTTTTCATGAGTCCGGACAGAAAGCAGAAATGCCTTTAAAGCAGCAGAAATGACCCAGGGATTAAAGCAAGAGTGCTTTCTTCTTTCTTTTACACTACTTGGGGATAGGAATGGACATTTCAAGGAAGGCGCTCAGAGAGAATTACTCACTGCACACAATTTAAAGCCAGAGTCACTGTGGGAAAGCTGAGACTTCAGACTCAGGAAGGAGAGACCACACAGTTTCTAGACTGGTAGCCATGAGTTCCTCCCAGCACTGGCAGATAAAGGGTTAACCACTTTCCACTGGCCAGGAAAAATTGCCCTCATTGTCCTCATTGCTAGCAGGGCTGCAGCTGTATGAAAGCAGCTGGAGGTGGGGGAACGGGACACTAGAAACGGGATGCACATCAGGTGGGCAAAGTTGCATCTAGTGTTGCAAGCAGGGGTGGGATGAGCTCCCGGGACTGACTGGGAAGGGGATTGCTTCCTCTGCAGAAAAGCTGGGTTTATAACTTCAGTCTGCTTGTCTTTCTGCTTTATGTACAGCTTTAAGCAGGTGAGATAGCCTTCGTTTGGTTTCACTTTAAACCTTAGCTAAATGGTAGTTAGATGCCTCCCAGATGGAGAACTTCTTCCTGCTCTTGCAGTGAGGAGAGCCAGGGGACTTGGGCCGATCGGGTTTTTTATTCGTACGCCAGGACCAAACACGCTGTCGCCACGCTGGCTGAGTCAAACTGGGCTTTGGCTGGGTGATGGCAGCAGCGTGGTACAGACCCAGGCATAAGGTCTCAACTGTGCCACTGTTCATTTGGGTTGTTAATATGAGTCCAGGGAGTCGCTGACTCATAGACAAAAGCTAAGAGTTGCAAAAGCTGGATCTCTCTGCCTGAGTGCAAAGACACTGAGGGAATTGAGAGGTTTCTGGGCAGACTAGAAGGTAGAAAGGAACATCCCTGTCTAGCAGAAGGATTTTCTAGGCATTTAAGGTTTTCAAGTAGCATCAAACTAACAGCACCACAGAAAGAACAGCAGTAACAAAGAAGAGTTTATTTAAGCATCAGCAAAATACACAGTGCTGAGGTTCTGGAAATGTTTCCCTTAAGTTCCTTCTGCTGTAATCTGCAGAACATTATTGCAATTGTCACATTTATTTAATAAAACACCAGGTTCTGTTTACACTTTAAAATATGCAGCTTTTTTTTTAAAAAAAAAAAGGTCGTATGCCCCAGGAGTCTGACTAACACAAATGGAAATAGCATGAACCTTGCCCATTAGCAAGCGGTTTTACTGCAAACACAAGCAGCACATTACAGGAGCTTCAACTAATTCTATATGCTCAGGCTATATTGAGGAGGAGGAAGACAGAGATTACTCGCAGGACTGGGGTTTAGCTCAGAGAAGAGTGCACTCAGGTGAAACTGAGCCAGGCTGATGAATAAGACTTGATAGTAGCAGAACAACAAACTACACTCAGAGGCTGTGCTATGCGTTACCTTACGGTGACTTGATTTAATAGGACAGTTTAGGGTTTTTCTGAGAAAAGCCCAGAGCCTACCCAGAAGGAAACAATAAAATGAAACACGGGAAGACCTAGTGGTTTGGTTTTTTTTTTTTTCCTTTGTGCCAGAAAATATAACCCAAGCCAACACCATAGCAGGATCTGGCTGGAAACTGTCCGCAGCTCCTCCAAGGAACATCCCACAGACACTGCAGTGTCTCCACTGCCATCCTCGCCGTGGGTTAGGATATAGCTGGTGGGGCAGTTCTGGGTCTGTGCCAGAACCAGGCAGGATGACTGTGGTAGACCTTGGGGCTGAAAGAAGGTCTCCTATATCCTATTCAGCCTCTCTTATTCTCAGAGCTTATATAAAACCGTAAGCAGCTCAGGGAAAATGTTACCATTGCATTTAACAGAAGGGTTTGGGTTGCATCCTGCTCAAGGCCTGCCAGTGCATTTTGCTGCAAGAAGAGGGATCAGCACTGCATCCCCCCAGGCAGTTCAGCCATTTGTCGAATGGTCCAATCTGCAGGTTTCAGAGCCTTAAATCTACCCCTGCCCCCTCACCAGACCTGGATGCTTCCCCCAGCCCAGAGAGCTGCAAAGGCAACGGTTCCTGGCAGTGCTCTCAGCAAGGCTTTCCCATCTGCCAGCAAGCTCATAGAAAGGCACCTTGGCAAGGAGGTCACGTACCCGGCATGAACATCACGCTGCAGCCGATGACATGGCCGCGCAGAGGTGAGGGGCTCGTCTCCTCTCACCTTTCCAGATCGTCTCGCAATGAATATGCATTTGGTTGATGCAGGGCTTCACAGAGCAGCCGTGCCGGGGGGAGCAGGAATGGACTTCAAGGCACCTTCAGGCTGGATGCATCTCCTCTCCCCAGGAATTCATTTATGGAATAAGCAGAGGCCTCTTTCGAGGCCTGTGTTCCACTAAGTGAATATATAATGATGCAGTCTATACATTTATACATCATCCCCTGCAAACAGGGGCCTATTTAGGACAAGATCAGACTATGCTTCTCCCGGCAGGGGTTGCATTAGCAATTCATTTCGTAGCATAAAAGGAGTGTACGGAGACAATCATCCATAGCCTGAATAAAACACTGAAGGAGAAGCCAGGGACTAGGGGAGGAAAGGGATGATTCCTTTGAAAGGAAAGTAAAAAAAAAAAAAAAACAAAACAGAAAGAGAAAATACGGCTCCTCTAGAAGGCAAAATCTCCTAGAAAAGTAATCAGAGAGACAGGAAATCTGAGCTGTTTATTGTTCTGGACTGATGGAAGGAGAGGAAAAGGGGGAATAAAGCATATGTTTCCTCTTCAGATTGATGGAAATAGGACTAACAAACTCAAAGAATGCATGAAAAGAGTTTGGGAAGGAAAAGGGAAGAAAATGTTATCATCAGAGACACATACAAATGTGTATCTGTGCATGTGTGTGCACACACAGCCTGGAAGTGATCAGAAAGAATCTGAAGTAAAATAAAAAGATTTAAAAGTCCAGGGATCCTGCCTGCAAAAAATGTATTCTGCCTCCAGGATACACAGACTGGAAGATGATAAATTAGGGGAAGTAGAAATGGGAAGGTGGAATATGGGAAAGAAGGAGGGAGAGAAAAGGAACAGACACAGGATAGGAAAGGTAAAGTGAGGACTTGTTTACTCTGTCTAATAGCCCAGACCTTTCCAAGGTGCATGTGGGATCACTCAGCCATCAAAAGATGTAGCTTTCTGAGACAGAATGAAGCACATGCCCGCTAGCATCATTTGTCTTTTTCTCTGTTTAATGGCCTTGTTTACATGAGAGCCAACTATTTCAGATGGAACAGCTCCTGTGAGTTTAAATTTGTGGCTGGCTGACAAAAGAGAGAACAAAGGTCCCGATGAGGGTTGGGGTGGTCCATAATCTCCTAACAGAAACCTCTTTGAAACTAAACAGCAACATAAAAGCAGCCCAAAGTTAGTGGTGACTTCCCTAAATTGCCCTTATGGCATTTCCCTGTCCTCCAAGAGAACTCAGCCCTGCACACCCAAAACACCACATCAGCCCTCTCCCAAGTACTTTAACTTCTGGTTAAGATGTTGGAGCCATCTGATGCTGCCTCTGCACCATTTGTCAATACCAGTGCTGTAGGACTGCTCCAGTACTTAGCAATATTTGTATACAACCCGCCTCCTGTATGAAGTGACTGAGAAAGGATAGAGAGCAAATCATTCCCCACCCCAAGCCTCCTCTTCTTCAAAGTGCACCTCTTCAAAAGCACTTGTAAGAATCACTTAGCAAATGATGCTCACAATTTTTCTTTTCTTTGGGTTATTTGAGTCTCATCTGCTTGTGGGGGCTTGAGGCACCTTGTAGGTAGCAGCTTTCACTGTTCTCACCCCTCAAGCAGCAGGCACTTTAAATATGCACAACAAAAAATTAAGGGACTGAAACAAAAGTCTTAGTCTTATATTGCAACCACCTGCGTGCTTACACGTTGCAAAGGTAACCTCTGTCTTCCAGAGTCTCTGTAATAGTGCCCACATCCCTCTTGCCCAAGACAGAGCAGATGCCTGTTTTACAGCACTATTCCTCTGCTACGCGGACATCAGTGCTGCAGAGCAATATTCAGCCTAAAGACTGGTCCCATTCCCTCTGCTGCCGACCTGAGTGACTGTCACCCAAGACTTCCTCCAAACAGACCACACAGAGCTGCCTCCTCCCAGCCCAGCCTTCATTTCTGTCTGGCCCTGGTTGTTCACGCCAATGAGTCTTCTGAGAAAGCCACTAATTAAAGGCATGCGATAGTTAAACTTTTGCTAATCAAGACAAATGAATCAAGTCTCGAGTGTATGATAGTGGAGTTGAATCGCTCCTTCCCCCACGCCAGTCAGCCTTCAATTACAAGGCTCAGATATTATCGTGAAATATTTCCCCTGAAGCCCCATTCTGCTGCTCTTGGTTACGGTTCTCCTGATTCGTGGTGTTTATTTAGCGCTATGGGGGTGTTTTGTCAGCAGAACACACGAGCATATCCAAATGTTAATGAGCCCATTAAAGACAGACAAGATGTAATCGGACCAGACACTCTAACTGACTGGCAGCAGGACAGACCAAAAATTCAGGGGAAAATATGTTCCTTTGCCCAGTGGCAGTGACAGATAGATTTAGGAGAAGAGCTCCAGGGCAAAGGACATAGGCCAGGC
Source organism: Sagittarius serpentarius (assembly GCA_034782735.1). Lineage (NCBI taxonomy): Eukaryota > Metazoa > Chordata > Aves > Accipitriformes > Sagittariidae > Sagittarius > Sagittarius serpentarius. The sequence goes on from JAVKLA010000052.1 coordinate 12,810,443, forward strand.
TGGGAGTCTGTCCCAGAAAATTACTGAGAGTGAACCAAGGGAACCAGTGCCTCTTTTTAGAAGCCTAAAAAGAAACAGGGAGAAAAATCCCAGAGGTGGAGGTTTGAATGGAAGGAGGATTGGGGCCCGTTTTCACCCTCTTCAGAAATCTAGGCACTTTGCAAAATGCAGATAGCATGAACCAAAGCAGAAACTGAGCTACCGAGTTGGAAGCAAACTATCCTGACCTCTATTACACTTCAGAGTTGTTGATTTAACTGCTGCATTTTCAAACATCTAATTTGCACCCTCAGGTCACCAATATAAAGCTGACAGAGGGAGGCAATTGGGAAAAAAAGAGTAGTCTGGGCTGGAGCACAGAGGGAGAGAGTTAGAAAAGCAGCAAGACTTGCTGTAAACTTAAAATCTGCTTGTGTGTGTGACCCGTGCTGCTGCTGAATCAGTGCTTCCTTTGATTTTTTTTGTTACAGATAACCTACAGATCATATTTTTATGACTCTAGTATTTAGGAAGAGAGCAAGTAAGCGTGCCCGTATAGCCAAAGAGAGCAAGTAAGCGTGCCCGTATAGCCAAGAGCTAACTCCGACCTTCTCCCGGCAAAAGGGGGCTCCTCCGCCTGCCCTGGACTGGGGGGCAGGCTCACCTCCTCGCAGCACCCCCGCAGTCCGGCCGCAGTGCCCGGCGTGGGGCTGGGCCCTGCCAGGGGTAGCTGACTGCTGAGGCGCTGCAGGAGGCCACCCTTGCCCTCGGAGGCCGTGCAATCGCGGGCGCGGGCAGAGCAATGTGCCCGCGCGTTGCTGCTCGGCAGTCGGAGGCAAAACGGCTCTCTCGCAGCATCAGGTCTCCATGTGGACACCGTTGCCAGCACAACTGTTGCTTCAGCTGCTTGCCACAGTTTTAATGCTGCGCTTCGCCCTTTTGGGAGTTTGCCAGAGAATGGACCCTATCATCGCTGCTCCTGATTTTACAAATGTCTTTGCTCTTCGTGGCTGTTTGACAAACACGCTCGTTGCAAACGTATTTCAGTCTCTGGCTGGTCTGTGGGCTGTTTGGTTGTGAGCAGCCACCTAGCTTATTATCAGCTATTTGAGCTGCAAGATCAATCAGGCAGTCACAACTTCTCTTTAGTTACCAGATCATTCACTTTTTCCTGTTTGAACCCTCCAGTCTGTAGGCCAACCCGCAGTTTTACATGGAAATGAGAGCATTCATCTGGGTATGCAGCCTTGTCCATCTTAAAGAAAAATGGCTAGTTAACTAATAAGGAAGGCAAAGAATGATCTATCAAATTGTTCTTCCAGTTTTAGGCAGCACCCTGACAGCATGCATTTGAACCAGCTTTAAAAAGGGCTGTTGTTTTGGAGGCAATTGAATGGAGGCAGAACCTCCAAGAAGTTTTGAGGGAAAGAGTCCTTAAGAAGGTAGATACTTGGGTCAGCCATCTCGGTCCTGTGCAAGTTGGCATCTTCAACGTCCACCTGCCGCAAATGGGTTTTGAAGTGCTTCCGAACGGAAGCATCCCATTAAGAAATGACCGTGCGGCTCTCCTGGAGCTTTGGTCCCATCGTACGGCTGCATCACTGCGGAGCATCATCCTGGAGGGTTTAAATTGCACATCCAAGCCAGCAGCCAAAAAGAACAGCTAGTGCCACTAACAAAAACAACTCTTTTGATCTCCTTGACATCAGTGCAGCAAACATCCCACTCCGGTGCATTCTTGCATAAAAGAGAAGCTTCTTGCTGCTCAATCACACTGCTTTTAATAGCTTTCTGAATGCAAACATCCGCAGCTTTTATTTCAGTTTAATCTGCCAATTTTTCTAAGTCTTTATCACACTTTATCAAACAGTGTATCAGTGTGAGATATCCAACCCCCTCCCCTCAGGCACCTCTGAAATTGAAATCCCAGGAAGACAGCAGCTTCTTTCATATTTTAATTATTTTAACATTTTTCTTTAGTGGCCTCTGTATTATTATGACTTGTTTTTCTCTCTGGAACAGGGCTGTGATCCCACACTGGGTGGGAAATTTGTTTGTCTAGAGCAAAATAGCAGAAAGCCTCTAATGCATTAGATATGGATTAGAGAAATTGTGTTTGGGAAATATATAATCTCTTGGTAGAAGGAGAAAAATAAAAAGTCTATTTCATTTTGGCTCCGATTTGTTTTTCCCCAATTATAATTTTTAATGGAAAAGTGTGTTTTAACCACATGAGTGCTGCCTAACGTGCCAAGTATTAGGTATAAACTGCATCTCCAATAATGTCTCTTCATTCTTTACCATTGAGGTCTCTGATTCAGAAAAACATTCAACCACATGCTTAAATCCATCCTTCCTGTAGAAAACACTCATGCGTAGAATTAACTTTAGGTATCCTGGGACTTACTCATGTGCTTAAATTTTGAGACACTGAAATATTTGTCAAGTTTCAGATTGTCTCCTGATTTAGCACCACGTAATCTGGTACATAAGGCATTAAAACTGACATCAAGACTCACAGCAGCTTTGCCAGGTGTCAGCTTGGCCCTAACATGATGCAGGCGTAGTCACTGCAGCCCAGGCACAGTGTTCTCGCCCTGGGTGGAAGCATGCAGAGGACCAGGGCTTATGCCTAAGCACAGATGAGGATCTTGCTTATTATTAGGATTTCTTTCACTGTAGGCAATGTTGCTTCCCATGTCCTGCACAGTATCCACTGCTTACTGGACAGGCATTACACCTGATGAGAGGACAGACCTAATTAACTGAAGTCCCTGCCCTGTGCTGGACTCGGACGTCGTGAGAGCTGGTGGTCAGACCGTGATCCTCACGCTGTGCAGATGAGACCCTCCTGCCTGCAAGGGTCCAGCTGTTTGTAACAGCACTTTTGCTGTCTGGTGGCTGAGCCCTGTTTTTTTTCAGGCTCTGCTGCTTTGTTGAGTGATCCGATCTGTGTCCGCTGTCCCTGGGTCACTACAGGCTGAAAGGTACCTTGAAGCCTACACATCTATAAGGAGAGCTGTGCCTGTGTCTGTAAGAAAAAGCAAGCAATTGGGGCAGCAGGAGACTTACCTCTCTCTCCCACTAATCCTTTCCCCAGAGCACTTGGGAATAACAAAGGGGAAGCAGAAGGCCATATGGCTGGGTCCAGCTCCCAGCCCCAGCCCTGTCTCAGCACCGCTGTAGACTGACCCCCACCTGGAGGTTTGTGCACGCCTCTTCCCATGGTTGAGATTCTCTTCTGCTGCTTCGTTAGTGAAGCCGTGCTGCTGGCCCCCTTTTACTCACATGCGTGACGAGATGTGCTCAGCAATTCCATCCATGCGACTGTCTTGAAACATCCGTCAGGTCTTCAGTTTATTAAAAATACATATAAATACATATAAAAATAAATAAACAGATGTTTGCTGGCCCCTTGGGTCCTCTCTGAGGCAGGTTTTGCTGAATGTGATTCATGAAAACTTTTGAGGTTAAGTGTAAAAGAAACTGAATTTCAGCTCTTCGAGCAGCATATTGCGAGTCCAGTCATCAAAGATCTCCGCAGCCCTTTGACTCCGAACACAGAGGGAATCCAGCGGGACTAGGCAAACAGCGGGAGTCCAGGAGGAAGCCAGATGCGTGTGTGTGAGTTTTCTCTTCCATATGCTGGTATAAATGAGGAGCGAGAACACTCAAGCATGCTGGACTTACGTGCTTGCAAACCCAGGCAGGAGAACACGGACAGGTCTGGGTTCCTCTGGACTCAAACCCTAAAGGAACAAGGCTGTTCCCTCCAGCCAGTTAGGTTTGTTTTGATCTTCAAATGCCACTATATTCATTTAAATAGCCTTTGATACCTATTGTAATGAATTGTTCAAAAATTCCAGCGTAACCTGTACCGGTCCTTGCCCCTTGTGCCCAGCTCCTGAGCTGTGCCACCCTTGGCCCAGCTCCTTGGATTCCCAGCCCCTGGAGCAGCTCACCTCGTCTTATAGTAGCTGAAGTAATTCAGAGCAGTTCCATTTTCCCCAAGGGGTGGGATCTTAGTCATAAACCACGAGCTCAGAAGGTTTCCAGAGCAGCAATCTGCTTCTGTCCTCGTCCAGGCTTGCCTCCCCAGCTGCTGGGTTGGTTTGGAAGATCTGAGTCTCAGGGTTTCCCAGGGTCTGATTTTAAATTCCATTTCTCCCATTTTCTGGCAAATCCCTCCATCTCACAGAGCTTTTCCAGTAACTAGGCATTGTTGGCTCAGAGAGGCCAGGCCCATTATTATTGTATTTACTACGGACCTCAGCTTCTCCTTCTCATCCAATAAATCCATTTGAGAGCAAGGGTTTTGATAGACACTTTAATAGAGCTCTCCTTAACCTGACCATGTTAATGATTTTTTGGGGGCTGGCTCTATGCCAATTCGTGCAGCTCATTAGTTGTTTTTCGTTTTTTTTTTTTTTTTCTTTGTTATGAGCTGCCTCTTCTCCTCCGTCTTTCTCTCCCCGACTCCTGCACGGCCAAGGTCGCTGCTCCGTGCTGCTCAGCTCCTGGAGAGCAGACCCCAGCACTCAGCCCCTGCTCATGCACCAAGACCCCCTCTGCTGCTCAAAGGCCACAAAGACCCCATTACCTGGCAAACACCCTCAGCCCCTGTAGATGACAGGAATATCACGACAGTTTGCCTCTACTGTGTATACTGTTTGTTTTACAAAGCACCGATTGACTTGATCTTGACTGGTGATGGAGAGGGGGAAGGGAAGGAGATCTCTTCTTCCTTGACAGGAAACCAGTGCTGAGCTGCGCGCTTCTGAGATTGCTGGCTCAGCCAGAGTTTTCCAGCTGTGGTGTTTGGGGAGCCAGCTGCCGGAATGTCTCCCTGCTGATGAGCCCCGCTAATAGCAGAAAGTGGTATTTTCCTCATCAGTGGGAAAAGCAACTAAAATTTTCTCTTCAAATGATATCACATCTCCCCTCTTTCTGCTTTATCCTACTGGGAAAGTCATGATGAAGGAAACAAATGACGTGGGCTCCGGATGCTGTACGGGGACTCAAAGGAAATAAAATTTGATTTTGAAAGGATAAAATGTTTTGACTTCCATGATGGAACAAGCAATTGCCCATGGATTTGCTGTGCTCCAGAAATGGAACTTCATGCTAAAAAGAGATTTTTATGGAGCTCAAGCTATTATCTGATGATGGAGAGCTCCCAAGCCAGCCCTCATTCTCCAGCTGGCTTCCTAGCAGCGTTGCTCTGATAGTGTAATATATCCTGGTCATAAGTATTGAGATTCAGCCATCATCAGCCAGTATAACTAGACATATAAGCAAGCAGCATACAGTTCCAAAGGCTTCTACCAAACTAATTAAAGGAGATGCTGGAAAAGCACTGGGATCCCAGGAACAGTGTTCTCTACAGTTAGAAACATCTTCCGAGGAGAAACTACAAGGTGCTCCTGCTGTCCTCTGTGAGCGGGTTCAGCTGTGCATCAGGTACCATGGTGGTTGGTACCTGGTGGTTGGAGAGGACAGGAGAGTGGCCACGCTCCCGTTCTGCAGGTGCACAAGTCCCACCTCAGTGAGCGACTGATAAAGAAGGCTGTGAACAGATTCAAAGACCAACAGGGATCTGCTTTTTAGTTGTTCGGGCTGAAAAGCCGTGAACATGAAAGCTACTTTCACTAGCCTCTTACACATCTACAGATGTGATCCTGGGTTTCCTGAAGCTATAGTCTCCTCTCAACAGCTTTCTTGAGCACATGGAGTTTAAATTTAGGTAAATGCTTTCACTTTGTTCCTTTTCTGGCCACCAAGGCTGTGATAACACTGGATATAAGCACTCCAGTAACACAGAGACTAAACAAATCCTAGGCAGCACCAACATGAGCCTTCGGTGAGGATGCACACCAAAGTGTTCTGTGACGTTTAGGAAACGAGCCATCATTGCATTATTTACACAGCATTTTTGTTTTCATTTCCACAGTGCCTCTATATAGCTGTCACCTGTGCAAAGCATGTCTAGCGGTTGGATCCACAGTATTCAGCACTGCCACAGTGATACCTACTACAGGGCTTACAGGGTAGTTCCTTTAATTGGAGGAAGCGAAAATCCCTGTTCCTGTACTGGAGCTTATTTCACCACCGAGTTACACTCAGTTACAGGTTGTGCTGGGAAACAAAAGCCTGTATGCCAAAATACAGGGAGAAGGAAAATGCAGTCTTTGCAACCAGAAGCCTGCCAGTCCAAGCACCGATCGAGATGGACTTTTGAGACTGGTTTTACATCTCTGTCATTTTCAAGTGTGCAGTAAATTTCCCCCCAGCAGATAATCCACTTAGGATGCATGTGTCTCTACATCCATCATTCCTGGGCTCCCCTCTTGCGTATTCCATAGGTAATTGCTGTGCATACATTTTCTGCCGTTTACCTTTCCAAATCGTATTTCTCATTCTAATTAAAGGAGCAGGGGTTTATTGTTACTGATGGCCTTGTACATGGAGAATATCGTTTCACTGTGGTATGTCAAAGGATAAGCTCTGCCCTTCCCAATAGGTTTCCCGCACAGTGAAAGGACGAGCATTTTAGGTAAAGGAATCACTCAGTTCCTTGCACACTCTGGAGAAGACAGCTCTTGAGTTTCACCAAGCTCTCTCAATACATCACTGACTTGCAGCTTCACAGAGAGAGGATTGCGACTGTGACTGCACCCTTTCTGAACCCATACCTGGTGCAAACCAACAGAAGCTCTGATAACCCCAAATGATACCAGGGCCTTGATCTCTTCCAGCAGAAGAACATTATAAACCCACTCCACAGTCCCACACCACTGCTTCATGTATTTACAGCAGACATTTCTCCCAATGTTTTTAAGACAGTGTCTTGCTTTTGCCGTCTAGGAAAAAGCCACTTTCAGACATTCTGTTCTAATGGAGAGAATTTAATTCAGGGCCTATATCTGGATTTCCATTTTCATATTACAGTTGATCTGTTTTTGAATTACTGCCCCAGCCACAGTGCAAATTCTGATTATGCAGTACCCACAGGGGCAGAGTCCCTTTGGTTTACACAGTCAGCTTTCCAAAGGAATTCACAATGCTAATGCAATCCTATAGGCAGTTTTAAACATTCAGGGCATTCCTGCAATTCAGAGCAAAGCTAGCTGTCACCTGCAATAGCATCTCACAGGCTGTAGTGACGAGCCTCAGGCTGGGTCGGATTCTGCTGGTTTTCCCACAGACCTGGAGGAATCCTGCTGATTTTATTGAGGCTCAGCTCTGTTTTACACTGAGGCTCACAGCAGTTTGGTCCATTCTAACTTCTGTTGGCTAATTCCACCTTTTGTGTTCTTCAGGGTCACATCACTCTTCTGGGGATCAGCCATGAGGGCTGGATTCGCTCCAAAGCACCTGTGGTATTTTGATAACTTCAAATATTGCTAACTTCTCATATTTAAATATACAACTTACAGACAGGGGCAAAGTTTAACTTACTCTAATCAACTATAAAATGAACCCCGAGCTCACAGTTATGCTTTAAAAGAGGGTCTTTTTTATGCTGATCGTTAACTGCAGCAGGCATATTCCTTCCTAGAGATTTGTTATTAATGACTGCTGAAATTACTGATTTCAATTAACTACGTTACATTTATATTGAAATACAGTTGGTGCTGCTCCAGGGAAATATAAATACTGAAATGAGAGCTGGTGCCTCCTCTGTTAAAGAACTGCAAGAACAAACAGGACATGCATCACTCCTTTAGTTCCGCACAGTATGGATGCTGTACCTTCTTTCTCTTTTATTTTTTCTCCCCTTCCCCTTTTTCCCTCCTTCTCTCCCTCTTGCTGTTAAGAGCATCTCCCCTCCCTGGAGCCATCTGATTCTGCTCCCTGGAATGCTGATGCCCCCAGGGACTGGTCACCCTCCCAGCCCCCTGGCTCCATGCCTTTTGGCTTTTGAGATATTGGTGTCATTGCTTTCTGCCTCCATGGCTTTTTTCTCATTCGAGCCACGTCACCACTGAGGGACATCCAGTGCTAAGCCACCAAAATGGGATTGCACAAACTCTGCACATTAATTAGTTCAATGCGTCTCTCTGCTAGGGAAGGAAGGAGGGAACTGTTGCTAATAGCAGACATTTTGAAGGAGGTTACGCAGAGCTGTGGGGTTCACAGAAAAGGAAATGAGGGGGAATGGCCCAGCTCTAGCCTTTTTAAAACTAATTCCAGGCTTCAGAGCCTACAGAGTTTATTATTGAGTGTCTCCCTGCCTCCATCTCTTCTCTTTTCCTACTCCGTACTTTGTGCTGCTCTTTGAGATCTGTGCCCACACTTCTCCATCTCCTCTCATCCCCCAGTCTCTAGCGTTCAGCAAACCATGAGTCAAGCCCTTGCTTCCTACAAAAAGTCAGCACTGACGCAACGTGGGCTGGACCACGCAGTAGTCTCATAGCAATGCAGAAGGAAAGAATCGTACAAATCTCCTGGCCGCCCCCAAAAGAGATCCTCATTTCTGACAGCTGTATTCTCACTAAGTCCTGAGCTCTGGCTCACAGATGCCAGCCGAGGTGCTGGACAAGGGTTGGAGAATACAGATGTGGGGCTGGCTCTGTGCCATGCACCAAGCCCCGGTGCAGCCTGCTCAGCTTATCCAGGCAACAGGAGATACGTGTGTATATGCCTTGGGTCCCACTGGCATTAAAGGACTCTGTAATTACTCTCAAAGGTTTCTATTATGTGCAAAACGGTCATTAACTCCCAGTGGTGTGATTGCCCTTTATTGATAATATAGAGCTCAGCAATCCACAGCTATACCTTATTGTGCTTGCTCATAGTGGAAGGAAATGAATCTGCCATCCTTTCTCTCGCAGCTTGCTATTAAGGTGTAACACACACATGAAGGCTACGCCCATCCTGACCTGCATGTGCCCACAACTGAGAAATCACTCATATCTGCCTGAAATGACACCCACGAGCTCTGCTTAGCTCCTTGGGCACCTCTGAGCTGTAGGCCCAGAGAGAAGAGCTGGGAGGGAACGGCTGTAGACCCCGAGGCCATGGACCACAACACTGCGGCGCTTCCTAAAATGCCTACGTGAAAGGGGGCATGGGTCTCTGAGAGGTGACCTTCCATGGGATTCAGCAAAGACACTGGACATATTTGCATAGGCTAAAATTCAAAGCTCTGTGGTCAGGTGCAGGCTGGTATTCTCTTAACATAAAAACATGGAAATGTTCCCTCCATAAATATTTCTCATTACCTTCAGGTGGTAAAGAGAAGCAGCTCTAGCTGCATTTTTTTACCGTCAGCCTTGGCCATGCTCTGTGGCTGTGAAGAGCAGGTGGGAAAAGGCAGGGGAGAGACTGCTGAGACTCCGGCCCTTGCCGGAACCGTGTCCATCAATCTCAGGGTACAGTAAAACCTGATTTGAACCCAGCTTGTGGCACATACTCTAACACAGGGACCACAGAGCATAAAATAGAAATCAGGAGCAGAGGCCGCTGGGTTTTGTTGGAACATTATTGCTCGGTCTTGTTTCCAGTCACTGCATCTGTATAACAACATCACTTCTATACCATGTAATTAGACACTTAATTTATTAAACAGCAACTGTAGTAAGCAGAGAGCAGGAGATATACTTATCTTCTGACAGAGGAAATATGTTATGGGGGAGCGTATACTTTTCTGACTCAGCCTGAGCTGCTTCCTAACAGGCAGAGCCCTTGAGAGGAAAATGTTTTCTTCACGTAGACTTTGAACCAGCCCTTGGGAGAGCCGGATCCTGCTTGTGCTGCCCTGCCACAGGTCTGCTGCATGACCTTGGTCAAGTTGCTCAGTCTTGCTGCCCCTCACTTGCCGTGTGTAAAATGAAAACAATTACCTGGCCTTTCTCCCACAAATTACCTAGTTTGTTCTACTTTTCTTGTCAACTTTTCCAGGAAGAAGCTGTGCATCTTGTTCTGCTTCTGTTGGGCTCTGAGAGCACTGTGGCCCCACACCTCTCCATGGTCCCCAATAATAAATTTCTTTCAGCAAGCTCAAAGCAGCCGATTTCACAGACTGCCAGAAAAAGGCAGCGTATTCTGAGGTTTGCATCTTCCAAGGTGAGAGTCAGAAAAACAAAGCAAACGCCATCGTTCCTGGTCCTCGGGAAGAAATTGTCTCAGCATGAAATTCAGCCAACAAAAAAAAGCTATTTCTGACAAAGACGAAAATGATGATAGCCTGCTTACTTGCCCATGGGAAAACACATGAGACCCAGGTCTTCCAGCCTTCATAAGCCTCAGGCTAAAGAAAATGTTATCTCTTTATTGAGGCCTAATGTACTGACAACACTACAGTATGTGAAACAAAATGTCCTCCAGTGATTCCCTCGTAAGCCCTGCTGAACAGCTTTGCTGCTAGGGGCTTTGGCTGAAGCCCCATAAATTTAATGCATGGTTTTGCACTGAGTTCAGTGGACCTTAGGAGGACACTGATACATGGAAGTGCTCAGCACCCACGAGAGCAGATATGGCAGTGAGAAGGGTATGTCCTAGGTGCATGAGAAACCAAAGCTCCCTTTGATCCTAGGTTCTGGAGGATATTCAGAACATAAATCATTCTTATCCATTCTTCCTCTGTCGTGTTAGCAGACCTACATGGTCACAGCTGACCATGCTGGGTAAATAATCTAATGTAATTACAGGGTAAAGAAATGGCAAATTCTCTTCTAAACCAGAGTAGAGCTTGCATCTATTATTTATTAGAGGCAACCAGCAGAAGAGAGCAGGTTACGTGGTAATTACTTTTTGACCTCCTGGAGGTAATTGCATAATCATTTGCAGAGAATTGCTATTACAGTTGGGTGAATCCTGCAAGCCATTTTATGTGAACAGTCATTTGAATTTTTAAACCAATTTCCACCTAACTATGGAGTTCTGATAAGGTCATCCACCACCCCAGTGTCTGAACAGCTTTTTTCCCTGCCTTTTTTGGGGGCTTTGTGTTCTTCAGATATTAAAGTAAATGAGCTAACTGGCAGCAATACTAGTATCTGTTTGATCAATCTCCCACATAAGCTTAGCCCAGCCTTTCAGGGGTTGAAAACTGCTCACAGGTTTTAGACCTGGGCAGAGAGAGGTGGTTCCATTTCTGCTGATGCTGTCAGTAGGTCAATGTCTGTGGAGTTTTCTCTCTGGAGTGAAAAACAAAGTGCTGAAATTCTCCATGAAAATTCAGCCTCTGATGTGGTCACCTCCCCGGGACAAGCAGACTTTGAAATAGGATCCAAGGGCGGTGGGCTTGCTTGGCTTGCCTTTATTGGATGCCCAGGTCTCCAGCAGCTCAGAAGCTGGCCTGCCAAAACCTCGGAGCAGGCACGAACAAGATATTTCCTGGAAGCTTTACTAGGTTTGCCACAGCTTTAGCTCCATCCTGAAATAGGGATTTGTGACACATAGGATGACTTGGCCTCTGGACCTTCCTCTCTCTCTCCATCAGCTAGAGAGGGAGCCAAAAAGACTAACTCAGAGCAGACAGAGAATTACGCAAGACAAATCTTGCTTTGATTTCTCTTTTAGTCTTCTTTACCTCTTCCCCCAAATTTATGGGTATCCTGGAGCCAGGCTTTAGAAGCTCTGATATTGGCCGTTCTTCTTAAATTCTTGAAACTTTGAAATAACTGTGTTTATGATTGAACTGTCACCATCAGCGTCCCATCTGGAGAAGCAATATTCAAAGCGTTGAGGAGATCATTGCACAATCTTCTGTGGCACACACGTTTTATTCTAACACCCCTCTCAGTCTGTGACTCCCTTCATCTTACCTTCAGAAGCCATGGGGACCCTGAGGGGACATCAGAAACCCTCCAGATAAGTTTTAGCCCACCTGAAGTTTCTCTGTATTGCTCACCCTGCAATAGTTGAGACCATGCTGTTTTAAAATTTATAGTGTAATTGATTTCTTTATAAATCATTCAGCTCTTATTATTTATTAATTCTTCTGTCAAGGTTAATTTGAAATACTTCTAAATAAGGCTTCCTGACAACACCTTTGTTTATGAGATTGACAGCATGCCAGTGCACGCTTCTCATCGCTTACAAAGGCAATCTGCAGAGACTCACCAAGAAAGGTGATCCCGCTTCATTCCACACAAAAGATGCAATGCACATCACCCACAAATCCTGCAGTTGTTTGTCATTAATATTGCAGAATTGGACTTCTGTTGTCTGGGCAGGATTCAGATTAAAATGTCCTGTGTGAGGAGGAGTGTGGTGGACAACTTGCTGCCATAACTTTGCAGGAAGTCAGCCAAACAAGGCGCCAGGCATGAGTTCATCTCGTATATGTCTGAAATTGTAAAGAAACAGTGAACCAGGATTTCTTAGATCATCTGAAGTGCAGCAATTACACATCATTCTGTTGGCTTTTAATATAGACAGAGAGACAAATATTCAGTGGGCACTGCTCACTGAGAGGAATTACCAAGAAACATGATATCTAGGAATAGCACAGCGTAAGGTAAAAACTGCAGGTGAGGACCATCAGGAATAAAAAAAGCATGAATATTCATGGTGTATTCTGCAGATCTGGGTGATTAGCTGAGAAACTGTCTTACTACCTGCCTTCAATGTGGCCTTCCTTCTTTGTCTCTTTTAGCCTGTGAGCTCCAGACAGCAAAGTCCAGATGTCTTTTAATATCTGGGAAGCACCTGATGGTACCATAAGAGCAGTCATAACTGCAGCCATTTTGCACCGCTCCATGTGGTTCAGCGTGCTCATAAACTGCTGACTCTTACGGCTGCAGTCTGGTGTATGAATAGAGAGTCTTGGCTGTATGATTACATTTAAATGACATCCACCGCGTGAGTTTTCCTTTGAACTGGTAATATTTCAGGTTTCTCTTCCATGACAACAGTTCTGCAGCTGAGGACTGCAGCCCGGGTCCCGGCGTCTGCACCTCCCGTGCGGGGGCTTCAGCAAAACACCGCCGGAGCGTTGCAGGCTAAAACTTGCCTCTCTTTTCCCCAGCTCTCGCAGGAGAGGCCCATTTGTCTGCTGCCTTTGTGTGTGCAGCTTGGATGCTCCCCTTAATGTGTTTTTTGTTTGTTTTTTCCTTACTGTAGGGTGAATTAGCACAAACCTTTCTTGGAGTTTTGACTCAGTTTAATGAACAATTAATGAACAGGAGTAGAACTAGCACAAACAGACTGTATTATGCATAGGTGAGAAAGGGGGGGTTTGCTGGATATCCTGGTGCGCCCAGGCTGGTTACCAATTTCTTCTTCACTGTGCAGCAAAAGTGCCCAGAGAAGTAATTATTTTGACTTCTAATTCAATCTTCCTCTACTTAAATTCTGTTCATTAGAATGGGATTGTGTGAAAGGCACCACAGCGCTAGCTGGCATTAGCTGTTGAGACAGATTTGAAGGTGACATAAATGCAGGATTACGCCACATAGCTGTAAATTTAAATAATTTACCACGAGCCCATGTGGATCAGCGTGAGCTGGCATGCCGTGCTGCCAAGGACAGGGGGTGAGGTGAGGACAGCCAAGGAAGGGGGACAGCACCAGACAGTCACTTGAGATACATGAGGGGAGCAAGGTGGTGGTCACAGACTCAATTTTCGAACCGAACTGACCTGGTAGGAAAGAGATTCCCAACCAAAGCACTTGAAATAGGGCGGTGGATAGCTCCCCACACAGGAGGCTGTGCTGCCTGGAGGGTTTGTCCTGACTCAAAACAAGTCCTTTCCCTTCTCAGTGTTTTTCTTTTGCCTCCCATATTGTGTCTTTTCTGTTTGGGGTTTTCAAAGCATGCTAAGGAGGTTAGGAACCGCACTCTCTGGGACGTGGATGTCTGGTCTTTTGAAATTTTAGGCTTAAAACTTCAAGGCCTTCAAAGCAGGAAAAATAACTCACGTTATGTTTGGGGAGCACGAGGCATCACCAGACCCTGGTATCAGAGGTTTCTGGGCATTGGATAGCACAAATAAAAAAAATTAAAGCAGAAAACGTAGCACAGTGCATTTAGAGGTTTGGGAGTTTTAACATAAAATTTTACTAGTGTTTAAAATTACATCCTTTTCCCACAAACATTTTATTTAGAAAATTTCACAAAACATGAAACTGGCCAGTCACACAAGGTGTTTGCAAGTGATTCACCTGGTACAAATAAGGGCTGAAATATCACAGCATCCAATGAATAAATTATTTGATGAGCATTAGCCTACTAACTCCATGCATATCTCTGCGGAAAAGGAGCTCCGATAACCTTGTGTTTCCTACATTGCTGTCCCTTACTCCTCACTGCCCCCCATTCTTCCCATATAAAGCCCTCCTAGATAAGACGAGATGATTATTAAGATGGGAGCAGAAGAGCATCCATCAAAGGAATACCAATGAAGCAGTATCTTGGTGCATACATAAACTGAGCCCTTTTCCAATAAACCATCAGATACAGGCAAAAGAGTGACAAACAGTAAGCGATTCCTGTCATCAGCAGAATTCACATGGGAGTCTCTGGCAATTGGCATTTTCTCTCTGCAAAAGAAAAAAGATTTAAAGATTTGGTGAATGCCGAACAGTGCATTACAGACAGCCAACATCAGTCAGCGGTGACCTGGACTGGCAGCATAGGGATGGAGGAGAGCAGAAATGCCTCTATAGAGAGTGGAGAGCTTGCCCAGAGAGTGTGTGATGAGCTCAGGCAGGAATTTATGGTGGATAAAGAGCCATTATCGAGGGACAGCTTTGCAGACTGGGGCCCTGGACCAAATCCAGAGCTACGGGTAAGTGGCTGCAATGCTGCTAACGTCAGTTCTGTTTCACACCAGGTCTGAACTTAGCTGCTTTTCTCCACAAGGTAGAAGGGTAAATGGCTTGTGTTAGGGGAGGTACAGTATCATCTGAGTCAGTTTTAATAAAGTCCTACTGACAAACACCCACAAAGTCCATCTTATTTATCACAGGCAGAGTAGTCCAGATGCCTGGGTAGGCAATCTGAAGCATCCCTTCTCCCACAATTAGCTTGAGAGCTCCCAGTTTTCACTTAGGCAGTAGATATACAACTTCTCTGTGGGAAGGGGAGAGGAGCAGAGACACCAAGAGAGCCCTGAACCTGGCCATAATCCCTCCAGCCCCACAGTGAGCTCAGCTGCTTTCTGGGCACGGCTCTAGAGGCAACGGTAGGGGACAGGCAGGCAAGACACAGGGTACGATAAATCAGCAAAATCACTTTATGGTGCCACATTTCCAAGGGAACATTGTAGGATAGCAGCATTCTTTAGAATTCTTATTTTGCTCATTTTCATTAACTGTTATTTCCCGTAGCTTTATTTTATAACAGTTATCTCCACTGCCATCAGCAGTCCCCGCATCTCGTGTTTGTTCTGTCTCTCTATTTTGCTAGTAATTTTTTTTTCTTTCTTCCCCGTTACTTTCTTAAGTAATATTACGGTGAGGTAGAGAAGAGCTGGCCATCTGAAAATGGTTCTCTTTCAACCCAATTCTTTTTCTTCATTTCAAAATTAGAACAGAAAACTGAGAAATGGGATGACTGGATTTATTTCTCTGTCTTTCCGCTGGCTGGCTGTGTTAGCCTGGTCAAAACTCCGTATCCATCGCCAGTGAATTTGTGACTCTAAACAACTTACTGTTTTGATACCTCTGTAACAGGAAAATATTCAATAAACTGGATCTAATTGTTTGCATGTACTCAGTCAGATTGGAGGTCAGTCTTTACACACCCAGTAAGGAAGCTCATGTACATACTTTGGTTTCAACCTTGAACGGTGGTCATTTCTGTTCCCTCCCAAGCATGCCCGCTTTGCAGTTCTCTGTATTCCTGAAATGACTCTAAATCACACATCGTAAGGTGAAAAAGATCATAAAGGAACAACAAAGGATCAGCAAACATAAAATAGAAGAATGGCAGCCTCCCCACCTTACACTGCAAAAATCAAAGGGAGTTTTCAAACAGCCCCATTTCCAGTCAGCTGGAGATTTAATTCACACAGTAATTTACTGTGTCTGCACTTTTTCTGCCCCCCTCTCCTTCCTCCTTCTCTTCTTTTTCTCAATAGTTACTTTTTTGTTGACCTATAATAAGAGGAACCTAATGACTGAGCCTTACATGCAAATAAGCTTTTCCCTCCAATGTGTGCTGGGCAGAGGGGGAATGATAGGGGAGATTTGTGGGGAAAAAAGAAAGCCATTTATTGCAAAAGCTTTTGTATTGTAAAGTAATACTAGTATTTCAAGAAAAGGGGACAAGTTCACATAGAAAATTATGCCGAGACTGTTTGAGTCTGCAATTTTCTTTGCATGCTGTTGGGGCCAGTCATCACTCTGAATTTGTGGGCATCTGTACCCAGCCCAGCGCTTCTGTTTTGGGGGCAGTCCAGTAGCAGCTCTTGTTTGTTAACTGTTTCCTCCTCTGGTGAATGAGGTGTTTTCCTGGTGATTTTTATTAGATAATGGCTCAGTGGGAAACTGAGCAGAAGAAACATTTTCATAATTGATGGCTCAATTTCAGTCCTGAAAACACTCAATGGCTTTTTCAGCCTCACTAACACTGGAAATTATTGGAAATTATAAACTGAGATGTGGCTGGAGCATATCAAAATGGACAAGTACCAAAAACCACAGGCTTGATGGGTTTCCACTTGGCAGGGGGGGGCGGGGGGGGAATATGTGTAGATTCTTGCAGAATTTCACAGAATTAAGCATAAGAATAATTCTTTCCTTGGAAAAAAAATCGGTGTAGGAGTGCCAAGCTGCAGAGCTGCATCAGGAGCAATTATGAAGTTTGATATGTAAGGAAAAATGAAGCTTAGAATAAGGATAATCAACAGAACTTTCAGGAGAGATTTTCCAAAGGACCTGATTATTCTTCTCTCCCCTTCCAGTGAGAGCTGCTGGATTTTGGTCTCAGCTCCCAGAAGAAGACCCACTATATTCTGTATCTGTTCACAAGCGTAGGGAAGGAGACTCAGAGAGGGAACCTGCAATTTTGCTCTTGGCCACATGTGATTCTTGCTAAAGCAGTTTCTGCTTTCCAAGTTGGTGTAGCACATTGAACACACTGACTGTCTTATATTTTCAAAAGGCTAAAGCAAGAGTTCAGTGGGACCTTCAGGAAAGAGGTGGAGGTGGTAAGATCTAATGGAGATACAGATATTTACTGAGCATATGAACTTTTTGTTTCTCCCATCTGCAGGACATGCTCTGGGATCTATACATAGTTCTCCTACAGCAGTGTAACCTGGTGTTTGAAGCAGCAGGCCCCCTAAAACAGTGTTGCTCAAACATCTGAATCCCAAGTGTCCCATAACCTTACTAAGAAGGAAGGAAGAAAATCCATACATCTTCCTGCATACTGCACTCCCAGAGACTACCACTTTTAACCAAAAAAACCTTAAGATACAGGTTCATCTATTGCTCTAATTTCACCACACTGAATGCTATACTTCAAGAGGAAGGAGGGGTTATGATAATTTCAAGGACCACCTTCTAATATCCTCTACTAGTGGAGATTTAGTGATAAATTCCTGCAAGAACAAATACATCTGGACTCACAATATAACACAAAGGGTTTTTTCTCTCATGGCACTTCTGAATGGTGGAACAGCTGAAGAAACAACACATTCCTATTTTCCATGCTAGCCCGAGAAGTCATTGGCAGCTGCTTGACCACAGCCATCCCTGTGCAGTTACATTTGCTCTGCAGCCACAACTAAGTACCAGCCTTTGTATGTTCTGTTCTTTCAAGGACACACAAGCGAAGGAAGCTGCCTGCCTCCAGGCATCCCTTTCTGAAAGGCAAAGTCACCATAGGATACCTCACCATGAATATATCCTTCCTCAAGGCAGGAATTCTATTGCTGTTTTATTAAATTCCCACAGGACAATATCACTGCCGTGAAAATGATGTTAGGAAAGTGTGTGCAATACATGCACAAGGCAGCACCCTGCTGCAGTGATGTTATTTCTACTATGCACATGCACCATGCTATTTTATCATGGCTAGAGTCAGCAAGAGCAGAGCTGGTGGAGATCCCAGGGATGTTTATGAGACCATCAAGGCTACGGTACTATGAGGAGAAACTCCATCCTGGAAATGGCTTCATAGCAGGAATCATCTCCATTTCTGATTTCACTTTAATCATAGAATCATAGAATGGCTTGAGTTGGAAGGGACCATCAAAGGTCATCTATTCCAACCCCCCCCTGCGGTGATCAGGGACCCCTTCAACTAGACCAGGTTGCTCAGAGCCCCATCCAGCCTGGCCTTGAATGTTTTCAGAGGTGGGGCTTCTACCATCTTTCTAGCATCTACTAATACATTTTACCACCTTGGACATGCCTATCATTACATTACTGAAGAAATGAGGAGACTAAGCACTAAAAAGTGTCAAGGTGTGGTTTAGTTATGCTGATGATGAAGGGAAAATATGGTTATAGGTTAGATCCTTTGAAAGATCTGTCTTCACGTCTGGTTTCCAGGGGTATGCTCTGTTGTATGCTCTGTTGCATCCTGCTCACTGGAGGTAGAGACAGCCTCTCCGAAGAACATGTCATGCTGGATGCCACTGACTCCATCCTCCAGAGCCATGGAGCAAACATAATGGGTCATAGAAAGACCTGTATTAAACCTTGATACAGCCAACCCATAGTTAATTCAGAGTTTTTATGATTAGAAGCAGAACTTCCTAGTTTAGTCTTTCTCTACAGGCATCAACCTGAGGGGTCATTGATTGCTTTAAAAACTAGGGGGTTTTCTTTTTTTAAAATTGGATAGCTGCAAGCTTTCCTTTCTTTTAATGCAAATGATCTTTATTGGACCTGCTGACATTAGAAACCATTGCATGCATTCTGAATCTAGCATGGAGGCAGAGAAAATAGAATATTGCATCAGCTCATTTTATGAGAGCTCTTTAAACTGGGAAGAAAAAAAATAGAAAGAAAGAAAAAGAAAGGAAAACAACCACAACCATAAGAGAGGATTTGCTGGTTCTCTGTCCCCTGGCATCCCCCCCCCCCCTCCCTTCTCCCTCCTTCCATTTCCATTGCTTCAGGGACTTACTACAACCATGGGATTAATGGACGCCTAATGTCATCTCTGCTTTACAGCCTGGAAAGTCTCTTGTGTAGTTTACATTGATTTTTCTTTTCTGATGCATTTGCAGAATCTGAGACACCGATGGTGGGAAACATAGATAAAGAGGGAAGACATGAGAAAGAGATACATCCTCTGCCTCATGCTCCCAGTACTGAAAATGCTTCTAGACTTTGGAGCCTGCAGATACTTCCAGCAGCAAATACCCACTTACTCTTTCCTGCCATCATAGAGGACATAGGAAGGGCAGCAGTGATAATCTTGCTCTCTGGTGAGCTGGTGTTATCCATCACTCAGGAACAGACAGGGAATGCATGGCCTTACAACAATTCCCTGTGCAATGAGGTCTCTCTTTTGTGATTTGGCACTATACTCCTTTTTATTGTATTTCTATTTTTGCTATAATTGCTATTAGCAAGACTAAGGTAATTTCCCAGGATCTTCTCCATAAATGAACGAACACAATGGTCATACTCATGAGGAAGCTAATACCTACCCTCCCGGCTGTGCAGAAAACATGGTGTTAAATGCAGAAGAGTGGCGGACAAATCTCACAAGTCTGAATGATATCGGAAATACTATCGGAGGGCTAAGACTAAGGGTTTTGTGACAGTAGGCTTTTGCTGGGTCATCAACCTCCTTGTGCACTACTCAGCATCATGTCAACCCCAGCGACTCTGCTCCAGGCAGGGAAGGGCGCTGCTCTCTACCAAACCTTACCTCTCCACAAGGGGAAGAGACAGGAGGTGGGAGCACAGCCTACTTCTCCGTTTAGAGATACCGCTTTTTCTCCTAACAAAGTCCTGAAGTAGAGCAAGGCTGCTGTACCATGCACCTATGGGGTGAAATGACCTGCAGGCATGTCAGCAGGTCAGATCAGATCAGCTTTGGCAAGAAGATTAGTGGGGCAGAAAGAGCTCTGTGAGCCTACTCACAGTCCACAAAACCTCACCAGTAACGTTGCAGTACTTGACAGCTCTGCAATATTTTGTTTATTAGTATCATGCACAGGTGTCACCCATCAGTAACACAGAAAAGATGGATGATATTTTAGTTAAGATGCTAAACGCTGCCTGAAGCCAGGCTGTTTTTCAGTAATAGTGACAAAAAAAAGTGTCAGAAAGAACAGAAGGAAAATGCCATCCTGTGACCATGTCTCTCTCATCTTCAGCATCTTTGGTGTCAGCTTTGTAAAGCTGCTGGAACAGAAGATGGAGGAAAGGCTGGGAATGATGTTTAAATTTGACCCAACACCAGCTGGGGTCCATCTTCCACTGGCTCAGTGTATGAGCGAACCCTCTGAACAGAGAGAGATTTCTTAGTCTGCTTTAGATATCCGTGGTATCTTTAAGCATCTTGGAGGTTCCTTAGCAGACAGTTTGGATTCCCTGTTAGGCACCAGTTTCAGTGTGCAGCAGAGACAGAAAGGGAGGAAGACTGATGCCATCCCATGTCATTCGCTCTTTGCCATGTCACTCCATGCGAGTGAGTGACACGTTGTATTTCAGGAGCAGCAGGAGCCATTTGGCTTTGAGTGATGGTGCTGCTTAGGTGGTTATGAAGGCATCTCATTTCCCTTCAACTACCCCATAATGCAATCTCATTACCACAGTACCCTATCATATCATGCTAGCATCTCAAGGCAAGTGGGTCACAAGGCTTTTTTTCCCACTCTGAGCTCCCAGTTCCAAGCAGTTCTTCTCACTCTGCCATGAAAGGGAGTAAATTGTTGTTCAAACAAGTGTGACCCTGTGCTTTGCTGTCATCAGGACAGCTTTTTAGAAGACATTTAATGCTTAATATGGACCTCTTGACAGAAATGAGCTATTCCTTGCTGGGCTCCTGACAGACTGCTGGAGAGTCTCAGGAGGAACGAAAGAGATTTATCGGACAGAAGGTTTTCTACTACAGGCAAGGAAAAACATAGGAATGTGGTCATTAAAAGAGCAAAAAGCAGTAAAATGAAAGGAACCCTGGTGATAGGTCCTGTTTCCCATGTAGCTGAAGAAAGAGACTTGCAAACATCCAGATTAATCTTGGGAAATAACTAGTATCTCCGGTTTTCATTGCAAGAAATTATATGTTCTCATCGTGATTATTTATTTATTTTTACTCCAGTTAACTACACTGAGGAAATTAAAAGGGAAAATAGCATGCAGTTCTGTTGGGACGACTGTGAGGAAACAGATCAGCAATCAAGGAGAGAGAGTATACATATCTCAACAGCAGCGTTTCTTTTCCCATGCATATTTTCACATTTAAGGGACCCTGGGTTTGTTTGCTATGTTTTGCAAGGCTGGGTTTCATCCTTTTTTCAGGTCCCTATACAAACATCAGCTGTTTGAGGTGGATCCTGCAAACCTCCAGAGTTTCTTTTCTTCTGCTTTTGAAATTCTGAAAATTCATATTTTTATTCATTGTTCACCTCTCCCATTGTTTCACTGTGAGCAAGAAGAATTAGATAGTGCTTTAGCTGACTGGCTGCACAGTACAAGCAGTGAAGAGACAGTTTTCCAAGAGTCCGAAGTCCAAAATCTTTATCATCCTGTGGAGTCAATCCTGAAGGACAAATCAATGGGAAGAAATCTTTTAAAGGACTTCGTTGCCTAAATACTATTCACTTCAATGGAAGTTTGACCTCTAAACTCTTCAGGTATGCTTTGACAATTGCACCCTACATGCATGCATTACTGGGTTCAGAAAAAATAAAAGAAAGGAATTACATTTTTAATGAACATGATTTACTGCAATGTGTTCAGCAGCTGACTTGCAAATCTGTGAGGTGATCCAAACTCTCTACACCCTGGGACATGGCCACAAGAAAGACTGGATGCTGTAGAGACTCTGAGATGGATGGGCCAATGAATACGGTGCAAACTGCTATCCCTTCCCTGAAGTCAGGGGAATGATGCTGAATTTCATCTCTTAAGAATCTGTCCTTGAATATCAAAACTTGCTGGAAAACTCCTAAAAAACCTCAGACTTTCTCCACAAGAGAGTAGAGGTGTTCAGAGATTAAAATGTTTGACAAGGTTCAGATGTTCACAGTCCCATGCAGGGAGAGAAGGCAAGTCTCAGTGGTCTCCACAAAGCTGGACTTAATCTAAGGAAGATGGGACCATCCATGGCAAGTAGAGGGGGAAAAGAGAGAGAAAGAGAATCTCTTTCTGACGGTAATTGATTGCACATAGTGTTAATCTTCTGCTCTGAGCTTCCCATTGCAGATCCAGAGCAGAGGGATAGACCTCCAGGATGCTCCCAAAAAAAGTTCAGTGAAGACCATAAAAGCCACCAGCCTAATCAATGAATGCTTTTCCTGAGGACCAGAGGTTTGTCCTTTCACTGCATGAGCCCTCCATTTCAGCTCACGCTGTACCAGTCATCAGACTAGCCAAGTCCAGATATAATGCTCTCTTTATTGTTTTATTTTTACCACAAAGCACCTCAGAGAAATAACCAAGGATCAACACCCTGTCACATTAAACATCTTAAGGAAAGAGAACAGAAAGGATAGACTGTGGCCCAGAGATCTTACAATTTAATTGAAATTCCAGGAACACACCCAGATTTGAGGAAGGGTTCGGTTTATTGTATTATTCTGCAAACTAGTTTTCTCATGTTTGTCAAGAAAGTTTCCTTCTTCACCTCTCTGTTCTAAGTTCTGCTTTCTTCCTTCCTTTTTTCCCCCTCCAAACACAAGAGGAAAAGAGAATGAAAGGTGAGAGCTGATTGAGTGAGCAACAGCAGGGGTAAGAAATGAGTATTTATCAATGTTCCTCTCTTTTTAAAGCACATCAATTCTGAAGCTGCTGACAGAGGTCTTGCTGTAACTGCTGGAAGAACCTCCAGGAGCTAATAATTTTATGTTCAGGCTTATGTAAAACCAGTTTTGATTAATTATTGATGCAAAGTTAGGAAAATGAACATTCGCTCTGCCTTGGCACAGCCCTATCAAACAAATGAAGCTGCGGCTGCTGCACAGAATGCGGTTCGACCCCCGTTCCTGTCTAGCGGCTTTTCTTTAGCAGGGGGAGCCTGAGTTCCTCGTGGGGGGCAGCGTGTCCCCTCCCATTGCAATGTCCTTTAGAGAGCATGTTTTCAGGCTCCTGAAATCTAGGAGAAACCATGCCAGGCAATACCAGCTTTCCTTATCCTCCTCAGGCAGAAGTGGACCGTATTCCCTTTCGCGTGATCACCGAGCTGGGCAAATATGCCTCTTTTTTTAACTTTTGACTTAAGATTAGTGCCTGAAATCTCTGTCTTATTTTGCCATTGCTTTGTGCTGCTGGCTGGGGTTCAACTGAAGGCACAATGTTCCCACGTCCAACACAGCACTCCTGTGGGCTACCGAACAATGTATCTGCACAGAGAGCAGTCTTGACAATAACTGCTTAGAAGATGCAATTCAATTCCATCTAATTTAATAGGTTCAGCAGCACAAAGACTGCAGAAATGGCTGCAATGTCATGCTAGATACGTAGCTGCAGAGCTGCAACACACGCTTGTAAAAGGTGCATAAAGTACATTTAACATTCTTTTAGTGGAAGTTGCCCCTTGCAACGTAAAAACCTCTACAGTGCACATTTATCAAAGGGCTACACTTAAACTTCTTGATGCTGACAGTAAGAGTCAGACCCAGAGATAGATACACACTGCTGGTCCCTATACATCTGTATTCCCACCCCATGTTAGACACACAAACCTCCTTTTCCATTCTGCAGTACCATTTTTTGCTTAGATCCATCTCCACTGGTTTGTGTGCGGCTGCACTGGTCACAATGGGAGCCACAGGAGGTGGAAAGGGGAGTTTTAGCAACTGCTTCTAGGTAACCAAACAGCCTAAGTCATCTTGCTTATTAATGAGCATGTCATATAGCCCTGCTCTTCACTTCATCACTTTCGTGTCCTTTCCAGAGTGATGCCATTTTACATCCCGCAGTCTTTTATAAGCTCCTGATGTCCAATACAGATAGTCTCTTCTTATCATCTTTCTCTTTTTCTTTTTAGCACTCCTGGCTTCCCAGAACCATTTTCTAGGGCCAGCTTTTTCACAATGGTTTCAATTCTTAGCTCTTCACTCTTCCAATTGTTCTTTACAGATATGGAGGGTGGGTGACTTAAAAGCGCCCTGGCTTAATTCAGCTCCCCTTGAACTCACTAGTATAGAAAAACTGAACTGCACATTTCCATTGATTTCAACAGGGGAAGAGTAAGGCAAGTGCACTGGGCTTTAGAAATTCCCCCCCTTGATGTTTTCCCATCACCCTGTTCCCTGTCATTAGCACGCTTTGTACCACTGCTCCCAGTTCTGCTGCAAAGTGTGCTCCTATTTTCATTCTCTTTCGCACCTGTCCATCTTCATGCTTTAACATGTTTGAATTTCTTTTTATGAATTTTGTAGGACTGTAACCCTGTCTTGTGGAACAATTACCACTGCTTTGTAATGGAGTTTACACTAAGTTATTCTCGACCAGAGCTTCATTTGCCCAGGAATATATCATACGGCCATATTATGGAGACATCACCTGCAGCCTCACAGCTAAGTAGCGCAGTTTTCCTCTCTTGGACAGTCAACACTATTACCTTCAGAACCAGAAGCAAATTTTTAATGAGAAATTTTCAAATAAAAGGTTGCTTGACATTATAATTAACATGAACTTCATGTATGCACTATTCTGTTAGAAGCTGAATTGAGGCAGGTTATAACTGAACTTGTTGCTTCTCCTTCCATTTCCTAATGTCCAATTTTGTAGTGAAGTGATGGAGAGTATGTCCTTAACTGAGCTGTGGATGGCACCAGAAGCTTTGTACTGTGTCCTAAGAGCAGTGATTAGCAGTTCACCCTCATCTCTACAATACTAGAGCTGTACTCCCAGGGACCACCTGGAGTTCATCCTGCAAACTTCCCTTGTGAGGTTTGTCCTGAGAGGCACGTGGTTTTCCAGCCAAATGGAAAAGAGTCCAGAGACCTGAAGCCAAACCCTTAGTGCAGTCCCACAACTTAGGTGTTTTATTCACCTTCAATATACTCCCATGCAGCAAAACAATGTTTGATGTCTAGCTGGACCTCAGGTAGAAACTTTAATGGGTGTAGAGGCCTGAAGCTACACCAAGGCAAAAGCCATCACCGGTGCCTTTCCCACTTGCTAGTCTCATTGAATATAACCTAGACAGCAGATCCCTTGTCTGAACTCAGGTGCAAACTTATAAAAATGGCTTGTGAGGTCTTATTGATCACTCCTCTCCAGGCTTTCTTCCCAATGCCCAAAATTATGTCTGAAATCAGTTTAGGGAATGAGCAAGTCTTTTAATTAAAACAGTCTGTTATGATGAATCTGTTATTACAAAGTCTTACCTATGTAAAACATTAATAATACAAATTTCATTTGTTTATGTCAGCACCAAGCATTAATTTTTAATGGCAAAATGTATGAGTTATGAAAGGCATTAATGCAAAACAAATCACCAACTGAGAAGGGAAAGGAAATCCATTTTTTAGGGTAAGCAGTGGGAATGAAATATTATTGTGGTTCTAACCAGGGAAAAAATATTTCTTAGGACTCCAAGAGCAATTAAAAAAACCCCAGTGAAGCCTTGGGGTTTATCATCATGCTTAACATTAGTTCTATATCCAGCAAAGTTTGTGTCCGTTTCATCCAGCCCATACCTTGATGCCATCTCTGAGGAAGCCTTTTACACAAAATTACTCTAATTGCCATGCAATGGCCATGAAAGCAGATTGGCTACGTACTGCATAATAACCGTCTCGCTGCTGTGAATGAATGAGATCACAGAGAGCCCGGACGTTAGTCATGCTCAGTTGGTGGGCCAAATTCATCTCAGATGTAAATGGGAGACACTCTGTGGGATTTAGGAGTCGCTCCTGCTTACACCAGTGATAAATTAACTCCAGGTGTTAATTGCCAATTCATTCTTGCAGCTTATGATTATAGTTCTGCAGGTCCTTTTCAAAACGGACTGGGAGTAGGTTGTGGTGGACCGGTCCTGGGGCCAAGGCAGAGCTACTGAGAAATTGTAGCTTTTGATAGGACCTGGCTGCAGTAGCTGACATCCTCACATTTAACCCTTACTCTCACGTTTTCACAACAGGGAGATGCTATTAAGCCCTGGGCAGAGACAAAATGGAAAATCCTCAAGTGTTTTGGGACCGAGCCTCACTGGTACTGGGCCAGCTCTTTAGCAGGATTTAGGATGGTAAGTTAAAAGGGGTTGTGGGCAACACAACCCCTGGTGCCTCTGTCTAAAGTAGCCAAGAGCATCCTTTACCACACTAATAATCTCCCTGATTTTCAGTGAACCTGTCCAGATGTGCAGACGGAGGCCATGTCTCCTTTTCTTATCAGTGTGCTGTGAAAACTGCGACTGTAAAGGGGTTTGCAGAATGCCTGTGAAGCCTAGAAATAGTATCTATGCACAGCATAGACACACCGGGACCCAAAATGTTGTGATAACAACAGTCAATGGACTGGATGTTGTGCTGTGCAACAACGAGGGACGCAGACAACAGATTTCAGTGGTGGGATAGCATGAGAATGGCAAAGCAGGACTCAGAAATCACTTGGCTCCTGCTCAAAGGGCCTTTATGAGCCACACGGGGCACTTCCCTGGCACAGCATCATTAATATTCCTTTTTGCTACTAGTCTAGCTGTGGCTGCTAAAGGACTGCTACAAAGCCAGAGAACGGGGACACCATCTGTTCTTAAGGTTTATGGAACCGGACTTTGCCTTTTTTCCCTAGTTAAGACTTCAGCTATATAAGCAATACATCTTGTAGCTTCCATCTCTCTCCCACACTCTTCCTTTCTCTCTTTCTGTCTTTCTTTCTTGTCTCAGTCTAAAAAAGTTGCTGATATTAGCAATAAAGCAAGAATTTAATGTCATCCTACAGGGTGCTACAACAAACTGCCCCTTAGTTCCATCGATTCAACAGGCGTGAAATATAGGAAGGCATCTAAGGGGGGGAAAATACAAGATGGACTTTGCAGATATAAATTCTGTAATAGTGGATTTCTCCTAACACATTTCAGGGCTGTATTGTGTTGCACCAGCATCTCTCCCTCTGATGCTACGGGATCTCTGTTAGCTATGCAATAGGTTCTTGTTGGTGAAGCATTTAGGGCAGGCTATGGTATTTCATCTCAACAATAACCCCAATATTATCATGTGTGACACATCCACTACTTCATGCCTCCGATAGAGACACAGCACCCAGCCTGAGGGTACCAGAAACCTGGCTAGAAGCAATTTAATGTTGTTTTCTTCCTCCCAGCTTCAATGTGTGAGGTGATACAAATATAGGAGAGGTTGTGGCTGTAGGGGAGAACTTGCTGTACCAGGTATCAAAGACTTGATAGAAGCAATTGCAAATATTTAGGAAATGTGATACTGTAATCCGTTATTTCTTCTCCCACACACACATTTCCCCTCCAATCTGGAAGTATCCATTTGGCGAGGTTATAAAATAATCAAACCTTAGTCTTTTTCTCCTTTTGGATACTTAGCAAGTTCATTTTCGAAATTCATGACTTGAGAAATGAGATTCGGTTTACCACACAGCATTCAAAAAACTATCAGCTTGCCTTTCCCTTCTTCTTGAAGGGAAGAGTCCAGATCACTCTGAAAGGCTTTCTTATAAGTTCTCAGTCTGGCACTTTCATGATGTTGCATTCATATTACAAATGAAGTAGGCAATTGCCTCCATGCCATCCTCTTGCCCCTTGAAATTAAAGCCAGAGCAGGAACAAAACAGAATAGCTCATCACATTGTTCTACTGCTTTAGGAGTTGGCTTTGACCTTCAGCATCCTTTCATTTGAGATTCTTGCTAATTTAAAATTATATAAAAGAGGACAGGGATAGTGCCTGCGTGTGGTGCATATACAGTGCGATATGCAATAAATGATATTTGCATTATCTTTAACAACAATTTCCACATAATCTGGTTGCTAGCTGTTAGTTCTGTAAGTGAAGTCTCATGGCCAGGTCCCTCAGCCAGGCACAAAAATGATGAGCTCATGTTCGTTGCAGGAACAGCATCATAAAATGCTGTTCAACATGCTGTCTCTCATGTTAAAATGATATCAAAAGCCCAATGGTCAACCAGCAAATTGAAAAGACAAAACCACGCATTTTTGGTGCCACTTTTTCCAGAACTCCAAAAGCTTTTTATTCTTTAGAAATGAGAGTGGAGGGTGGGGGGAAATGAGCAGTTTCTGGCCTGGGTTGCTCAAGCTACAGTCTTCCTTGAAAGGCAGCACAGAACTGGTCCATGTGTGATAAAGTTTGTGTATAATCAATAAAAAGAACTTGAGATCTACTTGAAAGAGGAAAAGGGCCTGTGTTGATAACCTTCACAATTCTTTTTATTTATTATTAATACCCGCTTGCTGGAACTCCAGCAACAAGAAATACAGAATACTAGGCAAAACAGACTCCTCTCTCTCCCATCATCCTTCTATCTACCCAGCTGTTTTATTTTTCCTCTAACTCCATCTCTTTCAGTCTATTGTTATTGAATCTTCTGGGACAGTGCCTAAGAAACAATGAGTACCTTGGGGCAGCAAAACACAAGTTTCCAAGACAAGTTGTATTCAAGACTTTTTTCTGGAACAGCCAAGGGAAACAATTGTGGTAAGGGCTGATAATTTTTTTAAAATTTTCTCATCTCAGTGTGGAGAATGCCTCCCTTCCACTGCCTCAAGCCAAAGGACAGGATAAGTCCCTCACTGTAGTGTCTAGTGACAATATTTGTCCCAGTGCCAGGTTCTTGGGATGTAACAGGACCATGTTTTGAGTGGGAATGAAGAGAATCAAGTGTAGGATACACAAATACCTAATGTGTGTTTTTTAAGAAAAAGGGTTGAACCTGTGGTGGGAGAAGGCTATCAACCCCACTAGCTGCCTACCTACTACTTCCGAGCCCAGGTAGCTAATGGCAGCTCTGCGTGGCCTTTTGCAAACATGAAAGCTGCAACTGTGCTCAGGGCCAGCTGGAAGCTGGACGGTTGCTGTCAGGTACTGAGCCACAGCTCATTTTAGAGCATCCACCCAGCTGTTACCTCCAGTATGTCCAAAAGTTTCAGGACCCACTCTGCTTTCTTCAGGCAGGTACTGGTTGCAACAAAGCCTCACAACTGACTTTTCAGACATACTGGGCTGGATGCTCAAATGGTCTCATTTAGCATGAAATAGCCAAAGAGTGGGTCATGTCCGTCTATAAAAAAAAAAATTTCTTAAAGTTAAAATGGGCTTTCTGAGGTTCTTTATCAACCAGGAATGTTCCCAGGCACCAGACAACTAAATAAATACCTTAAAAAAATCATACACTTCTCCAAATTCAGAAGATCAATCAGATTCAGAGCCTGTATATGCTGTAGGGTTTTGGTGGTTGGTTTTAATGGAGGTTGGAAGAGAAAGTTTCTTGATTTGGGAGGAGTTTTTCCGCTGCAAACTCTGAGAAGCAGAAACCAGTCAGGAGCACTGACAGTTTTTGTGTGAAAGTTCTCCAGCAGCTTTACTGCTGGTACCAAGCAAATTGTTTCAAATTTGGCAGCAGTCTTACAAAATAGTCATGGGTGGGAATTTGAAAAAAGGCAAGTTTCTTCCTCTTTTATCCTGGATCAGTACTCCTCTGGTCATCCTCTTGCCATAGCAGGGCAATTGCCTCCAGTTTTACGTCCTCTACTTTCACTGGTATCAACTACCGGAGTTACCTTTCCCTCCATCAGCTCTTTCATACAGGAAGAATGCTCCCATGTAAGGTGTTTGCCAATAATCATCTTCAGGTTTTCTTCATTCAGTTACAGCCCAGAATGATTTATTATAGTTATTTCAACTGTCCCTACCCTTTGGCTCTCAAATTATTCTCTTTATTCTTTACCGTTATTATTTGTATTATTGCAACTTCCAGTTGCAGACCAGAACAAGAACGTGCTTTGCGTTTTTCACTGCCCAGATTCCTGCATGAGTTGTCTCTTTGTTATTTCACTGAGGGACAATGTATGTATAAGCTGCAATTTTCCAGTATAGCACAGCTGTAATTACCTGTGTAGATACACCACTGAATTCACAGGCATATTCAGTATTTCTTCACATGGGTGCTTCATAATATTAATATGAGATTAAAGTGTCTGATTTGGAGCATCCACACTCTGAACTGCGTGGGCTCAGATTTCTCCCCCCCCCATCTTACAAGCCATTCCTTCTAACAGCCCTCTCAGGACTTCTTCTATCATCTGACACCCTTTCCTACATTACACTAAGGTGCCCTGGGTTATTTCTGGTAAAGAAAGGAGGCCAGCTTGGCCAAGAGCCCGTTTGTAACCAAATCAGCTCCTCGGACTTGTATTTTCCTGAGACAGTGGTTGCTATAGACTTCATGATCATCTAGTGCACCCACACCATATTTTGCCGTGCCTTGAAGTCAATTCATAGCCCTGTGAAAGCCAGGGGAAAACCCCATCGCCTTCATTTGGCCGTAGACCAGACCTTAACTGGCACTTAAAACTGTCAGCCCACAGGTGAAAAACTGTTTAGCCAACAAGGAAGACACTGCGATATCAGATGCCATTTGCCACTTGAAAACATAAAAAGTACCCTTTCTTTGAAATGTGATCGGCCCATAATGTGATTTCAACACTGCTGTCTACTATTTAGTACTTACTTTTAACTTGAATTTTTACCAGCAATTTTAAAAAACTATTCAGTTTTAATCTCGTAGAAAGTTTAAAGCAATTTTTTATTAGCGCATAACTCTAAAATACCACTTTGGAATGAAGAATTATCTCTCAAGTACTTACTAGATAGGCTTTACTTTACTGTTAGTTAATCTGACAGTGTTTTATTAATAATCAGCCCTTTTTGTATTGCTATTATGCATTTTTTTCTATTAATGCCGTTTATATCTCTAACATCACCATTATAAAGAAGACTGTGAAATATCTCTCAGATATGCTGTGTAGGAACAAAGTAGATAAATATTGCTAACAAATCACAGGCACTGTTTTTTGTTGAATTTTCTTGCTGTTAATAAACAATGAAATGTTTAATACCAATTTTAAGAAATATTTTTATAGGTGGAAATCAGATTACGGTATGGCCTACATCCACTGTAAGGGAAGAGGGAGTGGGTACTCTCATTTTACGATTTTTGCATCCTTACTTACGATTCATAGTTCAAAACCAGCCTGCAGCTCACTGCCTACGCTCACCTTCGTTTGAGTACAATCCTGTAGCAGGAATAGAACGGGCAGAAGCTTGAATCTGGTCTTCTTCCTCTGTTTTAGATTATTTATCCCTAGATACAATGCACTGTCTTCATTCATTTCAACCCAGTCCAGAAATTAATGATAAGTAATCTAATGATCATGTTGAATTTAATAGGTTTATGCAGGAGGTCTGTGGTAAGCCTGTTAGTTTTACAGGGCACAACTCAGTTCACTTGTGTAGTGATTCACACCAGCATAAGTGAAAGAAAAACAGGCTACGGAAATCCAGTCTGAAGATGGGAGCTTTCAGATTTTCATTAACACGTGCTTCTGACCACTTCAGCGCATTCGGGTTATTTCATTGTCTACTGTGTTTGCAATCACTCCCCAGAAGTACAATCTGCAACCAGAATTAACACCTTATTTATGCCTTCCCCCTTGTCATTAAGATTGATGTGGAGTAAAAATGGTGCTAATATTGATCCTTTTGGCATGCTGCTGGACAGTTTTCAACTGTGCTTACTGTGCCTCTGATTTCTTACCCTTCCTTTGTTGCCTGGCTGGCAATTTTCCATCTCTGTCAATACCCGCCATGCTCTGGAGAATTACTTGTGAGGTGCATCTCACAGGTCTTGCGGAAACCCAAATAAATGCTGTCTCCTCCCAACTTCATTTTCAGAAGGATCTTACCCCTGACCTCACATTGATTTGGAGCCCCCTTACTGAGTAACCCAGTGCTGCTGTGCACACCTAAATATCTGGTGGGACATTCTTTGCCTACAGTCACGTATGAGGCCAGGGGAGAGCTAAGACTCAAGTAGTTTCCCTGCCCATCCATAGGAACAGAAATTGGGCAGGCTCAGAAGTAATTGCCAGTCTCTCTCGTTTCCTCCTTTTAAGAGTAGTACCACCTATGGGACCTAATTTTGATCTCACAGTTTAAAATCAGAAGTGAAACAGTTACAAACCATCCAGCCAAAAATTTCCCAAATTCTCTGATAACATCCTAGTGATTTTTCATTTTTTAGCTATGTCAATAAACCATATCTCCTTTGAGGCACAAGACTATTGCTCACCTAGATGCTCTGCTGTACCCATAAAGGGTGAACCCTGCTATAAATACTTATTTTAAAACTGATTCTGCAGAGGCTAAACTACCTGCTATTACCTTCAGTGGAAACCTTCCCATTGACTTCAACGGGTGATGATTATCAAGACTGAATTCTTACCACGTGAGACCCATGAAACTGTAAGCTTTCCAAATCAGGCATATGTGTAAAACCAGAATCTGCATCTTGGGAGAATGAGGTGAGTTCTGCTGGGCATTTTAATGCCAAGATAGATAAGTGAAATTATAAATGGCTCGAGCCAACGCTTCATTAAACTGGCACAGAGATTTATGGACCCTCAAGAGCACAAGTTTTTTTCCACCTTTGAAAACATCAAAGAAAATCAGAGAAATAACTTTTCAGTCTAATCCTCATGACCAAAAGCCCTGCCGAGCAGTCCAAACTAGAAGCAAACGTATCAACACAAATGGGAGCTGGCTTCTGAAAGGAAGATTTGATCCAGAGAGCTGGATGATCACTAGGAGGAGTGATCAGTAAAAAGGGATTCCACTGTATTCAATTTAAGTATCTGTTTTATCTGTTCCTTATCAACAGCTCTATTGACGAGGTCTTCATTGCTTCCTAAGTGTTTGTCCCAGTTTTTTGTGCTTTTCTGTGAAGGGCTAGTTCGAAAAGAGGAGTTCAGTACTTCGGCTGTGCTATTTGTAACTCAGCCATCATTGATTTTATTCCTTTTCTAGTTTATTAAAGGGCCTGCTTTATCTCTGTTACAACTCCCTCCACATAGCCCGCAACATTTACTGTGTTCTTAAAGCTCTTTCTTATTCAAAACTGTCATTAATTTTTTCCACGTACTTTGATTTTCCTCATACTTTCCACTTCCTCACTTACTTCTAGCCTTCAGAAACCTGGAGAGTGCTGGTAAACAGCAGAGAGATGAACCCTTCTTCCTAGTGAAAGCACTGCTGGGAGGCTATTTCATGTTTGTTCAGCAGAAACTGGACGAAGACGTTCATCTGTCACTCAAAAGCCTTATGCACTCTTCATGGTGTTTATCTGGTCTGTCTCACACAGGACCAGAACATCTCTTCTTGGGTTTCAACCCGCAGGGCGTGAATGTCAAACTGCATCATTGCCTGCAATCATACCACTCGTGAAAGTTCATACCAGCAAGGGTTGGGCAGGAAAGCCCTCTCCTGTCTGTGCAAAGAGCAGCTCTGCTGCAGAGAGGCTCTGGCACATGCGTATGGAGCAGGCTCTGTGAGCACTCAGGTAAGTACAACTGCAAAGGGATCAGAGATGGGGCTGCGCAGCAAAGGTGGTAGAAGAAGAGCGGCCCGCACCCTGCCCGCTGCTCTGGCTTTGCCTTGGTCAGCAGCCCTGCAAGCAGTGATGCAACATTCAGTGTAAGACCTCAGTTCTTTATTCAAAACATTATAAACTCACAACCCAAAAACCAAAGCCAAGGAAGGTGGATGCAGAAGAATTTCAGTAGATATTCAGGTATAAACCCTTTTGTATCCATGAGCTGAACCAAAGATGCGATCTCTGGGGTACTTTCTGCAGTGCTGCTTACCCCAGCTGAGAAAGGACACTGCAAAATCAGAGTTCATTAAAGGGATCTGAGGAAATTCCCACAAGAAGAAAATACTCAGCTCAGTACAGGGACAAATGCAAAAGGAATATGGGAAAATTGTATAAAATGATGAACAGGCTGGAGAGGTGGGCTGGGAGCTCTGCTCTCCCTGTCTCATGATAGGAGAACAAAGAGACAGTTGATGGGATATTAAGAAGCAGCAAATTCAAAACTGATAAAAGGAACTATTTCTTCACAATTCATTTCACTGCCAGAAGAAACCTCTGAGAATAAGAATTTAACAAGTTTGCCTGGGGACTGGCCACTCACTCGGATAAGGAGAGCGCCCAGAATTAGAGCAGTTAATGCTACAAACCCTTGGAAGGTACTTCACACAGTTCTCTGGGAAAACAGCGTGTATTAGAGAGTAAGTGGGAGGGAGGGGGAGATGGATTATCCTACATCTGTTTGTTGTGCAGTGCTTATACCTTTTTCAGAAGCATCTGGCGTTAGCCGTAGTCATAGGCTGATAGCCAGAGTCAGTCTGATCCAGGCTGACAATTGTATTGTTCCCGTTTTCTGGTGCCGCTTAGTTGTTTCTCTTCCCTCCTCCACCTGGTTAAAGCTGATTAAAAATCCTGAAATTAATTTCACAAAACAGTTCAAAACTGTTTTCATCCTGAAAGGTTAAAAATAGGCTCATTTTTTCTTTTCTCTTTTTTTTTTCCTCAGAAACTTATGGTGAAATATTTTAATGAAAACATTTACTGCAAACACAGGTGCTAGTAAACAAAATACGTCAGGATACATTTAGAAAATGTTTACAATTCAAGGGTTTGGGAAGAGACTGAACACTTTAATAAAACACTTGCTTTTTAACAAAAAATACGCTTTTTTTTAATAAAAAGACTAGGGGGTTTATTTTCTTTTAAAAGACCTTGAAAAATCTTGATCAACTCAAGTCCCATAGATGAGTTCAAATGGCCCTGAAAGGGATTAGCACAGCTCGGAAGGAGCAGCAGACCTCATCCTGGAGCAGGCACGAACAGGTGAGCGGGATTCGACAGCCTGAAAGATTTATCACAGGCTGAGGAGCGGAGGAGAGCCGAGGAAGCCCAGTCCAGCTCCCGCTGTCAGCAACATCAACAGAAAATCCTTTTTTGACACGGGCAGGAGCAGGGCGCGCTGTCCGCTCCTCCGGGGTGGCTGGCGGGTCTCCCAGGGTTAGCTCTCACGCCTCTCCCATCGCCGGCTGTGCGGGGACCGCAATGGGAGACGAAGCGCCGGTGTATTCTTGATTAAATTGATGAGATGGGGCTGCTGGCAGCAAATGCATCTCTCTCAGTCCCCCAGCACTTTGAAACGAGCCGCTCCTCCCTCTGTTCCTGCCGAGCTCCGGAGAGACGGGAGGAAGGAATAGGCATTAGCTGAGCCTCTAATTACGCAGGAATGGGGAGTACATCCCCGCAGTGCATGGAGCGGGCTGGGGTAGGTGCTCAGCCGTTCTGGAACGAGCTGAGTTACTTAAGGTTTCCTCTGTCTGCTGTTATCTTTCTCCCTTTGCTACATGTTAATTGATCCTTTCTTTTTCCCTTTTTGGCCAAAACATCTGCTTTTAATGCTCACAAACAATAAGTCCTTTCTTTTTTCCCCGCTTACATGGGATATAAATCCACACAGAAGGGGAAATGGGGAGGGGGGAAAAGGGCTGCATGCCATGTTCCCAGCATCGGCATAATAACAGTGCTTATGGCTCAGTGCAGCCCTGAGTGGCAGCAAGACTAACCTGCCCCAGCTGAGCTAACCCAACCAATGTGCCTTTCACTAGGAGCGCCGGGGCCTCCAAAATGTGTCAGTGGGCTCGCAGGGGGGCTGAAAGTTGGCTTGTCCCTTGCTGTCAGTACGGCTGACAGATTCCTTAAGAAACAGCTAGCAGGAACAGCGAGGACATCTAATACCTTCCCTCTGCTTTAGAAAAGTCAAATAAAATACTGATATGTAAAATTGGCTGCAAGCCTTATCTCACGTACACACCCAACTGCATCTCAGCAAGGCAGTCTCCTGAGGGCGTAAACTCCTGAAACACAAGCATACAGTTGATCCAGTATAGGTTGTACCTGTCCTTCTGAGAAAAAGAGCCTCTTGAGTGTCCGTAAACATGGCCTGGGCTGCCTCCTGGCTCTCTCCCATCTGCTTGCCTGCCTTGCTGCCTGGAGTAGGCAAGCCCATTCTCCAGCAGGGCTTGGAGATCTTCACTTTATCTTTGTGGGTGTTTGACACATGTCATGAAATGTTCAGGATGTACCACCTCCAGAAAAGCACCTCTGCTTCAAAGCTCAGGCTGTTACTTGCACGAGGTGCTACTTATTTAGAGGGGAGGAGCGGGTGCAGGCATGGCTTTCTACCTCTTCACACCCCTGCAGTGCTCATGTTTCTCTGAAGGACAAGTGCCACCTCCTTTAGTCAAACTCTGCCTCTAGCAAAGTCTGGACAAAAGGCCCTACTTGAGTTAGGAACACAAAGGAGCAAATGCAGGACCTTGGCTGGGATCTCCTTAGCAGCTGTGCAGGTGAAAAAAGGGGAGGTGTGCTCACACTGTCGTCTTCCATTTCGCTAGGTACGGGGTGAAGATCTCGCTTGCAGAGGCATGTGGCACTTGTTCCCCTAGGTGCTCATGAAGAAACCCATTCTTCAGCTCCACACCTGCACAACCCTATAGCATCTGCTGAAGCTAGGAATTTTGCAGCAACGGAACTTTAATTTTTCCATAAATGTGGTGTTATTTTTATTATTTTGTAATTAAAACCATCTCTGTGCTCTTCGACTTTACTGCTTTGCTTCACATTAAACAGCTCAGCCCATCTAGCCACCACTGTGAGCCAGCAGCATGACTTAAGGGACCCATAAGTTTATCTGTGGCAGTACATAAGTTTACCCTCTGTCAATATTGCAAAATGCTTGTAACAGCAGCAGAGCAAGTTATCTGTGCCAAAGAACCGTCCCAGAACTGCTGCTGGGACCTGTTGTCAGCAGTGGGTCTGTTATTCCCACCTGCATTCATTCAGATGTGCCACACCATCGAGGTATGAATCAACAGCCCCCCACCAGCCTCAGTCTGTGTGTGAAGGGAAAGAGATAAAGGTATTATCGTTAAAGAATACAAACCCACCTTCCAGAGCCACAGGCGAGTGAGCCGGCCATATTCAGCTCTGGGAGCCTAATGCTTAAGACTCAAAAGTCGCTTTCAACTAGATTTTCCCATTTCCAAAAAAAATAAAGTGTTACAACTACAAGCTGTTTCAGCAAAGCCTCCTCAACAGATAATCGGATTTACATAATTGGGTGCTGGTGGGACTTCAATAAATCATCAACGTGGCAGAGTCTTTATTATAGCCACGCAGAGTCACTGCTCTTCGCAAATAGTTCCTGGTGTCCAAAATACATCACGTGCAGCTGAGGAGGAGACAGATATGTGGTTAGTTCTTGTGGACAAGAGAAATACAGAGAGGCTGGGGCTAATTGCCACTGAGGATTTATTGTGTATCAAGAGCTGTGAGCTCAGTGGTTTGATAATTGGCTGAGGCTTCTTTGACCTGACCACAGGTTCAGATCTAGCCTGGTCCATTTATAAGACAAGCTTCTAAGAGACAGCTGTTTGTGGGTCAGCTTAAAATCAGTTGCATTTCTCGTCTGCGTCAAAGATACTTCTGTCTGATCGCCTCCATGGAAAAGCACAAATTGCAGAGAGGGAGAAAGAACTTCACTCCTACTCACAGGTGGTACTTCCACCTCTAAG
Source organism: Sagittarius serpentarius (assembly GCA_034782735.1). NCBI lineage: Eukaryota > Metazoa > Chordata > Aves > Accipitriformes > Sagittariidae > Sagittarius > Sagittarius serpentarius. The sequence goes on from JAVKLA010000052.1 coordinate 12,848,156, forward strand.
CCATACAGCGAGAGGGGAAACTGTTCTGCCATTGTGATGAAGGTATAACTCTGAATGCAATACTGTATTGATTGCCCACCTTTCACCAGCCCTAGGCTCACGTGCACCTGAAATGAGCTGTGATCCAGCTGTTTCTTCTACACGTCTAAAAGTGGGGAGAGGTCCTTCTCCAGGATGGTAGGGCTAAATGTGGGAGAAGGACAGGAGTAGCCAATGTGTTGCCGGTATCTGTCTATGGATAACACCACATGCCAGGGACAAGCAGTGAACAAAGGCGATTTGTGAGATGGGAAATGGGATTGCCAAAAGAGATGGAACAGAAATGAGGTTTTAATCCCCCAGGCCAGTCTTCCCTGGTACTGCCTGTCTGCAAGAGCAGGATTTTATCAGTGTTGTCCACAGGGAACTTTTCTGACCTTCAGTTTGCTGGAGCCTGGCGGAGCATCACACTTCTCCAAGATGTGTGAAGACAAGTTTTCAAAATACACAGATGCTCCTGTGAGCTAGCCATAGCACAGCACAGTCCACTCCAGAACACACTGTGTAGACTGAACTCCACAGAGGAAGACTTTGCATAGCTTACAGGTTCCTGCAAATTCACAGGAACAGGTATATCAGCATTTTCTGGGCTCTTCATTGCCACTGAGCTGACGAAGTCAAACAGCTTGGGACCTGTGTGTTTTCCAGACTAGATGAAAACAACCTTCCCTATTTGCGTTTGTAGGGCTCGCCAGGTTAAAGAGGAAGAGAAAACTGTGTATAAGACCCACAGCTATACTACACAGGAGACTGATTTCAGTGTTTGCTTGAAAATTTAGATTTCCTTGTATTGTAGAGCCTCCTGCAAGTGTTTTCTATACCTGATTCCCCCACCAACTCACCCCTTTTGCCTGCCTGTCTGCCAGAGAGACAATGCCAGCACTAGCATTTTCTCAGCTGCCAAAGCATGTTGGCCTGGGACTTCATTTCTCTGTATCACAAGCTACCAGCAGAAACCTTGTCATTGCAATTTTTCACATATTTTCTTCTGCTCTGTTTTTTTATCTCTCTGAAATCTCAACTCTCTGGCTTGTGGCTGTAGGCTATTACTAGGCTGGAACAAAACTTCTTCTCAGTCCTAAACAAAATGAGTAAGGCAAAAGAAAACAGTTACAACAAAGAAAAAGTTAATGCTTGGAGTAATAAGCATCAGAGTTCCCATCTGCACTGGGTCAGGAGGATCAGGAGATTGAGAAGGGACATCGGAGAAGATCGCATAGCTGCTGTCTACTCTGTGAGCAGTTCGACTGGTGGCTTTGTCTGATGAACCAGCAGGTGACAGGTCCACCAGATTGCCGTGTCCACAATATTTCTATCTCGTATCATGGCAAATTTCACTTAGACAGGTTGCGTCCCAGCTGTGGGCTTGGAATTAGGGCTGCCAAATCCACCGTGTATACAGATGGGGGACTGTGAGCACTACAAGATGTCTTGCAAGGAATGACCCATGATGAGATGCTAAAGAGACTCTCCCAGGGCACGGGGCTGTGTTTGGCTGATATAAGACACTGTTCTTCCACGTGCTATCTGACAAGCACCAAAGCCAGCAAAGCAGACTGAGGCAATACTTCCATTTTCTCCTTTCTTTTCTTCCCTCCTCTTTCCTTCCCTGCTTTCCTCCACTCACTTCTTTTTCCTTTTCTTCCTCTCTCTCTTTTTAACATTTCAGCTGAAGAAATTAGGTGTGTTGTTTCAACAGCTGAGTAAACTTTGAGAGCTTTAGGAAAAATAAATAGTAAGTCTTGCTCACCAGGTGGGTTCTTCCCCACATCTCAGCTCCAGTCACAACCCTAATTTAGAATCTGCAGCCAGTTAACGAGCACAGAGGAGACACAGGCTTGGTGCGGAGGATCTCTATATAAGCACAAGCACACACACACACACACTTCCAGATGTTTCATCTTTTTAATAAAGATTGGGGCTGTGTGAAAAGAAAGGCTTCAGATTTGAAAATAACAAAGCAACCCATGAGAAGGGTACTTACTCAGAGTATTGGTGTTGGTTTGAGGGTTTCTATTTGTTTGTTTGCTTAATCCTGAAATACTATGCAGAAACCAGTCCTTGAAATTTTCTTACTTTCTTGCACCAAAAGTGGTCTCCAAAGGACTGAGCAAAATCTGTGTATTAAATCAAATGTATTTTCCTGCCCATACCCCCTCCCCACTCTAACTTCTCTCTGCACACTTACACAGACACACAACTGCTTTTTGTAGCAAGGCTATAATTTAACAGCTAATGCCTTGCATGCGTACCACCCCTTCCCAAATTCTCCTGCTTTTCAGTTTCTATTCAAATTCAAAGCCAGATTATTTTAGCTCTACAGCCCTGGAAAAAATGAAATGACAATATTTGAAGAAGCTGCTAGTACTTCTTTCCCCCCTTTCAGTTCACACGCAGGCAATGTCAAGTGTAAGTCTATTCTTTCTGCCTCTGCAGATACTGAGACAGTTGGGAGCACAATAAATACGATTCCAGAACTGCAACTTCCCATTTTAGACATGAGATGGGTTTTGATTCTCTGATGAGCACCCGGAGATCTGACTGAAATAAATAAATAAATAAAAAGCACCCTCTGCATTTACACTAATACAACTGGTCCAGACCATGGCTTGGGACTTACCCAGTCTGACTGAGGCACATCAAGGCCCAAATAGTTGCCTGGGCAGCAACTAATTGGTAGGCAAGACAGGGCTGTAATGCAGCAAGGTTCAGCCTTTATGCCTTTGTACAGCATGCAGTGCCAGGCATTTGCCTGCCACTGTAACCAGTAATGGCCAGCAGTGAGGGACATGGTTTGTTTTCACTTAAATTTTGTTGTGCACCTAAGAGTGAGTGGAGGGGAAGTCCTGGTTAGAAAATACAGCCTTAGATACAGCAAGCTCCTCTGCCCCTCTCAGAGCCAAGTCAAGAACTTCCCAACCGGGCTGAACAACTTGTGCCTTCGCTTTTTAATACTGAATTACATCAAGGTGGGAAGATGTTTTCATAATTATTCCAGCACTCTTTATGCTTTACACTGGGCGTGCCAAACCCAAGCTGTGGGGCACAGCAGTGAAGCTGATCAAAATGAGATACAGTGAAGGGAATTAGGAAAAAAAAAATAGAAGCATCATAATCAACACCAGGTGTAGGCCAATTAAACAGCCGTTCCCATGTGCTCACAGGAGGGCACTCACTCAAAATTTACCCAAACAAATCCATGCTTAAAAACTCTCAGGAGTTTCACAGAAAAATCACATTTCTCTTCAGGGCTCTTTAAAACATATTTGAAAGCACTTTCATCTGTACACACCAGCTTTGCACACCAGAAACAACTCCCTCTCAGCCCAGGAGAACCAATCAGCCTGGATTAAAGTGCTGGCAGATGCTTTTTCCTTACAAAGAAGTAAAAGAGTCCCTCTTCCCACAGCTCTCTTCCTTCAGCTGCCCCCTCTAATCCTGCTCTGACTTTCTTCAAGGTGGTGTTGGCTTTCGGCTCATACTTTCAAAAGGCATCTTAGGGGCAGCTAGGTGTTCAAGTCTGATTTATTTATAGGATCCAGGCACGCAGCTCTCAGGCTCCTTTGAAGCCCTCCTAAGATCAGTGGTATATTTATTCCAAGCACAGTTTTCCTTCGCTGTCTCATTGTTTGATGTGTAAGAAGGTGCACGTCAAAGTAGACAGAGTTTCGCCATGTCCCATCAGGACCCACTGCCCACTTTACTTCCATCCTGTCCAGAGCACCTATCCATTTCTCAGCCCCTCTCACTGAGACAAGCACAATCACCCCAACCATCCATGCCACCTATTGAGGCAACCTCCACCCACAGTACTGAGCACCCCACATCCTGCTGGGGTGGATGCACCCCAGGCCAACCTCAATTCCCTTTCAACATGAAAGTCAACTTGTGCCACCTGAGTGTGGTCCCTATTTACAACTCTGTGCCAAAAACCCCTTTTCTTTGGCATGCTGGAGCTAGTTAACTTGATTTGGCTGGTAGAAACATGGGGTAAATCTTGAGTTCACCCACTTTATTGTCCATTGTAGCAGTCACTAGTGTTGATGTAAGACACTTTCAGTCCTCCAGTGCCTTCTTAGGATTCCCCGCTTTGGTCCTTCATGGAGGGCTCTCCAGGAGGCTCTCGCAATCCACAGGGAAATAATACATGGAACAGATCAGTAAACATGTAGCAAAGGATTTCCTAGGGTTTTGTATTCCTCTCTCATCACCTTACTGCCAAACACAAGTCTTAGTGCTACATGCAAAGGACTGCAGCACCAGCAAAAGCACAACCCACAGGTCACTTCTGTAGTGCAGTCAAGTAAGGGCAGGACAAAAAACGCTATTTTAGGTTCAGAAGGCACCTGTGTGAGAGCCAGACTTAGCAATAGGATTCCTCCATCCACGATCCTGTTTTTCAGTTGATAAAATCCTCCCGTGTGGTCTTCTGTCAACTGTAGTTGAACCCTTTTCCCCTTGCGCTTCTGTAACAATAAATCCCATCATCTCATGCTGACAATTGATTTTGCATGTGTAACTAACAGGCGTGGTGGGAAAAGGGTAAAGTGTCATCCCCTGGGTCTAGACGTGAATTTCAAGGCTGCCTTCAGCTATAAGCAGTTATTGATTATTCACTTGGAAAGTCAAAGGCAGAGAGGGATGATGTTAGCTATATAAACCTCGGCAGGACGCTGGCTATAGATGCTGAATTGCCTTCATCACGCTAGCCTGATGGCATCTGAGTATGTGCTGATCTTTGACCTTGACCTTACGATAACTGAAGAGAGGTCCTGGACCCCATCACAACAAAGCAGCAGCTCTGCCTGAGTGCAGTAGGAGATACACACACACACCCCTCTTTGGATTCCTCCTGCTCTTTGTGATCCTCAACAAAATTACAAAAGACAATCATCTGGCTGTCGTACTGCTTAATGCTGGTCATAATCTCTGAGGTTGTTGGTTGTCATCAGGAAGGCTGTGGCTGCCTCTGCCACTTAACATTAGGATTTATCACATCAAATATCATCATCTTTTTAGTTTTTATTTTCAAGGGATTTCAGCTCTTACTTTATCATCTAGGGGAGAAAGAAAGTATGTTTAGCATGAATGAAACTGCCTGGAAGCTGTCCTAAGGGTTTTAAATTTTAGAAACAATGCCAGATTAAAGAAACTGCTCCCTGAACAGCAGAACAAATGCAGCTGGGCAATCGAAGGATTTATGTCTTAGGACTCAATGCCCCTTTAAAATTTCTGATATCTAATAAGGGCTGAGCTAACACTGCAGCCTGGGTTTATTGCTAGGGCTCCTCCTCTTCTCCATCCATCTCTTTTCATGAAATCCACAGGAATTTAAATTTTTTGAGAGCTTGACCGTTCTGCCAAGTTTGCTTGACATAAGCCAACAGGTTTAGAGGTTGTTACGTGGACGCTGATAGATGCCTGGACACTACATCACAGACATCTCAATTCCCTAGGAAACTAAGATAAAACCCTTGGGTTCAGTCTGTACAACCTCCTATTGCGCCTAGTCTTCTATAATAACGTACAGCGAGCATGCCCTGCTCCTGCAAAACGCTAACACATTCAGGCTGTGCCAGGGCTGAACAGCTACCCATCCTGCAAGCACGATTCACTGTTAGCACTGTGCCCCATTCACGGAGAAAACGATACTTGTACGGCTTGGGAAAGACGATCCTTACGAGCTGAATCTGCCGGACACGCTCAGTAGGGCTGTCTCTGTCACTGAGGACGAGCAAGATGACAGATGTTATATGAGGCTATGGCTGAAAGAGGAGAGAAGCAATATATATGTATATCTATCAAACAGCCTGGCTTGTGCAACTAATAACACCAGAGATTAGATCAGTTTTACTAATGCTCATTTCTGCCATTTCCTTGGTGCTTTTATATTCCCTTTGGCTTGGAGTATGTAAATAGACTGATTACCTTCTTCTTGATTCTGTTTCCGAAACACCACCTTTGCATTGCTTTCACTAGGGAAGGAAATAATTGATGGTGTAAAACCAGTTATATATCTTTTTATTATTATTTGATGGCAGCATTTCCATCATTGTTACGACTGATCAAGCCTTTAAATCCTGTTCAAAACCTACATCTTTCCTCAGTTCCTACCGCTGTCCATGTAAGTACTAGGAGTTCATATCCAGCAATGCTTTTCTCCTTCTTCCTGCCTATTCCTTTGACAGGGGCTGTCAGAAGAGGTTTCCATCTGCTTTCCAGAGCTGAGTAACTGGTTCATTATAAAGTCAACATGACAGGTTGTGGAAAATAGAATGAACACCTTTCCATAACCACTGTATTTATGCAAAGAGAGATCAGTCTTCAGTGGGGCTGCTTATTTTTGCAGATGTCCCTGGGCTGGGAAAACAGCATGGACCAGAGACAGTAAAAGGATTTTTGTTGTCAGTGGTGTAGAAGATTGCAGCTCCAGGGAAAAAAAAGTCGGACATTAAAAAATAAAGTGCACGTTAGAAAAATTTGAAAAGATTAGAGAGAAAGTGTCTGATCTAAATGGGCATGGGCAGTCGTGTCCTCAGACAGCTGTCTCAGTTTGCCTAGCTTTGAGTTTAAGATAATTGAGGTTTCATCAATCTGAGAGCCTTGGGGAAAAAAAATAATTAAAAAATAGACAAGGGAGATACAAGTTCTGAGAATCAGAGGTCTCCACTTGCAGGGACGAGGTTGTGGCAAGGTCAGGTGTATTTGGGATCCCCTACCAGGCACTTTAATTAGAGACAGTTACATCTCTATCAGGAAGCGCTTTCCCTTTGTAATGTGGCTGTAATGTCCAGAGAAAACATTTGCCTTTAAAAGGGTGGCTAAGCAAATGTACGTCTGTGGGCAGGCTGTGGAAAAACTGGGAAAAGAAAGAGATTTCATCTTTCTCTTATCTTGGTAGGTTCTTGCTGGCATTGCCCCTTCTCAGCTCTCTAGGGCAACACTGCAGTGACCACTGTAGAGCAAAGTCCACAAGCAGCTTGAATCCATTTTGCCAGAGATGACAAAGGCTAATAAAAGTCATACTAAAATCATACACACAAGTCTGATTTGGGGACCCGTTTCCCTGTCAGCAGACTTTGCTTATATGTGAATTAGAGGTTAGCACGCAGATAAAGAGAGTTTTTCTTTCCTGCTTTGAAGCATCCCTCCAAACTCAGCGAGCAGAGAGGAAGGTGCAATGAGGATTGCTCATATTTTTCAGAAGTAGAGAAGTATCTAGTATCTAGCAGGATTGGTGCCCTAAGCATGCTGAGCACACACTCCGGCTGAAGATCCAGCTGCCTGAGGAGCACATTGCACCACTGTTACAGGACCCTGGTTATTCAGAGGCCGTGAAGTTCAACATGCAGTGAAATCTCAATTTCACAGGGATTTCACAGCTGAAAACATTCTCCTACTACAAATAAATACACAAGAGTTAAACCCGTGCATCAAGCACAATGCACACTTAAAGAATGATTCCCCTAAACTGGAGGGAGGGTCTGTGCACCCATCACGGAGTGAAACGACAGACAGAAATGTGGCTCAGCAGGACAACCCACACTTCAATAATGTCATCACATTTTTTCTGGACCCATCTCAAGTTGTTTATATCTGAAATTGACACATTTTATTGGGTCTAAGTAGTATCATAAAAACAATAAAAAGCAGCCCTGACATTTTCTCCTCCCCTGCTGTCTCAGCCACTGCAGCCCTGACCTTCTCCTGTCTGTATCCAGTCCATATTTCAAAGGAAAAGAACCTCAAAAACTTTTTTTTTCCTCTTCGAAGTTTGCTGCTGCTTGAAATATTGGAAGACCATTTTGGGGGGTAAAATAACCATAAAAAGTGCTGCTTCTTCTGCAACTCCAAAGTTTTCCTTCACTTCAAAAAGAAGTAAAAGGAAATCTTAACCAAAAAAGAAGATGGGGAAATGTGTGTGGTAGGAACATTATCTATCTCAAGAAAACCAATGTGGATGGCCCATGAAATTAAGCTTTTATCACTCGAGAACATGGCTATCTTTATCACATAGACTTGATCACACACAAAAGATTTTAGCTAGTGCATAATAACTTCTAATTCTCCCTGTCCTAAATCCCTCAGGAATGGAAAAATCAGCTCTACCTGACCATACTCCTGTGCTTTAAAATGTATCCGGTACCACTACGGTCTCTGATCACATCAGATAACATGGATAACACATCAGGTAAGTCAGACAGGGTTAGTGCTAGCAAACTGGCACCATCTGACCTCCGGAGCGATCTGAGACACAGCGAACGGTGGTTATGCTTAGCAAGTGTCCGCTGGGTCGCTTATCCTCCGACAACAAAAGAAGAGCTTGATGTCATGGGGAGCGATGGGGTGGACTTAAAACCAAGGACTTTGGTAACATTTCCTCGGTAGCAGATCCAGCCGGACTCATGCATTGTGTAGGAAAGCAGTCACCTGACATTCATGACTGCACTCTCAGAAGATCACTGTTGTTACTCTCCCCTTTTGGCACCTTATACCAGTTACAACCCATCCGAGATCCTCTGGACAGCAGGATCCTGCACACGGGGTCAGAAAGCTCTAGGCAATCCCAAGCACTGGGCTGTGCCTGATGGCCTGAACCAGCCAACAAGATCAGCATTCTGCCTCCCTGAAATTATTCATGGTGCCTCAGCTGGACACAGTTTTCTTCTTCACTCTCTCTCCTAAATATACTGCATAGTAAGAGAAATCTAGTTTGCTCTACCCCAAATGCACAAATGGCTGCATTTCAGCAGTTTATGAAGCAAGTCTTCTCATATCCAGCCTTTAGGTCTGCTGGTAACATCCGTAAAACACTCTGAAACATGTTGAATTAAGTATGTTGTGCAGACACATAGCATCATTTAATCCTTTTAAATCTGTTTCTTTGTACCAGGTTTGCACCAGTCCCTGACAGAGACACCTGTAAAGGGTTAAATCAATAAAGCAAAGAGGATGCCTATAGGCAGCCAGTTCATTTCCCACTATCAAAGATATTTATACTTTCTCTATGTCTGAGTTATTGTGATAAATATGTTGAGGTGGTATTATTAGTAAGATAGTTGCAATCTCATGGAACTACTTGCTGTAATACAGAATTCATGAGCTTCTGGCAACAGACTGCATTAAACCACTTAACAGAGGTCACTTCTCCAAAGTTTAGACATTTACATTCTAACCAGCAGCCTGGCTGCAAGCAGCGATTTATCCTCAGCTACTCAGCCACCAACGGGAGGCTGCTGGGGGCCGAAGACGGTGCCCATGTCACTGGAACACCTCACGGTGACCTGCAGGACAAAGCCGAGAGGAAGAGTTAGTTTACACAGACCTGAAAATGACATTTTATTCCTCTTCTTTAGCAAAATAATAAGCTGTATCCACAAGGTTAGAATAGCTTTTTAATATAGTCTCCAAAAATAGGAGCAGAGCAAAGTGAAGATGCTGTAAAGAAGCCACGGGTACTGGGACTTGTAAAAAGCGTATTAGTTTTTTCTTAAATCAGCATCTTCAGGGACTGCAGCGATAGCCAGTGTGCCAGAAACAAAGCTGATAATGCCACCTACTCCTTTGCAGGCTAGGAGTCAGTCCTGAACCAGTTTCCTGAAACAAAGGCTAACCTGGAAACCCACCTACAGCCTGCTTGACTGGCAAAAGGAACTACTAAAGCAAGGGCACAGAAAGAGACACAGTCTCCATTTTGCTCACTGATTTCGCAGGAAGATTCAGACCCAGACACAAATACACACACACACACTTCAGGGGAGTGGTCAAAGAAACGAAGACTACAGATTGATAGTGGCTTTGATGACTTACACAAGAGCCTGCATTTCTCTCTGCCAGCAGTTTTCATTACCTGGTCCCCTGCTGTAGATGTCCCAGCCGAGAGAGAGACCGCTCAGAGGATGCGTTTTCCCCCAAGAGCGTTGCCAGATGTGCCCCTTCCAGCTGTGACTGCTCACAGTCTGCATCCTGAGCACCATTCCCACACAGCCTCTGGCTGCAAGGCCCAAGCCTCCTCCAAAGCTGCAAAGTTAGGATTTTTTTTTTTCCCAAAGAAAAGAGAGATCTATTTATTGAGGAAAGAAGAATGACAGGGAAGATGGTAGTAATAAAACACCATTCTGAAGTCTGGGCATTTTTTTTTTTCAAGGAAAGGATTAGTTCGTAAAAATGTAACTGGGTAAATAATATGTTAGTCCATCACATAAGCACGTTCTAAAAATAACTTTATTGGATCTAAAACATCTATAGTAGCTTGATCTATTTATCATTTTAACATATATCTATAGTCATAATGAATTTATTAAAATGTTATATCCCATAATCTGCCTGATCAAACTCAGATAAATCGTTGTACTTTGAACATCTTGTTAACAAGCAATTAATCACAGCTCCCAAGTGCAGCAATGGCGTTAATTTTGATATTTACTTTTCTTGGTGGAATAGGTAATCTGTTCTCCAGAGCTCTCAAGTCCTTCTTGATATCAGTAGAAGTCAGGTGTGATATGTAGAGATGCCTCCCTTCACGCAAAAAAAAAAATCTCATACAAATACCTGTGATACATATCAGCATAAAAAAAAAAAACAGCAAATTCCCCTTGTATTGCAAATTCTGACTTTCATGATCTGTTCCCAACTGCTTTATTGCCAATATCCCACTTCCTAGCATCACTTTGTTTTAAATACGTCCGAGTTAATGGACGACCTGTGCATTCCTGATTCAGTCTTCTCCAAGTAAAGTATATACCAAAAATACAAATCTGGATAAGATACAGAAAACCAATTTATTTCTAGGATTAAATGATACTGTGGCGTGCAGGGAAAATCCCTGCTGTCTTAATCCCCACATATTGCTACCAGGTTAAATACTGGCTTGATGCAACCATATTATTTAAGGTTTTCTTTCCCTTTTTTTCTTTTTTTTTTTTTTATGAAAACCTCCCAGCAATCTCTTCTCTGTGTTCTAATACTGTAAATAATTGATCATACTGATAAAACATTTTGGCTGGACCAAAGCTAACATTTACCCTCAATATCTTCAAAATCAATCAAAGTAGCACTAAGGGGCTCAGTGTGGAGCCAGTTTCACAGGGACCATTAAACTATCATTGTGGTCTGGGCATTTGTTTGAATAAATTGTTTGTGTTTGTTATCATTTCTTAGTAAAACTAATTAAGGAACTAATTGATTGTTTTGTTGTTCTACTAATTAACTCCATATGGTGCACATCTCCATGGAGATACTGTATGAGTTATTGAAACTTCAGTGATTTAATGCATCACTATTGGATATGGGGACAATTCTTTAAATCTAAGCATCCTTTCTATTTAAGTCTCCTTTTCAGATGTGCTTTCTGTCTTTTCTGCCTCTCTCTTTGGTTATAAACATCCTATGCACCCAACTGTATAAAAACCAAACAATTTGAAAGGCAAGCCAGCCAAAGAAGATGGAGATGTGGACAATGGCTATGAGAGAGAGGGCTTTATTCTGGGAAAAAATGAGGAAGATGTTGGCAACTTTGCTTCTTAGTTTTTTTCTTAGCTTTAGGCTAGTGAGAGTAAAATCTTTGGGTTCACTCAGCAGTCAACAGAGCAAGGTAGGTTCCCTAAATCAGTAATTCAACAGCAACTAGGCTCTTTCTCCAGCTTCTAGATGAGCCATCCTCTATCTACATTAAAAGCCAAGAAAGATGAGCACATAAATAAGTCCTTCAAGAAATCTCCTGAGTGCCCTTAACCATCACTAAAATCAGGACCTGTGCAAACAAGTCTCAGAAAAGCAATTAGTGGTGCTATTTATGTTATTCTACAGGCAACACATTTTCTGGGGTTCAGAAGATACAGGTTCAAAGCCCAGCTTTGCTACAGTCTCTTCATGCTTTATATTATGTTTGTACAGATCAACCATATGGTATCTAAAGATCCCGAACATCTGAGTAGCACAAGTTATTCATGTTCCTGGGACAGGGAACCTGATCCTGTATGTCCCTGGCTATTTTTACCCGTTGCAAGTCACAGCCTGATGCCTGCTCTTGGGTCACAATGGTAAGAATTGAATCCAGGATCTCTGATTTTAAAAAGCGTTAGGTTTGTCTCTTAGTCATCTCTAAAGCTTGACGGCAGAGCCATATTTCTATCAGACCGAATTAGTGTAATTATCCTTTCTATTGAGGGCAAGACAGCAGTTGCTAAGACAGCCCTGTGGTGGGCTCACACAGACTCAGGTTTTACACCCCAAACAAAGCGCATGCTGAAAATTAAGTTCAAAAACTAATTTGTACTCTGAATAATTTTTTGGTGAATAAATAAACACAGCATGGGGTAAATATTCAGAGCTCTCTTTAGTGGCTGTCTTTGATGAGAGTGGCTGGATAAATCCCTTCAAATTTCATCTGTAGTTGAGCTTAACGATGATGAGAGACTGGACTGGACATAGAAGAATTGCTGTAGTATTTCAAGGTTTCAAGCTGTCTAGCTCAGATATAGAGGGCTGAGTGCATAAGCAGCATGTTAAAATGACTTCCCTGGGGTCTGCGCTTGATGATGCGAGAAAGCTTTTGAGTTCCAGTGATCCTGAAAGCCACACTGGCAGACACTTTAACTTCCAGTAGAGACACCTATGTCTGCAAGGAGGCAGATGAAAAGGCATCTCCTGGTCCACTGAGTTTGCAGTGGAGCACCTGGAGAAAAAAACAAGTTTGCATTCTTACTCGTGTCCTGAGCAAGAAAAGGGAGGAGTTGGATCCAGAATGCTAAAAGCCTTGGTTAGGCTTGGTTAGACTTCTCTGTAGCCTCAATTTTCCCAGTGCTTGAGATATTTTTTCTTCAGTCCTTGGGAATTCTCCGAAAACCTCAGCTCCTACAGCCAAGTGAGAACTTCAGGGGTTTTTAGCCTTTTTTCCAAGAGAAAGGAGGGTCATGCACTCACTCTGTGTATTCATCCCCTCCCAACAACGTTGGAACATGTTGGCCATTTTTAAGCCAGCCGGCCAGAAAGGTAAAGCATTTTTTGAAACACACTGGAATCCTGTAGATTTTGTGAAGATAGGTGGCTGATTAGAAGGCGGAGACCCTACGCCTTTATTCAGGGAATATCTGGAATATGAGGTCAACTATGGTATTAGGTACCAGAAAATTCACATACAGCAGAGCCACTGAAGCTCTCAGCTATAAGGCTTGAACAGGGACTCACAGCACTTTGGACATCAGAGAGACCGATACACACAGTATGGGAAGCGAGGCACCCTCAGTGCTGTGCCTTTCCAACTGTGCTCTGGTTTGATTTCACATAACTCTCTAATTCCTGTCACCGGAGGAAAAATAACAACAGAAATGCAACCCAAAGTACGCTCTAAAAACTCAAAATCCTGAAACATTTTTCTGTCAGTATGTATGTGTGTCTACATTTATATATATATGTATATCTGTAAACACAAAACGTGGGACTTTTTAAGCTAGGTTTATGTTTTGGAAGTATTAGGAGTATAGTCTGACTTAGGGTTCAAATGCCAGGGGCTGGCATTGTTGGACCTTGTTTTTTGCATCCCTGAGAACATTCATTCCTGAAGCTGCCCTGTTACCTGGGACTAAGAGGAGGGGAGTGAGCAGCAAGCACTACCTCTAACATATGGAGGATTCGTCTTAGGCTGATGTCTTCTCCAGCGCACTCGCCTGTAGTCAGTGGCTGCTCCTCCCACCTTCCAGTCTTCCAGGATCCAACAACAAACCCACCAGGGTAACAGCAAATTCAACCAGCCCATTCCATCCTCAATTCCACCTTAACCTAGCCTGCTTAAGTAAGGAAAGGTCCAGAACCACCAGGACACTGCCTGGAGACTGATGCAGAGGGACACAGACAGAGAAAGAAAAACAGTGAATAGGAGGATACTTTTTTCTTCCTTGTACTCTTTAGTATTCAGCCCCGACCTATTTTAGCCTTAAGCGTTGCGTCGTGACTGATGATTGCTCTCCTCTGGCCTTTGTTTTCAGCTTTCAGATTGTGGATGTATTACAGAAATGATGTTGTCTGAAGCACCTCGGCTGATCACCAAGGCAGCAATCAGCTCACCCTTCGATGAGCCATTGAGACAGTCAGGCGAGCGGCCGCATTAGCCTGTCAATTTTGGCTCTTCGAACAGTTAGAACAATTTTGGTGAATTACAAGCAATAGAAAATCACTTTAGCTGCTCATTAGCTGGGAGACAGGAACGATGATAAATGCTCAGGGACTTTGAAAAGGCTATGCACACACAGCCTCCCTCCGCTGCAAGGCCTATTTAACCCTGGTGTTGCTCAGACAGTAGTGGTAGTTACAAGCCAGCTACCTACCAGGCTCTGCTCATGAATTGGCAAAAAAACCCAATCTCTGGCATAAGCCACAGCTTCCAAAATGAAGCATCTGTGGGATTTGAACCTCCATATCTTCCATTGGACTGCAAAAGTAACTCCATCTCACTGTTGTGAGCAATAGGCTGCTATCTTCTATGCAAGGTAGGTAGCTATGGCAGTGGGACATAAACAACAAATTTGTGCAGCAACGTGGCACAAAGATGTTGTTTTCCGTGATCTGGTCTATCCATCTGAAACACAGTAACTTCAGCAGGCTTATTTTATTCAATCCACACACACACACGGCCCACGCTTTAGATGCACAAAAGCATGTACTGGACAACGGAGTGGAGAAGATCTATGGGAGTGATGCGATTGCAGTGCTTAAGGTTGCTTTCTCACATGGATGGAGACCACTGTAGATACTAACAAGGAATATAAAGGCCTCTTGGTGCAACTGTTTTGTGAGGACCGAAATTCCTGTATCACTATTGCAAGCTGCTGACAATGCAAGTAAGGGCATGTTGCAATGTCCTGTACACAAGTTTTGGAGATTTGATATTTATAGTTATAGGAAAGTAACTCAATCATAGCTCTTGAACTGGCAGTTTCAGTCTGGGATCCTCTCACAGGTCATATCTCTCAGACCCAAGAGGTGAATTACAAAATAAATAGGAGAGGAAAGGATGGAGAAAAAAGGCAGTAAGTAGTAGGGGAAATTCTGATGATATAAATGTAAAGCTGCAATAATCTCAGTACTCAGATGCTCCTAAGTCACTCACTGACACACTGGAAGCTGCTCAAACATCGTGGTGATAAACCTGGAAAGAAGTAAGGATGCTGCAGTGACTGTCTAAAGGATGAGGAATTTTGCAGATGAGGAAAAATGGAACCCAATTTCATCAGGCTGCTAAAGACATCCTAGCAATTTGGGCCCAATTTTGAATTGTACTACTGTGGTATTGGTACCTCACCGGCCTAACACATATTACCTTAACTTAAATAGATGATGACTGTGAGAGAGGCAACCATGAATGAGGCCATCTTTATAGCTCAGTCTACAAAGCACCAAGTATCTGTGATGAGGAAGCTTATTGTGAGGACTGAATAATCCAGATCTGGCCCTGGAATTCTGAGCATTCATAGGCTGAGCTGAACCTCTGAGCACTTTGTCTCTTGTCTGTTGCTATTTTAGGCAGTGTGCTGAAGGATTGGTTCCTCTTGCCATGTCATTGAGAATGACAAAGCCTCTCTACGGCATTCAGGAGAATTGGATGGATGAAGGACAGGCAGGACAAAGAAGCTGATATTCTGAGAAGCTTCCTTTATTCAGATCAGGTCTTTTAACTTGCCCTCATGCCTTTGTTCTGCTGATTTAATGATTCCTTCCTCCACGCCTCCCCTCTATTTCCATTTGTGTGGATCAACCACAGCAGCAGGAATCCCTTTAATTGGCAAAAACATTTGCTCAGCTGAAGAGATCTGCAGGTAAAGGAGCACATTCAATGAGGTCCTTTCAGCACGGAGGAGAAGAAATTGCCATACCTTCTCCACTGGCATTAACAGGACCATTTTCTACTCTTTGGGTCTGGATTCTGAGATAGATATCCACAAGTGCTGAAATAGGCATCGCTGCTCTGTTCCCCTCTTTTTATCAGGGAAAGAAGGATGGCACAGGAAAGGAGGCTGGCTGGGAACTAGGAGACCCAAGTTCAGTTCCCTGTTTCACTGCCAGCTTTCTGTTGGTCTCCCAGTAAGCTCCTTAAGCACAAACACCAAGGTATTGCTCTGCAAAGTGGTGCAATACATAAGACTTAGGAAACTAAGTCCATTAACTTTCAGTTAAGCTTAAGCTCCTAATTCAACATATCACTCTGAATATGTCACTTGGACATTTAAGTCATTCAAGTCATATGGTTTTTAACAGAATCTCAGATCTATCCTGTTACAAATCTGGCCCTTAGAGTGACTATTCACAGGTCACCCTCTGAGACATAGAGATAACAGCACTTCTGTACCAAGCTGGAGTAATGTGAGGTTACTGTACTAAAGCCTGAGGCACCAAGGTGTTTCAGTGAGGCATAAACAGCTCAGTTTTACAGTTCTTGACCTGTGGTCCTTCCGCTGCAGTCGCTGGTGCGCAGTTGACCTCTGTGTTTATAGTGTAGCACCATTCACAAGACAAGTATGTGCTGCTTTTGCCACCAAGGCAAAAGACCCACCCAGAAAACTGATAAACTCAGATAACTAACAAAAGAGACAAAACTATGCTTTGGGGATTGATATCTCCATGACAATCAAAAGTAAGGGAATGAGATACACCTGGAAGACAGACCTACCAGGGGACTTCACTAGTTGACATAGTGAGACAACTGACAGATGGAGGAAAGTGATACACAAGGTAACTTGATAACTCAGATAACTGATGGACTGAGACAACTTTATACTTTGGTTGATTAATACACTGAGGTGTCATAAAAAGAAGCAAACACAATACATTAGTCCATCTAATACAGAGATGTGACAGATGCATCAAGAATACTGATGTATGAGGACTATGAGACCTCCAGTTGAGCTAGTGTTCATGCCCATAATTGTTACTTTCCAATTCTGCATTCAGATGGACAGAAGCCTGTAGGAGAATATCAAACTTCCACTAAGACCTTTTTAAATAATAATTACTCCATAGCAGTGCTGTGAAATCTGTTATTAACCTGAGGCCAAAGGCCACTTTGTTAATCAGTCAGGGCTCATATTCTATCAAAAGAATCTAGGGCTGATTGCTGGTCTAATCACAGGGTGATAGCAACTGTCAGATGTGACATCTCTACTAGAATAAAAACAACCCTAAGGGCCCAACTTTGCTGGGGGGGTTACAGACAGTGGCTCTTCTGCAGAGCAATTTTGGGTTGGACATAGCAAAGTGACACTTCCATAACTCATACACGTGGTGAACCTTGGGTTCTCAATGGGACATCTCCCTGCCTCAGGTGCTATAGCAAGTAGGAGAGGATCAGCCTTGCAGGGTAATAGCATAGAAAACAGTGAGCGATGAGTGTCCTTTCATACGCCACCCTTTTAGTTGGTTTTCAGTGCTTGGTACGCTGTTTGTTACTGAGATGAGTGCCATGGAAGCCGAAATCAGTGGTGTTCTTCCCCCCATCCAGATCCTTTATGTTACACAGCCCAGATGAAATCCTCTCCTTTGCTAACAGCCAGCAGAAACCCTGTGCATAGCTCAGGTGCCAGGCAAGCTCTTGCCAAGAAAAGGAAAGGCCTGTACAAGAGTGCGGAATGAGGTAGGAACACATAGGAGGGAAAAGCAAGAGCAAAGTGCCTGAGAGCTACGAGGGGACAGAGTTATTGAAAAGCAAGAAAAATGGGGGAATTGGACTGGGGGGAGGCAATTGAGTTGTAAAGGTACATAAGTGTGCAAGTGAAAGAG
The DNA here is from genome assembly GCA_034782735.1 of Sagittarius serpentarius. Classification (NCBI taxonomy): domain Eukaryota; kingdom Metazoa; phylum Chordata; class Aves; order Accipitriformes; family Sagittariidae; genus Sagittarius; species Sagittarius serpentarius. The sequence continues at coordinate 12,865,964 of JAVKLA010000052.1, forward strand.
GGAATGGACTATTATAAAGCAGCTTTTGCCCTTGAGCCAACACTTTGCCACCTGCCTGGGTGAGCTCCACCCCAGGTTCATCAAGCAGGGGCTCTGAAGGGAAGCTAAAGCAGCTCCAGGTTCTTTATTTTCAGATGCTTTATTGAAATTCTCCCCATCGCCCCTCATCTTCTGCTTGTATTACCAGATTATTGAGTCTCATATTCATCTGTCTCTAAAAGATTAAACTGTCCCCTGGAAAAGGCCATCACGTCCCGGAGGAGGAGATCCCATTTCCACTCCATCCTCCAAGAAATAGAGTCTCTGGAATGTTTTTCAGGTTGATAAGTTCCCGTCGTTATGAGAAAAATGGCTGAAAATGAGAGAAAAACCTAAGTGACAGAGGCCGGCAGCTTTCTGTCCCCCATGGCATAAAACCTCGCCTCTGTCTGAAAGGGAGAGTGGGGAAGTGAGGAATCGCTGCAGCCCCTGGCCAGCACGGTGGAGCTCGGTGTCTTTGCAGGCTCCGTGGGACAGTGCTGGCTTGCTGAGATGGAAGTTGCAGGGAGGAAAGGATAAACGCAGTTGCAAGGCACAGAGGTGTGGGGACTGCTTCCCATGGCTTTTATAAAACGAAGGAGCAGGTATCTCGCATACACGCGCGGGGGTCACAAGGACTTAGCCGCACCGCTCATTTTGTCTCCCCGGGGGCTCGAGCTTTAGCCATACTCGTCTTGTAGCTCTGTGTTCCTGACCCTTCCCCCTGAGACTGCCTCTGTAGCCTCCAATTTCTGCCTCCTATTCACAACAGCAATTTCCTTCCCATTGCTCAGGTCCAGTCCCTGTCAGTCATCCCCGACCTCCCCCTGTTCCCTCCCCTCCCAGGCCACACGCAGCCAGACCAAACTGTATATAAATCTTAGGGTTTGGGGGTTCTTTTTTTCCCCTTCTCAGATCTAGACCGTTGCTCAAACTCTCACTCTCATCCCCATTCTTGACAGCACAAACTTCACACTCTGTCCCTTGCTTGGCCGGTGTATCACCAAGACGCCACTGACAGCCATCTGCACCCTGCCTGCTACACTCCTCTCTCCCTGCCCTCGCTCCTGGTTGGTCTCCAGAGTTCCTGAGCCCTTCCAGAGTCACGGCCCCGTGCTCCTTTCCTGAAACCCTTTCAGCTACTCAGTGATGTTCCTACATCCAGGACAGTGCAGAAGGAAGCACCGCTTCCCTTCCCCAGGCACGTGTCTCCACCGAACAGGGCGGCCCACCAGAAACAGCAAGGTGGTTTCATGGTGTTCTCCCATCTGCTCCGTCAGCAAGCAGCGCGGCCAAAAAAACAACCACAGCCTTCAAGCCGCACTGAACTATTCCTCTGCTATCAGTCTTCGTGCCACGACAACATATGCAAAGCAACACCCACCCTCCACAGCTCCCCCACTGTAAGCCACAAATCCAACTAATTAAAAGCCAGACTCATCCACATCCCAACAAAGATCGCGGTACATCTCTGCATTTGCTTGGAGCGAAATGCTAGAAGTGCACGACAGCAGGCTGTCGCTGTGACTTATTACTTTGTCATACTGTAAATATTATACAGGCCATATGGATTTTCAATACCTGAGCACCATGCTGCCATTAATATCAAATGTAATAAGATATTATATGCATGACAATCACAGAAAGAAATTGCAAAGCTCAGAAACTGCCTGGTGGAGCTATGCACGGTTTGTTTTTGCCATGAAAAAGTCAGAGGAAACCATAATGAATCATTTAGCTGACGAATTTTATCTCTTTTTCTGTTTGCAAACTATCTGCCAGCAGATTGTCATTTTCTGAAATGTGTCCATTATTTGGAACTCGTCAGTGGACAATCACTTATGTGTCTAATCATGGGCCATTTCTGAAGGATTTGTTGTGGGTGTGCATCACACTAAACGTGAACTGATTTGAGCAATTCCCCGGGTCCCATGATGTGGCTGTCTTTCCTGACTGGATGAGATGGTTTGGAAGCCACTGTGGATCAGAAATCTGCTTAGCATGCCTTTGGCAATATTCGTTGAAGAACAGCTAAAAGCGGATCTGTGCAATATCTGGACCGCTGTACTACAGCTGCATTAGCAGGTCAGGGCTACCTGGCTGCCGGAGGGGGACGGTAACACCAGTGGGCTTCTCTGACCTTGCTCTATGCCGTACACAGCCTGGACGGCTGCAGCACTGAAATCAAGGGCACAGTTTGCCCTTGCAGACGTTGAAACCCCCACCGAAGTCCACACAACACCGGCTGCCTTTCTGGCTAATGAGACTGAGACGTTTTCTGCTATAACCTCCTAATTCCGGTGGACTTGGTGACAAGGAGTTTCACTGAGTTTGGGCCAGCAGGGCCAGTATTAACCTGGAGATAGAAAACCATTCCTTTGTCTCCTGAGGATGTTTTTTCTTGTTGAAAGGAACAAATTGCAAGAACCTGATAGAAAGCATTTTCCTTTCCATATCCTCCCTATTCCTTTCACATGTCTGTGCTGGCTGATGGTAATAGAACGACAGTGCCCTTTGAGTGTATGTAGTTTATAGGAAGCTTGCACTGACCATTTCCATAATGGACTATGCTCCCTAGTGCAGAGTGTGACATGAATAGCTCACACACACTTTATTAGAGATTTAATATAGTGCCTTTCACAAGAGTCAAAGCACAGCGCCGAACAGGAAAACAAGCCACTCACAAAGCACACGGGTAAGCACATAAAGCGAGAATAACAGGAGATTAGACAGGGTGGGGAAAAAGTATAAAAGAACTTGAGTTAAGTTTTAGATGAGTTAATGAGCCCATGGTATGACTGTCTGAAGGGAAATTTCTAGCAGGCTACAGAGCACAAGACAAAAGGCTCAAAGCGTTGAATTTGAAACCAGTGACAACACAGCCACCAGGAATAAATCTGACAGTGAATGCACAGAGGAAACGCAGTGCCTGAACGGTAGCAATAACGAACACAACTCCCGTTCATTTTTATCAGGTGCCTCCCAGCTGTAGCTGTTGGAGGGATTTATAAAGAAAATTGGCTTTGCCCATTTTACATGTAGGGAAACTGAGGCACAGAGCGACGGGGTGACTTGTCCCAAATCATCAGTGGGGAATCCAGAAAGAAAACTCTGTCTTACGACACCCGGATCAGTTCTTTATTGTCTGTGCTGCCAGTTCCCAAACTGCAAATGGACAACCTGTAACTCACAAGGCTGCAGTAAGTCGCCTGCTGAAAGAAAAGTGTTGTCTGTAAATAATTTTCATTTAAAAGTTTGACCCTTGAGAGACACTGCGGACCATAAAGGGTCTGAGGTCCTAAATACTTGCCACAACTGCATTAAACCATACAATTTCTGAGCAGAACACAGAAACAGTCAAATAAACAACTAACTTTCTGTGTCTTTCAGATGAGATCATTTTGTTGCCCTTACAACTGCTGGCCAGATACGGGTAGCTCTGACTGCGTCTAATTGATTTGCTCTCCTGGCAAAGCTGCAGGTGCAGAGAGGAGGGCACAGGCTGTGTAGATACACTTCCATCTGTGGGAAAGAGGGAAAGAGAGGGAGAGAAATTGCCTTTTTGAAACCAGTTTCCCATGACAACGTTAGAACGGTACAAGATAAGGATAGTCCCCCCTCCACGAAATACAATAAAAATAAAATATAAAAAGAGAATGGCAACAAGGAGAAAAGCTTTTCAGACATGTTAGAAAAGCTATTACAAGTAGCAGAACAAGCTTCACCATACCACGTAAAGCTGTATACAGCTGCCCACAGTACAATCAGGTGCAGCTTGAGTGATCTGGGCTCTTCAATAAATCTGAAGCTAAGGCCAAACTTGCAAATATTTACAAAGCTTTCAGTGAACCATCCGCTATTGCCTGGCTCCATGAGAGCCTGGCTCCTGGCTTTTTCTTCTGTCTGGCTCCACCTGTCTGACCTCTTCTGCAGCCTTCATTTGAGACACCCAAGAAATCAAACTTCTCTCACAGTTTTCCATCACTGTGGCTGGTGTGGTCCAACATGCCCCTCTTGTTTTATTGTTTTTCTTCACTGCTTTGTCTACATCTTGCCTGCAGCATCACTAGGGAAAAGATCAGTCCAAAAAATGCATGGTGCTACATTATTAAATCATGATAATTTCCAGAACTGAGGTCTGGAGAGGAAAAAATGTCTAAAAAAGATTTGCTTATATTGAAACTCTCCAGCCCTTTGCTTACCCTCCTGAGAAACATTTGGATGGAAATCAAGACAGAAGAGACAACTTTTACTGGGGAGATTTTAGGCTGGTAGAAAGATGGAAGTAAAAGAATGCTTCCTCCCATCCCTTCCCTCCCAGCATCAACAAGGTTGTTCACACACTCCAGCACTAAATGCCGCAGTTTCCCTGAGATAAACTGGCCCTACTGAATGCATTAGATCACCATTGTGGATCTAAATAAAGGTTATTTGTAGGTAATAAAGTAATACAGTCAACAATCAGCAGTCCTCTTGCAATGGGAGGGCTGCAACGGAGCCAGCATGTGCCAGAGGTTCTGCTGGGGCTCAGTGAAATAAAAACAACTTCTGGAAATGTCTGATAAATAAAAGCAAGAGATCTTAACAACTAAGTTAATACATGAATGAAATAACAGTTTGGAGCTGGAAATAAACCCCAGATTTTTGTAACAGAAACAGGAGACATCAGAGATGGATTTATCTTAAAATGGAAAGACACAGAGTGACAGAACCTAAAAATAAAATCTCATTCTTAGCTGTGCTGAATAGTAAGCGATTAGCAGCATCCAGTTGGAAACACCACTTGGGCTATGACAAATACACTGACAAAAAAATCAGCCAAAAACCTAGGGAAGGAGCACTAAATCTGTACTCTGTCTGCATATAAACTAATGCTGAAACCTCTAGGAAGCGTCAAGAGACCCCTGAGCAGAGGAAAGGATACAGAACTGAGCTGTGCACAAAATTTCTGTAAAAATAATTGGAACAACTAACTGCCCAAGAGAAATGGCCTGAGTGATATGCACCACCAATAGTGAGCACGCAAGACCTGAAATAAACAGCTTAGAAACAACTCTAAGCTGAAAGCATCTTTCCCACAGATTCAGCCACGTGGATCCGAAGAAATCGGTAGCCTCGTAGCCCCTTCGTGAGCAGTGGCTAATCCCTGATCCTACACTCCTTTACACAGAGGAGAAACTTGACACATGACACATCAAGGTTAAAACTGGCAATCAATAGCTGCAGCCTAACTTAGATATTCATTGGATAATGAGAAAATTTACCTCTTCGTGTGTCAATTTCCTCCTATGTAAATTAAGAACTATGATTAGACACCAAGATAATGACACTTGGGCAAACCATGGATACATTTTTAAATTAATTTCCTTCTGCTACGTACACCTGAAAGCTAACAGACGAATGGATTTAGCCTGGTTTTAATAAGAGCTGAGTGTGCGTTTTAAGACAACACAGACTTGGTTTTCAACATTTACCCGAATTTGTTAACTAACTGTAAGGAAGGCACTGTCAGACAGCACCTCTCATTTTCCTTTCAATAAAGCACAGAGTAGCCCTTATGGGACTCAGATTATTGCGGGAGTGGGGTTTGGAGCAACCACCAGCTTTAAGGGGATCATGGCTGAAACAAACACATTAAAATTGCTCCATGAGTTTCCTAACACTAAGTATCCTGATATTTAGTAAAAGTTCTTAACATATACTTGGGAAAACTGGCATGCGGAGGGGTCAACTCTCTAATTCACCAAAGTGATCAAAGAGGTGTTATTGCCTTTGGTTGTGGGTTGGGATAACTATTGATCAGCCCTCCACTTGGAAATGTGTTAAACAGCAATTTTCATACACTCTCAAAAATATACTCATAGCAGGACCTGAAACAGAATTTAAGAGACCGCATGCAGAAGCCATCTTCTAGTTCATTGTAGATGTATATGAACAACAAACAGTTATAATAACACATAGAGAAGACAACATGTGCCATTACCAGCCACTGAAATCCTGTTTCCTCCACTAAAATTTCTAATTACCGATATACATTACAGATTGAGAAAGCCTCTTACTAGAAAAGGTCACACTTCCTGCTACTTCATTTCACCCTGCCTGCCCAGCTAGGAATATTCACCACCTATCACAGCATCAAATGAGTTCCTACCCATGTCATATTATTTACAAAACCTTTCACACAGCTCCAATACGCTGGGACTGCGAGTGATAATAAACTCTATTCTGACATATCAACGGCTCAAGGAAATTTTCTACTGCAATTTTCAACACAAAATGAAACATCCTAGCAGGAGCCAAAGCTGGAGGAATCTGTTCTGAGAGGAATGATTTCAGGTAATTTATCATTATGAAATGAAAATGCAAAAGCCATTGAAGTCTCCTGAAACGATACAAATAAACCCATGCTGTAAAGTCCATGATCAGTGAGGGTTTATATTCAGCAGTACTTGGTCCAATAAGCATCGAGAAACTGCATCACTCTTCATATATTACAGTTACCTTTCACGGTGTTAGACAGGGAGCTTTTCATTGCAACTAGGACATGGTGCGACTTCCATGACATTTCCCTCTAGAGTTTCCCTTTGCTATTAATACTGTGAACTCTAAAATGGAGAACTGAGCAGTATAGGTGGGGTCAAATGAGATATTGAATAACTCCTCTCAAAACTTGTCCATCAGACTTTTGCTCATAGTGTCTGTCTGCCCTAGGGTTTGCTGAATGCAAACACGGTTGGTGCATGTGAATAGAAGTTGGCAAATGTTTTCAGAAATTGTAAATTGGTCAAAAAGTGTATTCCCAAGAGGAAAAATTTACGAATATTGTGTAATAAGCCTGCATAATGCATCCTTGAATAACTGCAAGGGAAGCAGAAGGTCTTCTAGGCTTGAATAAAATGTTTCTGTTTGACCTGAATGTAAAATATATTGCTTTATTGACTGGAGAATTCAAGATACAAACCAAAAGCTTTCTTGTAGAGCTCTAATTAGGATTCAATGTACTGCTGAGCTAGTGCACTTCCCAATCCAAACAAGTCTAGTGTGGACTTTGTGCTTTGCATGGCCATGCCCAAGAAATGCTCAGAAATGCGAAGCTACTTGAAATCCCACAAGGTCAGCGGCAGAAGTATCCTAATGGGAATGGTTGTTTCAAAGACTACTTAGCGGGAAGAAGAGTATGTTATTTCCTGCGTTCAAAACTTTGCAAAGTCAGCATGTCCACGTGGGTCCACCTCTGCTTCCTGAAATTAGACAGCTCTTCAGTGCCTTTGTCGGTCTTTGACTGGGAGTGGCTTGGCATCAGAATAGCAGATGGGTTTTGTAGATGCCAAGGGAAAGGCACAAAGGTGCGTAGGAAAGGCAGCATGAAGATAGCGAACTAGAAAACCTGACATTGTTGCACATCAAATGTAAGGTGCCTGAAAAGTGCTGCATGGAAGGCTGGAATTGGAGAAGTCATGGCAACTTTGGCTTGAGTTTCATGCAAGTGAAATTTCCACCTCTTTAACTTGTACTGCACCCGATCTGTCTCTAACCCGTGCTGTTAATCTCACTTGTCTGCTCAGGCTCCTGCTGTCTGATGATTGGGAAAAAAGCAGAGGGTCACTTAAATGGCTCTTTAAGGAAATTTCCCTAGACCAGACACAGATGAGGACTGAGTTATATTTAAGAAGATTTTGTACCATAAGCCTGATGGTTCATTGGTCTGATTACGGACAGTTTTGAACCTCATGAGAGTGGTAAATATCAGGCTTCCTGAGACTTGCTGAGTCTATCTAAATAGAAATTATGCCTTTCCGTCAAAAATGCCTGTGTTTGTGCTGAGAGCAACAATCTGTACGCAGGACAGCAGACGACATTAATGAGGCAGAGACAACACTATGTTGTACAAAGGTCCCCATTCCGTTCGCACAAGCAGAAGGTAGGGACAGACGTGTCCACCTTGCATCAGGTAGAGCCCACCCATCAGAGGTGCTCACGGGTACACTACTCCATCAACCCGCTGCACCCCTCGATCCCTCTGAGGTCAATGGGCGATTATATTCTCTGCCATCACTAATCCAGCAGGCACAGGTAGACACTGAGCTCCAGCCGCGAGAGGCTGCAGAGGGCTAGAAAGTACAACATCACCTGCCAACTACCATGAGAAAATACTACCCCAAGGAAATGAGAGAGGGCACACCTGAGGATTTGGTGCAGGCTCCAGAATGGTGCTTCAGCCTGGCAGCCCGCAGGATGCTGGGGTGCACAGAGCAATGAAATATTTAAAGATGAAGAAAGGTGTAGAGCTTGGCTGAAGGCAGCTAAAGAAATAATGGACAAACCCTCTGATCCCTGAGCGATTGTATTGGAGGAAATAAATCCTCACTGGAGCTTGTTTGACTTTCACTCCTCAGTTTCATGCTTGGAAGTTCAGGTCTTTCTTTCACAACATACTGAAAGGGGATTTTCAGTTGATTGGCTCCCGCAGATCCCTGAGAAGAGGTGTGATGGCACTGGTGTCCTGTCTTCATTGGCACCCAGCAGCAACTCAGAGAGTTAAAATGATGTTTCAGAGGGAGAGATAGAGAAGGGACCTGCACAAACCCCACGTTTCCAGTCAGGAACTCTGCAAGTTAATTCAGATGACACAGCTTCGGATGGAAAATTTTCTTTTTTATTCTGTGCCTAATGCAGATGAAGGGTAATACATATGGAACTTGTTTTTCAGCAGCAACTCGAGAATTAGTCGAAGTTTTAAATCTAGGGCAAGTAAATCAAGCAGAAATAAAGAGAAAGGACATGCAAGTTGTAGTTGTCCTTCTCTATCACAGAGCATGCAAGCTCTGGGAGGTCAGAGCAGAGGCTGCAGCCAGCGCACCGCACCAGAGCCCGTCCTTGGCCAGCGGCCCCTCTGCTCCTCGCTGCCAACTCCTCCCCAGCCCCCGTCTTTTGGTGCGGTGCCACAGACATTGCAAATATCTGGGGAAAAACAGTCCAAGGGAATTTAGAGAAATCTAATCATGTTTAACAGGAACAGCAATGCCGGGAAGAAACCAATTGTTTTGGAGTTCGCCTGGCTTTGTTCTGGCTTCCCCAGTATGGGGAGCAAGGGCAGTGTCTGACTGGGATTAAAAAAAAAAAAAAAGATTGGGCAGAACAAGTGAGGTTGGAAATGTCACAGTTTAACTGTCTGAAAGTCTTGGAAATATTATTCATATCCCTAAACTGGTAAATGCTAAGATATTTAAATAAAAACCCATTAACTCCTGTATCATTAGATGAAATTCTTTCCCAGATGATATTCATTTCTCTCTGCACCAAAACTCTGATTGTACTCAGTGGGGGACCTTTTGGTATGACAAGTAACTAAACGGTCAGAATTCCAGTTATTATGGGTAAGTCCAAAAAGGAAAAACTGGGTTTAGAAGGAAATGTGCTTACACAAGCTGGGTAGACCAAACTACTGCAAGTGACAGTAAATTTAAAAATAATCTGAACGCCACTCTTCCTGCACCCTTGAAAAACCTGCCTAATTTTTTTTTTTAAATGGTTTATTATTAAAGCTTATTCCATTTTTAGGCATGTCTCCAGTTGCTGGTTCAGCTGGTCCAGGAGCACAGCAAGGGCTGGTATGCTAAGCTCCACACATCTCCTGAGAATTCCTTCCCGTATAAGATCTCCACTGGTTTTGCAAACATTGAAAGCACTGGTGGGTCACCAAGTTAATCTGCATCTAAATTACCAGCGGACATGGCTGTACGCAGAGCTGGAGTGAGGGTTGGAGGCAGTCTGGCTGTTGATGTTTTCCTTTTTACAGCTTCAGGGCTCTGTATTGCCTGTCCCTTTCTTAGCTGAGCATCCTCCTGCGGTATATAAAGCTGTAGGGGCAGGTATTCCCATCCCCATGGAAAAGAAATGCAGGGAATCATTTCCTCACCTAAAAGCTGCTGGAAAAGAGAGTTTGTTCTTCAGTGAAAAGTCAGATATGGCTTCCTCCTTTTTTTACAAATACTTTCAGCTTTTTTCCCCCTGTGTTTACCAGACTCGAGAGCCTCACTGAGAGTAGCTCAAAAGGCCCGGGGCGGGGGGGGGGGGGGGGGGGGG
>JAVKLA010000052.1:12876167-12893833 GCA_034782735.1 Sagittarius serpentarius
CCCCAAGTGACAGCTCGTGCAGCTGTTCTGGAAAGAGAGACAGAGACACGGTCTTGGTGACTTCAGTGGGATAGTGCTAGGTGAAGTACATGAAAATAAATAATCAGGAAATATTTGTGTAAATACTACTGCAGTGCCAGCCCCTCCTGTCTATTCCCACTCACTGCCAGTGAACTGAGAGCATCTGTCCACATCTCCATGCGCCAGAAGGATTACCACAAAAAGGAATTTACATTCCGTCAATTAAAACACCATCAAGCTAAGGATTAAAGTCACAAACACATGAATTAGAGATGGTGCCAAGGGACTCTACCTATCTATCTTTCATGACTTTTCTAGGTGCATGCTATAGAAGCATTAAAGGCATCTTTCATCTGCTACATTTCCATGCATGGCATTTACTTAGAGTGGTGACCAAAGCGGTGTCAACAAGCAGAGGGCAAGCACAAACCAGGACTGGCATATGTCTCCCTCTTAGACTGCACGCACAAGTTGTACTTTCCATCGCTCAGACTGAAGTGTTCATAAAGTGTTGAATATTACTGTGACAGTCACTAAAACACTGTCCTCAAACCTTGTAAATGTGCCTTTATGGAAGGGATCAGAACAAAAGCTGGGCAAAACTTAACTGAACCCTACACAGAGGAGAAATCAGGCTGCTGTGTATTCCTCTAGCACCGGGTAAAGGACTATACAATTTAGCATTAATTCATGCTAAATTTTAGCTTCAGGTTAAAGCTTGTGAGAATGAGGATGCAAGCTATAAACAGTTTGCAAAGTGTACAGAGGGGAAAAAAAATGCTTGATCACATAAAATGATACCTTCTGGGTATATTCACTGCACAAAATGGCCTTTCTTCCCCAATGACTGTCGTGGCAGGCAGCGCAAAAATGCAATGGAAAAGAATAAGAATGGCTTATTTTGTCTCGTATCTATCCTCGTACCGCATGCTTGGGAAAGAGAATGTTGTAGAAAAGTCACTGTGCTGGAGCTTGAAAGAAGTGAGTTTAACCCCTGATTCTGCCTCCAGCTTCCTTTACAGTATTCAGGACTCCAATTCCTCCTGTGTTAAATGGAGGAACAATTCTTCCCTTTTCATAGTACATTCACTGTCAATTTTTTGTGGGAGGAACTGTGAACATTTTGTATACTCTGATCGGGAACAGCATCTCTAGTTGCGATCTTAATACTCCGTAATAAATGAGAGCGTGAATGTGTGCATGCTGAGGTCTATTCCTTGGGCTTGGCAAGCTAGCACAGTGGAGTATTTTTCACCCTGCTAGCCCCAGGCCTCGCAGTGCTGTGGCTTCTGCAGGAACAAATGGAGTCTAGTTACAGTTAGGGAAGATTATTACAATTTGATTATAGGCTTGCCTCTGATGGTTCACTCTGTGCTACTGAGAGACAAGAAAGAGTACAGTCCCTGTCCTTTGGATACTGCAATACAAATGAGGACAGAGAAGATAGGAACCCACAGCGGAGAAAATGGAAGAGGCTGCAAACTCAGGGTCGTTTGTCTATGTATTTTAATAATGCTGAAGTGGCAGCAGCTTTCCCAGCAAACGTGAAAATTTGTGCACTTCAGAGAGGAAGCGAGGCACAGGAGTTGTGCACTTTTCCAGAAAAGCTTATCTTTAACCTGCAGCACCTTTATTTACCTCAGGGAATATACTCCTCTTGCTTAGTTTGAGTACAGGCTTCAGCCCTGGGTGGGGAAAGAGCTCCAGGTCCAGAGGCGCAGCACAGGAATGAGTCCAGACCCGAGGCAGGAGGAGCAACGAGTACCTTAACATGCATGGAGCAACCACGGCTGTAACTCGGCTCTGAACAGACCCTGTCACCACGAGGAGCTCTGTCGGCCTTGTCCTTCATCTCTCTCTCCTGTGTCCCCAGTCCTGCATTTATGGGACACTTACCTCCTTGAGCTTCCTCCATCAGAGGTACCTGTGTGATTTTTTACAACAAGATCTAATGCACACCCACTCTTCCTGGAGCCCTGAAGGTCTTTAATGGAGAGAGGTTAAGTCCAAGCCAAAGTTACCTTGGTCTTCATATACCCTTTCAGCAGTAAATCATATTACATAGCACACATTTCAAATGTCCTTGTATTAAAAGGCCAAACCTCAGTATTCGTATTCCCTCTGAACCCTATGCTGGTATCTGTCTTTCCCTCATCTCTGCCAATTGCAGCGATGAAACTCAATAAACACAGGTGCTACTACTGGGAGGAAAAAGAGTATCTTCCCCCTTCTTTTCCGCTCTGCTCTACCATTGCCCCCCTGACACGGGTGCAAGCTGCCTGCCAGCTCTCTGCTTTCCCTGGGCTTTTTTTCCCCCGGCTGCGGTTGCACCACCGCCCAAGAGCCCTCCACTGCTATGATGAATGAGCCGCTGCCTGCTGGCGAGAGGTAAACGTCTCAAAACTTCCCGCTGCTTTTACGAGCGCCGAGCTCAACGGCAAGCCCAATCTACAGGCAAGAGCAAAGCAACTAAACAGCAAGCTCCCCACTGCTGCAACCGCTAATGAGCCACTTACTTGGCATGAGCCCTCCTGCTAGCGATGGCACAGCACCTCGCTGCCAGCTCCCAGCTGCCAGCCCTTGGGAAAGGGGAGAGCCGCGTAGCGGGGGGAGTCCAGCTTTGCACATGCAAGGCATTCAATGGTAAAAGCTGGTATTTTTCAGCCACTGTTACAGGGACCTGAAGGGAATGTTTTGGTTTGGGTTTGTTTTTTTTTTCCTTCCTTCTTGCTCCATGAGGAAATAATTCTAATGGTAGCTTTTGGAGTCTGAGGAGCAAAAAGCAGCACCGATTTAATCTTTGTACACCGACAGTGCTGCAGCAGTGTGCATGGTATCCATTTTGTAGCTAAGCACCTCCTAAGCTCACTGACATTGCGTCAGGTCACTTTGTGGCAATAAGTGGTATGGCACATCTCGGGAAAGCACAGTTATTTACCTTTCTGCTTGCAAGCCTAACTTCCACAGTAATAGGTTGCTCATGTCTTCCAAGTTGCTGGCCCTTGTGTGTGGGAGACAGCTTGCGCCTTCAAGCTGCTATTGTCTCGAGAAAGATGTGAAGCGAAGTTTAAGGGACTAACTCCACATGACCTTGAGAAATTACACAGCCCTGCTAGGGGAGGATACAAGCCTGGCAACCCTGGCCTCCTGTTTTCCATAAAATTTGTCTTTAAGCAAAAGATCATGGCCCAAATTAAATCATGTGGAAAACACATGCCAGGCCCCTCCTGCGTTTTTGAATGGTGTTGCATGGAGGCACCACTAAATTCAATGGACTTACACCCCTTTTCATCTGTGAGATCCATGGAGCTTGGACCAACTCCTGCTACTAAAGGCAGTCAAGCTGCAGCCATTTACAGCAGTGTTGGTTTTGGCTTGCTACATCTACATTAGTTCTTGCTACAGCATTCCATGATACTAGGTGCTTTTCTCAAGCAATGAGTGATGAAGACGCTTACAGAGAACTTTATAGCACTTCAGCTGACAATTTTCTGGGTTGAATGTGCATCTCCCTCATAGCAGAGGTCTCTGCACCACAGATGGTGTTTTACATATAGCAGTAAAATGACATAGTTGGAGCTGCAGCATATGTGCCTTTGCTGTGTCTCTGTATCCCATGCAAGTCCACTGGGTTTCCAGCTAGCTCCCATTTTGCATACATCAGCTTAACATTCAGCAGAGGCAGATGGGATACTGGCCTCTAGTTCTTCCTTCAATTGGTAAAAAAGATTGCAATATTAAAGTGAAGAAAAAGAAAATGAACAGGACCTTGCTCATGAAAGTTATAAAGTTTCCCTCCACTACAAAGCCACAGCTTTGAAATGTTATAAAATTGCTGCTCTTTCCCAGCCCCCCTCAGGATAAATTGCCAACACTTACTGTCATGGGTTTCCATTTAAGAGAATCCTGCACATTCTTTGGTGTTTTAAGCTTGTGAAACATTTCCCACCTGATTCATTGAGGATTATTATCAAAGTGAATTTAGCACTGACTAAAGCTCCGGGATTGTCAATCCTGGGAACGTGGTGTTCTTTTCAGCTACAAACTATTACGGCAGGGACAGGGGAAGATCGTTTCCCAGAGATGCTCGCCAGCATGCTCAGTCTCACCTCAGCCAGGAGGAAGGGCAGAAGGCTATTTCCCACTCAGGCACTACCTCCCCTGCCAGCCCTTTCTGCTGGGGGACCATGCTGTGATGGAGAGAGATGAGTTTCTGCCTTCTTTGCCCTGCAGCTCACTGAGGAAGGTGCTTTCTCAGCTGGCAGTGGCTGAGGGGCAGTGCTGTAGAGGAGATCTGCGGCCGTGTCAGACCCTGAACTGATCCAAGAGGGTCTGGGGCATATAATCAGAGAATGATCCCCCAAGGGCAGTCACAGCAGAGGAGCAGAGAGACTGAGGAGATCAAGATATGAAACTTGTTAGCCTGGCTTAATCTCTAATAAAAATTATCTCAGCTTACGCATAGCTGGGAAACACACCAGAACCATTCTGAAGGGAGCTTGGGGAGATGTGAGCAACTCCCACAGCGTCCTTTCTATTTCTCCCAAATCATCCATGCTGCCTCGATGCCCACCGGAAAGAAATTGCATTTCCTCCTTGATAGAGAGAGAGCAAGGCATGAAATCCTTCCGGGACCAGTCGGCTGCCCAGGGATCAACTGTGCCCAAAACACCCACAGTTCAGGCTCCTGGATGCCTCCAACACAGCGCCGCTGTGAAGCTACAGCAAAGAATACATCCAGCAAAGCCACATCATGCCTTGACAAACCTTTGTTTCCACTAAAGTCCCTAGAGATTAAGCACTACTGAATTCTTCTCTTACGCAGGCAGGGAGAGAGGCAGTGTGTTTGGTGGCGAGTCCAGCTTTCAAGCCTCTCTCCTGCGCTGACTCTGCCAGGGGTGATGGCTGTGTTTCTGGGGAACCTATCTTACAGGCTCGTCATCCCTCTCTTACACAAAGACACACATCGTTTTACTCCTACCTTCAGTTTTAAGGGTGAAGTAGTAGGGGCTATAAACAACATGAATGTTCTACGTTTCTTTGTATTTTCAGTTGACTGCACAGAATATTTTAGTTCACACTAAAATATTCCTAAGGGGGAAGCAGAACTTTCCTACCCCTTTATTTTTGATTGCCAAAGAGAATCAAGATGCTGCTGAGTTGATGGAATGACATCAGCTCTCAGGGCTGTCGTCTTACCCTGTTAGGCAGTTTTTAATCTTAAACATCTACTTCCAGAGCCATGTGGTAAGACTCAAAAAACATAGGAAAACAATGCAAGTGTCTCTCTCTTTTCACTGAGGAGAAAAGTTTTAAAATTGTGACCATGTGACCCCTTCCAGGCTCTGAAAAGTTATGGTAACAAACTTCTGGACCTTTTCCTTTCTTCAGTAAAAAAATTTCATGATTTTGAAGCCAATCTTGTGATGTCTAGAAGCATTTCACTCGTGATCCCTGAATGCTCAAGGTTGGCAACATTGACCCTACCCTATATTCTAGGAGCACATGACAAGGAGACTTGCTATATCAGCTAACTTGTAAACACTGTAAACTGTCTGTATTTATGTTGAATAATCACTTTTGCAGGGCAAGCGAAAAACAGAGCTCTATGAAGAGCTCAAACAAAAAAAAAAAAAAGGTGGGGGCTGAAATCAATACACCCTTAGTTCTCTTGTCTCAGCAAAAGGAGAGTC
Organism: Sagittarius serpentarius; assembly: GCA_034782735.1. Classification (NCBI taxonomy): domain Eukaryota; kingdom Metazoa; phylum Chordata; class Aves; order Accipitriformes; family Sagittariidae; genus Sagittarius; species Sagittarius serpentarius. The sequence goes on from JAVKLA010000052.1 coordinate 12,881,882, forward strand.
TCAGGCAGCTTTTTAACCATTTCACACTCTAAAGAGGAGTAAAAATAACAGCTTGAACAGGCCAATCTCTGCCTTGTCACGCTTGTTAACATTACCTCTCTGATCTGATTCAAGATGTTGTGACAACAGCCTAAGCCCATGTCCAATAAATATTTCAAAATATGAGACATGTATGGTAAAATATTAAGACCCACGGCAAGTGTAATGAAGTGGTATGCTGCCTGGGCGGAGATGAGCCCGTGGGAGTCAGGATCCTTGCCTCACAGGAGGTAAAAGCTGTTGTAGTCCTCCCCCCAGATGCCCATGTCTTGTCTGATGCATCATGGTGGCATGGCAGGCCCACCAACATGTCCAAAATAGCAGTCAAGCTGTCTCGTGGGCCTGCTCACCTCTCTGTCCTCATCCTGCTGCCTGTATTAACAGTGAGCAAACACATGACCTTTCCCATCTCATCAAGAAGGGCTGATGCTACAAATGAACCATAAAACCTCTACACATCTGCATCCCAGGCTTGCTCCATCCTCCCTGGATGCTTCCTAGTCCCCAGAAGATGCCGGAGCTTTGTGATGCTGCAAGCTGAGGAAATCAGGCCAAGGCTGCCAGCTCAGCTCCCTCACCCTTAACATATGCAGGTAGCGCTACTGGTCCATATGATGTCATCCCCAAATTAGCATGCTGATTAACAGCTGGCTTCCTGACATTCTAATAGGCTCTAAATACCTCTCCTAGGAGCTCCTAAAAGAAATTTGATTTTGGAAGTGGTGGGAGAGGATATTTTGTATTCAGAGGATATTTTGTATTCACAGGGTCTTCTTCATACCCATAGGACATTCAGTAATTCTCAGTAATTGTCCTACACTCTGTTACTAAAGCTCATTGTTTTCAAGAAGTATTTCATTGGCAGGTGCTCCTGAAGTCTCCATCCCCCATTCCTGGCTCCCCCTTTCCCCCCTTGAATTATTGATCTTCAGCCAGAACGGGATTTGTCTTCATTATACGTGAGCTGCAATCACCACAGATATTAGTGTAAACTCCTGGCAGCAGATTGATTAGTTCCTTGCATATGGAAGCAGGGGGCACCTCCCACAGCTTTATCAGGGATCCCCAGAGCCAGTTGTTCTTTATAGGACACAAAGATGGAAATTAGATTTCAGTTAAATACATCAGAAATTAGATTAGATGTTATTACTTCAAAAAGCCAAGCTCAGGGGAGCAGTGCTCCTCAAAAGACTAAAAAAAAAAAAAAAAAGATTTTGTATGGAAATATCAGTAGCATCACTCCTTACCTCAGTGATTTCCAAGTTGGAAAAACTTGAGTTTCTCTTCCCACTGCTCATGACCAACAGGTCTAAGAGCGATCCTCCTCAGTAGGGTGCAAAAATAAACAGTGATAAGAACAAAAACTCACCCACCCTTGGGAACTAGAACTGCAAAAAGCGAGTCTGTATTCCCCGTAGTCCTGGAGCATCATTGCTGCTGCTCTTTCCTTGTTGTAAGCAAGGAGTTAGAGACCAAAAGCTAGTCGGGGAGAGGTATTCTTCTGTTGGGACCCATCACAGCTGGTGTGTAAGGAAGCATCAGGACAGTCGGGCATCCAGCTAGACTTTGCTAAATAGCCTCTCCTGCAGTCACAGGCGTCGGTGATCAAAGGGTCCCAGAAACGTGCAACAAGGCCACAAAAGCCTTCTCCACACAACAGCACGTGTGGCAGCCCGGGACGCCGTGAGCACCGGCAAGGGCAATTGCAATGGCCAGGCAGCATCACCACACAGGGCACCAGATAAAACATACCATGTTTGTACGAGACATGGTACGTGAAGACTACAGTTTTGCACGAGAGACGTGCTGGGGCATTGCTGAAAGTTTCCAAAGACAAACGTGACCTGGGATTCACAAAGAAATAGGTTGGCACCCACCTGCAGTCAACCAAATGCAGGAGGAGCTCAGCAACATACCGGCAGCTGTGAGGAGAGCTGCTACAAAGGGCTACTGAGCTGCAGAGTTGTCACAGGGCTTTTTTTGAGTCTTACACCAAGAATCACAAGAAATGATCTTTTCACTAAGGAAAAGTCTGAGAGTTTTGAGAACATCACTTATTGGTAGAAAACCTTACACATTTTCATTCTGTACTTAGCTAGTCCGCAGAGTCATTCTCCAACCTTAGCCAAACTAAGCAAGCCCTCTCATCATCTTGTATCCTGACTCATGCTTTTCTTTTGGCTTGGAAAGCTATAGTCTGGGCATTGCCTGTTAACTCAAAATGCTGTTGCAAATGTCTTTTTCCCTACCCACCACTCTGACCCCTTCATGCCTTCCTCTGTTACCATCCCTTAGCTACTTCCTCCCTATCACCCCTAAAACAACTTGTTTCCATTTCAAACCTTTTGTTGACTGTCAGGCTAAACTGAGATAAGATAAGCCAGCCTAATTACACTGGTTATTTTAGATAGATCTGATTCCAGCCAATCACACTCCAGTTATTACAGAAAGCTGCAGGTTTATTTAAGAAGAAATTAAGCCATACAGTTAATGTTTCTATTATGGGGACTCTTGCAAACAACTTGGTAATAGGCTGTTAGCACTTTTATATTCATAGCCTCTTTGGCCTGGAAGAACAAGATGATTAACATATGTAAAAGCTCCAAATGATCAGCATCCTTGATGCTGATCCAAAGAACCTCCAAAGAGCCATTCCTCAGACATGTCCTTTTATAACCCAAACCATTTAATTTACATATTCATTTACATATGTCCCACAACACTTTAAAAGTTTCTCGTTGGATTGGTTCAATAGCAATTCATTTATATTTATCTCACTTCCACATTTGTAACATCATTAGAGTCACAATGAGCTTAAAATACTGTAACAAAATCCTTGGTGTCGGAACAGCCCCACCTCAGAAATGTCTTATTAAAATTCTTCATCACCCAGTCTCAAAACATCTTCTAATCATATTCCAGTGCAACAAATTAGCAAATCGCAAGGTTGTAGCTCACGTTATCCAATTAAATGAAAATGAAGGACTTCAGCTCTGTCAAAGACAAATTATTCCTACTGCTGCTTTCAGCCAACTTGGCCTCCTATTTCTGGTCTCTTTGTACTACCACAGCTACCGAGAAACCTCCTACAAGCCGTAAAGCTATGTTGCTCCAGGGGCAGTGCCGAAGCAAGTTTCCCAAATGTCCCATTTTCCCTTGTCTCCCACGGACCTTGTGGACTCCCGCAAAGGTGACCCCATGGCCCCCATGTCTGACAGATACTCACTGTTGACAGAACATCCACCACGATGAGGTCCTGGTCTGAAGGCTTCAATATGCTTCAGGATTAACAATAATCCCTCACTTTTTCAGTTCTCTGTCCTCAAAATAGTTCTCATCTTTTGTCAGTTTTTCCTATTTATATCATAAGCTCTCCAGAGACATTTTATTTAGAAGTCAGCACAATGGAGCCCCAAATTCCCTCATGAACATAAGTGATATTCCTTTCTTAATCATAATGATCAGCACCATCACTGACCCTTTCACACCACGTCCCAATCTCACTGTCATATGCAGCCATTATTTTTTAAGCCGTTTCACACATCTAAGGTGCTTAAATGGCTTTCATCATTTTGGCAGTCAGAAAACTTGATACCATACAAGGACAAAGTTTCCCAGGAACAGGAAAGCTGCTCAAGAACCTTCTTCTCATTTCCCAAAGCTAACAGTGTCACTGACAAAGGCATTCACAGGTTCTCTATGCAATGGTCTAGAATTAACGAAGGGGTGAGTCATTTTTCATTTGCAGAATTTTAATGACTATCGTCAACAGCATTTGCATTCATTATTCCTTCATGACATACCAAAGAGCTGGGAAAATTTTTGCACTTAGAAAACTATGTTACTTCAATACTAGTTATGTCAAGGCCTTAAAATTTATCTGAATTATTTGTGGCGTGTTTTTTCTTCTCAGAGCACTATGGAGCATGTAATTACTGAAGTAAATATAAATCCCTACATGCATGTTTCTGTAAAATAGTGTAAATATACCACAGAACTAATCACCTCTATACATAAATATTTTTCCATTGAAGAAATTTATGATTTCACGAGTAGAGTTTTCTTTCATCTTCAGTTGAGTAACTCGGGCTTGTGAATCAATGTCAAAGTGAAAATCCATAGCCAGGATTTTCAAAAGGAATAAAGGGTATGGATTATGTTTTTTTCATGGAGGATTTGGTATATCTCCGTTAAGAACCTAAATTTCAGAGTTGTAGATACCTCAAATCAGACACTTCCAATGTGTCTCCAACTACAAACATGAAGTGTGAGATAAGCTCTATCATGAGCCATTTCTGAAAAGTTGTAGCCTGGCAATCAACGGAAAACCAGAGGCAATATTACTAAGAGGTTTCCCCCACGTGTTCAACAACCCCCATTTAGAGAGGCTGCTTGCAAGAGTTCAATCCTGACAGCCAGTTCGGTTGCTGGTTTCCGTGGTGAGAATGATGACAAATGAGTCAGTTCATGCCAAGCAAGACAACAGCTTTTCTGATTTAGATTTTCCATCAATAAGAAGAGCTCAGAGAGCAATATGTTGTGCCAGTCAGGTCAACAACAGATTCTAGAGTGTTCTGATTTTTTATTATTTGATAAAATAGATAAACCTCATCCAATACCTACCCAGCAGTAGGTTAAAACCCTCTGCAAAGAAATTAAACTCTCATGCTCTCATGTCTGTGAGTGAAGACAAGCACAGGCCCCTAAGACTGGCTCACACTCAACCAGCCATTGATCACTTTTCCAAACAGAAATACCAACAAGCTTCCTACAAGTTTACCACAAATTAACAGGTACAGGCAGGAGTGGCATTATCTGGGGAGGGAGAAGGTTAGCAGGTATGAGACCCCCCCGCTAGCATGACACAGCGTGGCACATATTTAGCTTACATGATGGAGAGTGACAGTGCTGTTATCTGCCCATGCACATACACAAGCATCACAAGGTGTCTGCATGCAGCCCTGGGCATCACCAAAGAACATATACCTTTTTTTTTCCCCAGCACTATGAGCAGAATGCAAGCTCTGAGCATCAACTCAAGCTCTCCTAAGGACTGACACGATGTAAGCCCCACCATCTCACATAGCATGACAGGCAGGTATGACAGAAAGGGCTGTGGTGTTCCTGGTCCGTCGGCTGAGTTTGACCAGAGGACGGCCACTTCCACCCCTCAAATCTCAGCAGTCCTCAGAGGCAAGGAGTATAAAATTGAGACCAGCAGCTACACTTGCCTCTGTACCTTAAAGGGAACCTTGATGGATTGGTTTATTTATTTTTATACCTTACAGTAGGAAAGCGTGAACATTTAATGAGAGAAAGCTTATTTTTCTTTGGTTTCAATTCTAGCTGTAGCATTGTTTTTCTTTTACGTTGGAATATGCCTCACAGTGCAGATTTTCAGCATAATAAACCTGAGCTACAGAACTGACCTGTCACAGATCATTGCAAACCTGGCCCAGATTTTAAACCCATCACAAAAGAGTGAAAGACTCCATATTTTATCTTTTATCCTTTTAACTACAAATATTATTTATTTCATTCTTTCATAGGACAGTGAACACAAGCATCAGTAGATGGTAGAGGTAGTGTTTAAAACAGTTGGGGGGAATCTCTAATCCCTAGGCCAACACTGCCTGTGTTTTATACGCTATTTACTCTCCCTTGAATTCCTGTTCGTGAGGTTCTATGTTCTGTTGACATTCCCCAACTAATTAGAGAGACATTTTATGGTACCAAAGAGACATTCCTTCCCTTTCAGTCCCAGACCTACAAATTCCCTTATTTCTCATCCTTATTTGATCAACAGGTAAAGAAATGACAAATTGGTCATTTACAATTCTCCAGATGAAACCTACATCTCTGGGTGTCTCTAATGAAGCCAGTCTAATGTGTCATGAATTTCTGATGCTATCTTTTGGAAACACTTGCAATGCAAAGCTTGTATGAAACAATGTACCTACAAAGTTGTATTTTGTAGTCTGCCTCCTCATATGGGACTCACACACACGTGTGAAGAAGCACTTAACAGTAGTTATCTCTACTCTATTGAAAAAGGAACTTTCCAATTTTCAGTTATGTTAATACAAAACCTAATGTCCTGTGGAAGCTGATGTGAATTGTGCATGCATGAATTATTATTGATTTTCTTGCAAAGACTTATCTCTGGACTGCAAACAGTCTCAACATAAAAGTTAAGGTGAAATACTCTCTAAACTGTGTTACACAAAAGGAAACTATTTCCACTCTTCTGTGGGTAGACTGATGGATATCGTTATGATACCTAGTTAATCCTTTCTGAGTGAGCATTAGATTTTTCTTGGCACTGCGTCTTGTACTAGTTTTAAAAAAAAAAAAGTAAAAACTGCTGTTGCCAAGGCATTAAGCAATAAAACGTTGAATGCTATTCTTGCAAAAGTAGCTCAAATAAACTATCAATGCACAGGATAAAGTGGGGAATACATGAGTCAGGTTAAGGCATTATATCTGCTGGGGAGAGTGGGGTGCCACGCACCACACCCAGGCTCTGCCTGGAGCAACCAGAGCACCCTCCTGCTGGGGATACTGGCCTGTGAGCCACCTTCCAGGATCACAGGTTTGTCTTTTGGTGGTGACTCAGAGTTTAAGCTTGTCAGAAAAGAATTATTCCACCTACCCAGTGAAAACATTGATCTTTACATGAAAACCTCTAAACTGTACACTTTTGCACATCATGTACACCAAACCAGAGATTAATAAATGATGCTACAGTACTTCACAGGCATTTCTACCCTGCCTTCATTGTGTTTTCATTTTCCCGTGTGGGGTACGCTCAGTGCGTGGACTACTTTTCCCCCAGCACACTGTAATTTCATTTCTTGGCGGGTTTCCATTGTGCATCATGGGAGTTCCCAGCTGAAGCGTATCAAGAGTTTCGTGTCCAAACGAGGAGTGCAGCCCAAAGAAGATACAGATACATGAAAGGAGAGAACAGCAATACACTGATCAAGGATCAGTGCATTCCAATTCGTGAATACAAAGTTCGCCCATTTTTTCTGTCTGCAACTCCAGACTGGGAAGTTACTTTCTCTTCCTTCACCACTGCTCCATCAGGAAAGCGGCAGTCAGGGAGAAGAGCTTTTTTCCTCAGCACATGAGTGCAGAGATGCCCTCATTTTCCACTGGTTTTACCCCAAATCTAAAAATCTGTTTCTAAACTAGCTGGCCAGGAAGATGCTGAGACACCAGCCGTGCTAGAGAGAGCAGGGAGGAGCACGTAGTTTCTGATTTTATGTTCAGAGCAAGTCTGCTGATTTACTGAAATTACTATCCCTTTGCACTGCTGTAAATGAAATCAAAAGCAGACCTGGAGTTAATACATGGGCTGTACTGATCCTGCATAACTGTTATCGTTTTGTTTTTTCCTCCCGTATCACAAAAGCACGTAACCACACAGGATCCCCAAATACACTATCTTCTGTTCACTACAAGGAAAATGAATTCATCCTGATCACTCCAGTAAACACTAAACCCACTAAGGCACATATTTAATCAAATAATTAGGAGAGGTGCAGGGGAAATGTGTGCTGAAAAGATAATGTTGCACTTTAAAGGATTCATTATTGGTTATTACATTTTACATAGAATGTCATTTTCTTTACTAGTTAAAGAAAAGGTGAAGGAAGAAAAACAAAGTGCTACAGACTAAATGCTTCAGCTCCATCTAAATTATAGAGTGTTAAGAACAGGCCTGAAATTGGAGGTGCCGCCTTTCAAAGAAGCGCTGCCATTATGTCACTAACATGGCACCATCTGATTTTTCTCTTTTCAGAGTTACTCTCTACATTCAAGCACTTGAGCAAAGAGATACATGGGCATTCTGGCAGAGCGTTTATATCCTGTAACCCCGAGAACCGGCATCCCCAGCTTGCTTGCAGAGCGTGTCGAACCCGCAGGAGCATGCAATGCAATTAGAGCTCAGGAGACAAAGGTGTATATCACCATCCTACACGGGAAAGTGCTGGAGCATACAAGTGCTTGGCAAAGACCAAAGAAAGATGATAAGAGCAAAGTGCAAGCACATGAAGCACGGCAAAAAGGAGGGAGATACAGAAAACGAAGATGTAAAATGCTGATCCTCACCTTCATGTCAATATCCAGCAGTAGTTTTGATTTAACATGATGTAAATTAAAGGACAACCCAACCCGCAAAAATGCTTAAAATCTTTCCCTGTGCTTCACCAACTGCAGTTCTCTTCACTCTCAGCTGAGGAGTATTTTAAAGCCAGAAGACTGGCAAATAGTTAAAAACCACCTATTGAGAAGTGTCTGCTGCTGGTTCTGCTGTTAGTATTGAGATTTCCTGTCAGCCTTTACAGAAATTCTTTGGGAGTCTGACAGGATTAAGGGGATTAATACATTAAAGCATTATTACAGCTTTCACAGGGGATTTTCAAAGACTTTACACTGTGATCTATTTGTCCTGTTACATAAAATGAGCATTAATAGGCCGATTGAAAAGAATCTCTGCAATCGATAACCTTAATTTTTGTAAACATATTCTGCTATCAGAATGAGGAGTTGAGGTCACCAGCCCTCCCACAGCGTGTTACTTAAATTAAGCTGCAGAAACGTACTTTTGGTGTATGCCAAAGGTTGGTCTGGGTGTTGCAACCTACTCCTGACAGAGAGAGATTTGTTAACACTGAATCACCAGCCCCAGCTCCTCAACCCCTGTGGCATCCTGGCTGACTCACCACCTGGCTTGCACAATGCCTGCTATTCAGAGCCCCATGCTGCGACGGTGTTGCCAAATGGCTCCCTTTGGAGAACAGAGTTTTAGAGTTTTTACCTTAATTAAACGTTCGTGGCTAGATGGGTGGCTGTCAGTTGCTGGGGTGCTGCTGCTCTCCTGCTGGAGAAGATCATCGTGCTGGGAACATGAGGCTGCCAAGTCCCCTTCCCTGCCCCAGCCCTCTCCAACACAAGCCCGCTATGGCAGTCTTCTTGCACGACTAGCTCAAAGAGAGGTAATCCTACTGCCTCCATCCTCCAACCAGTCAACTCATTCCTAATTTATTTCAGGACCATAAGCAGCACCTGTCCTTGCTGATTTTCCAGGCTCCTCTCACATGGGCAGAGTCTGTTCTCCAGACACAGCACTGCACTCTCACCCTCCTTTGCATTCCTCTAGAAACTATTTCACACCATCCCTCAGCATAAACTTAAGTGTTTTGTTGAGAAAACTTCCCTTAAAAACTTTCACAGGAAAAAGGGCATAACCTCTCCCCTCTATTCTCATTCTCTGACTGCTTCGTGTAGGTCTTTAAAATATTTAGGCAGAGAGAGACAGATCTCATCTGTTGCAAATCAGCATAAATCAGTACAGGTGAGGATCAGGGCAGCATTTTCCACAAAGATGTCTGCTAACATAGAGGGGCACTCTTTAAGTATGGGCTCTGCTGTAGAGAGGGCTGGGTTCCAGAGCTTTTCTTTTGTCCCATACCTTTGAGATAACATAGAAGGCACAGTCTTTGCTTATACTTGTCCTGGGCTTTCAGAGAGTACTTTACTTAACTAGCCCCAGCTAAACTAGCATCTGCATAATTCACAGACCTTAAGGGATCCATGAACCTCTAAATTAGGAGAAGCAGCATTAGCCTTGGCTTTCTGATCAAGACCTAAAATATAGGAAGATTAAAGTTGAGAATTTTATTTTTCGAAGCCAGGGTAGGTATCCCATTCTCAGTGAAATACGATAGCTATTTTGTGTCTAATTTCCCTAGGTTGTTCTGAAAATCTAGGTACTATGAAATCCCTCAAAGACTGAGCAGGGGTCACTCACCTCACACCCATTATCTTCTCAAAGTGGTTGCTTAGCCACTGCGCCTGGTCTCTATTAAGAGCTACTAATGAGCTACTTGTATCAGTGAGATGTATATTATTGTATAAATGAGAATGTCAATTTTTGGTTGCTATGAAATGCAAGGTTGGCTATGTGAAAAAGGCTTCACACTGAGATTTCAGCATTGCCATGCCAGGCAGAAAAGAGTATGTTATCTTACAATAGGTTAACAACTTGCTAAGGAGTTACTAAAGCATTGAGGCAGTCAGTAGTCTGGTGGGTGGAGGGTTAAAGCTAATTTGAAGTTATGTTGGGAATCAAAGATATCCATGTGGGGAGAGACTGCAGTTGGAACATAATATCAGGCAGGATTAAAAAAAAAAACAAACCAACAAAACTTGTATATCCAAATCAGCATCCTCTCCCCTGACAGCAATCTAAGAATATGGGCTTTGCCTAAGAGCAGGAGACATAGGCACATGATTAAGTAGGTATTGCAAATGGCTTGCCAGCTAGGTAATGGAGAATCTGAGAAGTGACTTGGATCTGATCTAAGCAGAGGTAAATAGAAACACAGTTTTCTTTTATATCTCTCCTCCTGTCTCCATGATACTGGAACTGTGCTACCTGTACCTTCATTTTACAAAATATTTTTCCATTTTACGTTCACTCAGTTCAGGTCTCCAGAGTATCTAGATTGCAGATGTGGCAGGTTGCGTTTGTGATAAGAGGTACGGGCTGCAGGGACAGGCACTAGCTGGGACTGCTCCTTGGCTGGGTGAATTCTGTACCACCAAATGCCACTAGTTTACTCCTGGCCACAGTCCTCTCCTTTTAGTTTTGTGGCTCAGGACACACTGTTGTATTTTTACTGGATTCGATAGGAATGGCAGTGTGCTCATGTCAGGGAATCTTTTCCAAGTCAGAGGTCAAGAGAGGCTTTCCAAAATTTCTCCACTCCCTTATCCCACCCTTCGTCCAGTAAACCAAAGTGATTTGCCACACCTGACATAGGCAAGTGGTTAAAAAAGCAACTCTAGCAAGTAGTTGCTACTATTCCTCTTCGTACTGAGATCTCCTGTCAACCCCTTTACAGAAATACTTGGGTAGTTTGACAGGATTAGGAGGATTAATATATTAATGCATTATTACAGCTTTTATAGGAGATTTTCAAAGACTTTAAGAGTGAGATCCATTTGTCCTGTTACATAAAACGTACAGTAATTGTCTTAATTGCTCCATTGTGACTAGGTATTGCTGCTCAAATAGTACTGCATGTCTAATTGTGCCAATTGTTCCAGGAACTTGCAGCAGTACAAAACAAAAAGGTGAGTCAAACACAGGACTGCTCTCCAAAGATTTCTCTCACCACAACCCAAATTCTCTGTTGCCTCTCTAAACTGGACACAGGGAACAAAACTGATTCTGTAATCCTAAGAAATCCTGTCCGTACATACAAAGCAAATACTGTGCAAAGGTAGTCATGAGCACAGACTTGTTTTCTTTCACCCATGATGTAGACATGAGTACAGATTTCAAAGGAGCAAGTCAGTAAGTGAAATGAAAAACTCACTGCTGAAAGAGGGAGATGTCCTTTTTCCCCTGTGTTGTTTTCATAGAGCAACCAGTCATTAAATATACCCCAAACCTCTTGCTCAAGTAGCATGCAAAAAAGACAACAAAGAAACATGACAAGATGTGTGCTGTGCTGCTAATGCATGGCCGTTGGCCTTCTGGCCATGCACACACACAGGGACTTGTCAGTGATGAGAGTCTGTGGTGGGTTGACCCTGGCTGGACACCAGGTGCCCACCAAAGCCACTCCATCACTCCCCTCCTCAACTGGACAGGGGAGAGAAAATATAACGAAAGGCTCATGGGTGGAGATAAGGACAGGGAGAGATCACTCACTAATTACCATCACAGGCAAAACAGACTTGACTTGGGGAAATTAGTTTAATTTATTACCAATCAAATCAGTGTAGGATCATGAGAAATAAAACCAAACCTTAAAATACCTTCCCCCCACCCCTACCCCCTCTTCCCAGGCTTAACTCCACTCCCAATTTTCTCTACCTCTTCCCACCCAGTGG
>JAVKLA010000052.1:12894473-12906095 GCA_034782735.1 Sagittarius serpentarius
TCCAACTTGGAGGCGGCTGGGATTGGCTCTGTTGGACGTAGGGGAGCTTCTGTCAGCTTCTCCCAGAAGCGACCCCTGTAGCCCTCCGCTACCAAAACCTTGCCACACAAACCCAATATAGGCATGGTCACATATTAATCTGTTCTTAACTGTACATTATTGATAGGATCCAGTTCTCCCATGAAGACACACTAAAAGACACAGAATCTATCTCCTTTATGACCTGCAAAGAAACACGTAAAAGTGATATCAGAGAGACATTTACAAATAGATAGTAATTCAGGTAGTTCTCAGTAAGATATTTTTTGCACCAAAAAGTGCTGACTTACCATGGAAATGTCCAAACATCATTTCAGCTCCTTCGGGAAAAGGACATGTAGTGTTACTGAGGACTAACCCTAGTGTGATGGCTGCGAAGACCAGCCTGAGTTACTGGGGGAAATGACTGGTGCACAAGAACACAAGAACAGCTGGATTCTCACCTATTTGGTCTAGCTTTTTGCCTCTCAGAAACTGCCATCATACACTTCCAAGAAAAAAATGCGAGAATAATTAGAGTAGATAAATGAGCGAGAACCAACATTTCAGGAGACCTCAGCTCTCAAGTAGCTTAAACAATGAAGCACAAGAGATGGTATCCTTTCAAAAACTCGCCCTGTATTTCCTACTGTATGGGGTTCAGTCGCTGTCCCGTACCCCAGGCAGATCCCTGGCCGCACGCAGAGTTGCCTTGGCTGCTCACTTTGGGGGTCACAAGCCCGGTCCCAGGCACCACAACGCACTGGGTCTTGGAGGGAGCTTAGGCTGTCTGAACGGGGTCAAAATGCCCCCTCACAGTTGAAACCACACATTTGCCTCTTCTTTATAGCTTTTCTCATTTTAGAGAACAAAAATTTGATTACAACAGTGAAGTGATTATAAAGTATCCTTTGAAAGGGTAGAGCACCTTGCTTTTCAGAGATTTCAAAGCAGTTCGAAAAACAGACAAATTTTACGACATGGTCACAAATAATCTACCTTGAGTTATCTTATTCTATTTATTTCTCAAGTTCTCTTGCATACTTGATTTCACCTGACTAAAGAATCAGCTGCATTTCCAAAATGTATTCCACAGAAATCCAAATGAAAATGCCCACAGGGATAGTAAGAGAATAGGAAAAAAGTGAGGTCTGCTGTGTTGGAAGAAGAATTTATCAGCAAGGAAATAAAAGAGACTTAGAGTCAGGAAGAAGTCCCAGCTAATCTGCTGAGATCCTTTGTCCGACTGCAACATCCCCTTCCATAAAGAGAGCAGGTTCTCCTTTCAAAAGCGTACAAGATCACTACACAGGCAATTGATGCTATCCTCTGTGAAAGCCTTTCTGCAGTTAGGGAACAAACAGCATCACACTGATTTCTTTCCCCCTAGATTTGCTGCAATGGAAATTGTATTTCTCAGCGTGCCTTCTACATCTAAATTATTCTTCAAGTTGTTACCCATTCCACAGGGTACACTGAAGTCACTCACACAACGTCTCCCCATTTGAACTCTCTTTGGATTGCTTTGGTCTTTGGAAAGCATGGGTAGTATCTGCTGCAAACACAAGCCCTTTTTTCTCACCATTTTCTTTAACTTTTTGTATACAGGCAGGCCAGGAGAGGGGAATATTTGTTTCCCATGGTGTCCGCAGGAGCCGTGATCACCAGTCCTCTCCACCATCTATTTAAATATCTGCATCTGCTTTAAGCTAACAGAAGACAATCGTGGTAATCAGTTTGCCCCCCATGTGTGACTTTGTTAGCACTCAACTTTGTAAAGAAAGGAAATGCATCTGCCCAAAAGTTGACTGGGGAAAGACTTGAAGCTAGGGTTTAAATATCTGTCACTAGATCATAGAAATAGGGAGGAAATATATATATTGATGACTGTTTGCGTTTCTTCTCATTGTGGGCTTTAAAAAATGCTAATTTGTGGGTTTCAAGCCTGTTAATAAGCTGTCAGATCGAGATGAAAAATTATATTAAGTGCAGTAATTGAAAAAAAGAAGAAGAAAAGCACAGAAATTAAAGAGAAATCTTTGTCCTAATTTGATTTGTGACTTCATTGTAACAGAATAAAGCGTGTGTAGATATTAACAATCCATTTACATAACCAACTCCAATCAAGCAATTCAGATAAATGTGCATTCACTTCTGGAAAGGTGGGAGGATTCATTTTAACCTATTAACACCCTTCCTTTCAGATACGTTCTTGTCTACTTTCTTCCATTACCAGATAAAGTTGTTTATTGCTGAAGAAAACAACTTACTGAATGGCAGGGCATTTAATTTTCAAAGTTTCAGGGTTCAATCAAGACATTAGTCTTGGTCTACATACACCAAGAAAGGAAGCCAGGCCTTGGAAACCAGAAGCAAGAAGGGACACAGCGAAGAAGCAGTATTGCCTGTAGTCCCCATTTGAGAGATGGGAAACTGAGGCACAGAATAAACTGTCTTGCGTGAGCTCTCATGGAAATTCTTTGGGAAAGAAAAGAATCCTCTGGTCTGAGACCACCTGAGGGGTCTCTACTGCCTCCTCCTATTTCTCTTGCATCCTTCATCCTTGTATCCAGGCTCCAGTCACAAGATTTCTAATAAAACCACCATTTAAAAGACTTCATACCATTTACCACACAAGGCACATACGCATTTTTCTTGCCTGTCACATGCGAAGAAGCAGAGGCAGAGAAATTTAAGTGGCTCGTCTGAAGTCAAAGAAAAAAACCCTGAGGCACAATAAGCCATGGGGACTGGCTGATTCCCAAATCCTCTGTTTATACTCAGCATGCCCACAGCACTGTGCCATGCACGTTGCTTGTTGCTTACGTTGTCCCTGGTCATAATTAAATGGAATAGTTTTGTAATTCTTCACTGAGTAATAAAACAAAAGGCAGTCAGATTCCCAGATCCTCCATTTACTGGTATAGGTAAGGCTGTCTTTGTCTACTTACATTATTCAAGTCTAATTAGAACTGTAAAGGATTTTCATGACTTTGTAGTTTTTCCTGCTCAGAAGTAAATCCATCCTTAATACCATGGAGAACATATTCTGAGAAAGCCAGAGAGAAGAGAGAATTAAAGGAAAGCCCAAGTGAAGATATGGGAGAGGATGCCAGGTACAATCACTGAAGCAAATAAAGTGAATTAGTTCAAGAGGCAGCTAACCATTCTGCTGAGAAAAGGAACGGGACAGAATGGCAAAGCCGGGAGATCTGAATGGTGATATAAAGCTAACAGAGACAGCATGAGGGAGTTCAGCAGCCACGTTCTGTTCTCGTTTACATGGGTATGAGATCTAGGTGACCAAATTGACATGAGGGTTATTTGTACACTATTCCTCTCTGCATAGCAAAGACTAGAATTTGGCCTCCTTTTTGTCATGAAGTCTTCGATCTATCACAAAAGAGTGGATTTTTTTCCTCTTCTGCCAGCTGTCAAGTGAATGAAGGGTCGACTGAAGGCTTAAGCCACAGAAAAGAAATTTTCCAGAGTCACTCACTTCCTATTAATTTATACACAGTAATAACACACTTGTTTTATAGCCCACCTGGGATCACTCTGTTGCTTAGGTGGCCTACTTTCCACCGAAATCATGCACTTCTTGTGTTTCCTAGTGACCAGACACCTCCATGGACCAGCCAGTAGGACACTCGGTAGGGAAAACTTAGTTTAGGTATAGTCCCTCGACGTCTTGTTACTGTGACATATAAAGAGGCAAGCAGTGAGACTAACTTCGGATCCTGCAATTACCACTGTCCTTGATAAAGACTTGTCAAAATAGGTGTAATGTCTTTCCATGAACAATTTAGTAGCTATGGCACATAATTTTGCCATTTGAAGTTCATTCTGCAGAGGACGGAGGTCTGCATTTGCATGCAGGTCTGCCATTCACCGTCTTTGAAAATGCCATGAGACACCTTTTGTGGTTGCATCAGAGTAGTTTGGGGTAATTCTGGGAAAGAGAATGAAATCACATCAGGGTGACTCAAGCCAGTCATGGCCTGGTTCTGTGCTTTGAAAAAACCTCAGCCACCAGTAAAATCTTGAGATCACCTATTGATTAAAGAGAGAAAGTCAGATGCTTCTACGAGTGCAGGTCTCAGTCTTGAAGGCACTAGCAACCATAAAACGCTCCTGGTTTGCATTTCAGTTTGATACACAGTTTGCAATAAGGAAAAGTTGCCTAGCTGGGTGTACTGGCCTAACTTTAACCTTTCAGCTCAGTCTGAGGCTTTTGCAGATTTTTTAAAGCTTCAGATGATTTAGAGCTTTTCAGTGAAGCAAGTGTGAACGTGGCATTGAACAGTGCATAGGCAAGAGATGTGGGACTGTTTCGACAAGCTGCAAAGAGCACAGGATGCACCTGCAGGCATGTGGCACCAAGAAGGCATCACCCCCCTCCATCCAAGGGGAGACCACCCTGCTTTGGGGAAGCTGCTTTAGCCGGCAAGGTCAGTGCTGCGGGGCAGAGGAGATGTCTAAGACACAATTTCCATGTGACAGCTGCTTACGAAATACACAGCTTAACGTTGAACCAGATCCAGAAATGTAATAAATAAAACATTAAAAAAACATTACTCAGTTTGAGCCAACTGAAATATCCTGGTTTCAAAACAGCAAATCAAACTGTTGCAGTTCTCTTTGCCTTATTACAAAAACTAATAAGGTTAACATTTTCACATGGAAATTTCTCATTTTGCAGAAGCTGCATTTTTCTATTAAAAAAAAGGTAAAAATCCAAAACCAAGCCCTTTTAAAAGAAAATTATAGTAAACTGATAACAATTTAATTAACACAGATTAACTAGTATAGCTATGCAACACCTTCTGCTACAAAATATTCAGTTTGTGTGGAAACCAATGTCTTTTTGAGAAACTGGCTTTTGCAGGAGGGCTGGGCATTGCATGCCTGTCTCTGGATTTTTAAGCAATCTTAAGGACAACTGATTTTCATTATTATTGTCTGTTTTGCAGATGAAGAAGGAAGATATTTTTTTTTTCTCCTATGGCAACGACAAGATTCAGGAAATGGGGAAAGAGGAAGCCAGAGAGCAGTGAAGGTCTTCATCAATGGTTTCTCATGTTTGTGTGCTGGCTGCAGCTTCCCACACACTCAGTGTCCTCAGCACCCAACCAAATGTGCTTTCCTGGGCTCAGCTATCTCCAAAAGCACCAACGTGCCTCCACCACAAGCCTGACATTTTCTGAGAACCCACTTGTTCGCTACCCCGGCAGCTTTGTTGGCACCCATTCCATCCAGATGGAAAAAACACAAAGGGAAGCAAATAATGGAGTTGAGTTCATCTCCATTCTTCCTTCAGCTCCACTCACAGACCACTGTTTATTTATTTATTCTCGTTATTGCACGTCCTTGCCCTGTGACTGAACTTCTGTAATTGAATTCCCCCTACCTATGGAATCCCTGGGGGGAGGAGGGGGAGAGAAAAGGGAAAGGGAAAGGGAAAGGGAAAGGGAAAGGGAAAGGGAAAGGGAAAAAGGGAAACACCCAATCTTCAAGTTTTATGCCAAAATCCGAGGTGTTCCGTGGGGGTATGGCATGCTTAACTCAGCCTTTTGTGTCTTTTGGGGCTTTTTTTAAAACAGGGAAAAAAAAAATTCTGAAGTTATTCTCTTTTCAAATCAAAACCTATTATTAGAATCTTCACATTTTCTTCATTCTCGCCTTCATTTCTAAACAAGCAGGAACAGAAACCATCTTTCTTACTCCGTTTAATATCCCATATCAGTTTGGTAACATGAAAATTGAGTCATCCACAACAGCTGTCACTGAATCCTCATTAAACACAGACTCTTACACCTGAAGGTACAGGCTTCTTTTTGGCTCCTGAATTACCCCTCGGTAAATCAAACCTCACCAGAGACACATCTGTACCGTGCTCTCAAACTAAAGACAGTGTAGGGTTTGGAAAGGCAAGCAGGCTGAACCAAGAAAAGAAACCCTGTAAATACATGAGGCATCTTGAGAATAAAAATTAAATACAAAATGGGGTAAGTAAAGCACACAATTTTAAAATTATTATGTAAATACGTATTATGAGTAACTTCAGCAATGATTTACATGTAGAGCATTTTACCATCTTCAACCTACAAAAAGGGTATCATCTACTCAAGTTTGATTTTCAGTAGTGCTGCACTGATGGCATAAACTCTTCTGACTACAGCAGAAGCAAGTAAAGAGGTTGCTGCACTCTTCTATCCACTGCGTCTGCCCCCAGGTTTCTGTTCCACGGAACAGGTTCAAGGCAGGCGAAAGCCAACAGCGAGATGGACGAGAACAACACCCAGCGCACATAGGACATGTATGGCTGCCTAATCCAGGTCTTTGGCAGCCTGAAAGGCACCATCTGATGCATATGGTATACATACACGCCTCTGATATGTAAAAATGTATTTTCAACAAGGCTGTTGCAATTAAATAAGGAGAAGAGGAAGAAAAGTGGCCAGTGCAGATGGTCACAGTGGCCAATGACAACAGTTGATAGCTTTTGAATGGCTCAACAAAACAGAATCACAAAAATTAATGAGAAATCCCAACAGGAAGGTTAAAATGAAGACAAAAGTTTGAATGTAAAAAATCTTCAAAATAGCATTAGAAGGAAAAAAAAAAAAAAAGAACAAAACCAAAACCAAACCAAAAACCGCAAGAAGAGTTTGTTGTAAAAGCCGCAACTTACTAAAACTTTACTACCCATACCTACTGTTAAAACAGTTTGTCACAAGCATCCTTCTTTAAGGGAAGATGGCTTACTCTACAGATGTTACCTACTGCTAATAAATTTTACTAGCAACTGTGCCCCCCTGCCCACAAGACAGTTACTCATTAATCAGAGGCTGTTTTCCAAAAGAAACTGATGTCAGGGAAGGGTGGGAACTGAAAAAACAAACTTATCAACCTAATATTCTATTCATTACTAGGTACAAGAGAAAAAACACACACAAAAAAAGCGTGTTTTCGGTGCTGGTAACCCACTGTATTAATATGCTAAGAACCGTAGATAATGCAGGTAATTCACGTTTTTACAACGATAAGCAGTCACTCTCTAATAAATTTCTATGGCAGTCAATTTCTTATTAAACCAAGCATACAACAGAAGAAGATTTATTTACCCTAGTAAAAGTGTACAGCAGCAGATTAAATTCTCTTGGGTCAATGGGCAGACAATTATTTTTTTTGTATTTGCTACTAGGAAAAGATTTGCTGCATGTCTCAAACTTGTAAAGACTTTAAGAAAAATTACCCGAGGTGTTACCCATACTGCACTTTAAACTCAAACACATAAGCAACCATAGCATAGATGATTCTTCAACTTAAGCACTCTTAGCACAAGCTCTGCAGACACAAGACTGCCTGACCTGAATTAACTCTTTGCTAAACTGACCACGGAAAAGGAAGCAGAAAGTGGACAAAAACAAGATGGTTTCTTTATGTAGTTCCAATCATGGAAATAAATGTTAAGAACAAGAGAACTAGTTTTGAAAGGGTTTTTGATGACAAAGTAACCCGAAATGGTATTGATTCTTGCTGTATTTTTCCTTTCCAGAACCTTCCACATACCCCTCTTTTCTCACTATACTTGCTGCATAGTCAGTAGACTTACGATCTCGCTATACTCCATTTGCCTGAGTTTTGAGACCAAATGCAACATCTTAGATTTAACTGTTACCGTATGAGTATCTCTTTTCTCATTAGTATCTTCTTGCCACACAAAATTCAACGCAAGTAGGTATAAATTTTGAAATAAATGTCACACTAGTTCCAAGTGGCACAGTTGTATTTATCTGCATCACCAGCACCTTAAACAAGCAGCAAAGCACAATATGCCCTATTTATTTCTGAGGTGCTGACTTACACTTAATGCTAGTATGTTCCTGTCAACTCAGTTATATACTCTAAGAAACAAAGATATTTGAACCAAAGCAAAAGGAGGACCAGAGGAATGTCCTGAAAGTAATCACTCAGTTGATGGGAAAATCCTTTTGTACTTGGTTCTTTAAAAAAAAAAAAAAAAAAAAAAATTATTCCTCCTATCAGTGTATTTGAATGAACATTAATAACAAAATTGCTTCCGCTCCACATAAAGTGTGTTGATATTACATTACACAGTATGCAGTCATGTTTGCATATGAAGGATAAAATAAAGCGAGAATATGATGCAAGCACTGGTGAGGTTGCATGTGAATTCAGATCAGGGACCTCAGCCATGTTAAAGCTGACCTTTTAGTTTAACCCAGCAAATACAAATCAACCCAGCAAGTAAAAAAAAGTCTCAGCCCAGATCAGCTCTCTGATGCTGTTAACGATGCAGCTGCTTTTAACACTTAAGCCAGCACAAGACAGGGCAGAAAGGGGAAGAGAACAGCTTCAAGACTAATGTGTTGCATACCAGCCTTTCAATACCCACTTGCATTACCTGTACAACTACAGCACTGAGCTAGATCAGGGAGCTTAACCTCCAGATACATATTTAGGAGGATCAGTGCTTTATTAAACTCAGCTCCGTGAAATGGCTGACAAAACAACCACAGGAACACCAGGGCTGCTGCGCAACAGCCTTCCGTTTTCCAGGTGTGAATGTATGAGTCAAGGACATGCTGCAATGGTCAGGCAGACCTTCCAGAGGTTGACAAAGCACTACAGGTCTCCCATAAAGTCAGCTTCATCTGGTTATTCAGGCTTTTTAGGGACAGGGCAAGGAGACTGTTCCAAAAATGAAATATATTTGATATCTTCAAGTGTATGCCTTCTTAATTATTTTTAAATGCTCATAATCGCTCCTCTGACATAAAAGCAATAGGTGCAATAACATTAATTACATATATAATAATATGTAGTTATTTCTTGACAGCTTCAAAAATAAAGTGCTGTAAAGAAGCAGATTAAAGATCTAATTTAACTTCTGGTTTTGGACTGTACTAGAGTATACAGTGGTGGAAGGACCCTGAAACACACACTGCTTTAGGACAGAGTATTAAGAAGAAAGGGAGACAGAATTTGCCTCCACAATTGCTCTGACAATACCAAGTTCCTAATGTGAAATTTTATTTAAATACTTCCAGACTTTTGTACTCAATTACAGATAAATGTTGATTATACTTGGTATTATGAATTCAATACCATGAATATTAGTACAGAAAATACAGAAATTCATACTATCCCATCCTTTTAAAAACACTTCAGTGAACATACTGCAGTATGCACAAACATTTTACTCTCTATTTAAAAAAAAAAGAAAAAAATTATTTGTGGTAGCTCATATAAATATATATACATACTAAGCTTTTTGCCAACTGACCTGATGGTAATCAAGCATGTTATTACTAAACATTACTTTGGTGCTTTAAACTGGATGACAAACTTTATTCTATAACAATATCAAGTTTTCCTGGTCACATGAAGCCAGTTACATGCACTTAAGCTGTAGAAGTTTTCTATGGAAATTGTCTACTCACTCATCTATTTGGATTATCCATTAATTTAGTGACTTGGTATCTATTTTAAATATACCAGGAAAATGAATTAAAGAACAGTATATTTATAACCCACAGCTGATTTGGATGGCTGTTGTGTTGTATGCCCAGCCAGCAACTCAGCACCACACAGCCACTCACTCACTTGCCCGCATCCAGTGGGATGGGGGAGAGAATCAGGGAAAAAAGGTAAAGCTCGTGGGTTGAGATAAGAACAGTTGAATAGAACAGAAAGGAAGAAACTAACAATGACACTAATAACAACAGTAGTGACAATAATAATAACAAAAGAATTGGAATACACAAAACAAGGGATGCACAATGCGATTGCTCAGCACTCGCTGACCAATGCACAAGCACTGCTCCTCCCCCAGCCAACTCCCCCCAGTTTCTATACTGGGCATGACATCCCACGGTATGGAACACCCCTTTGGCCAGTTTGGGTCAGCTGTCCTGGCTGTGTCCTCTCCCAGCTTCTTGTGCCTCTCCAGCTTTCTTGCTGGCTGGGCCCAAGAAGCTGAATAAAGTCCTTGACTTAGTCTAAACATGACTTAGCAACAACCGAAAGCATCAGGGTGTTGTCAACATTCTTCTCATACTAACCCCAAAACACAGCGCTGTACCAACTACTAGGAAAGACAATGAACTATCCCAGCCGAAACCAGGACAGTGGCTCTACTTAATATTCAGTTATCCCAAACAAACACAAAGTGTCATCATCACGAAGTTGAGTACTGCATCAACTAAAAAGGTCAGACTGCTGAGAAAAATCCATGTATAGTGTGCCAGAGTATTCTTAAAGGAATATAACAATTGAAGCTTGAAATGGCTTAGCCTAAAACTAATTGCATCTTACATAAACATGATTTGCAAAATTCATGTCTCTGCATTTGATAATCAAAGAGAATAGTTATTTGTGACAAGGACCAACAGAGAGAAGCAGCCCCTTAAGGGGTCACAGATTATCCCAAAACTCAAAAGAAAAATTTCTAATCTTTAGCAGAGGTTGACAGCATTAAAGCCTTTCCCCCCTCTACCCCCAATCATTTTTGCTATAGAGACAGAAAACTGATTTCCCTGGCCCTATTCTTTCCTGAAAATAAAATAAAAAAACAAAACAAAACTTGAGAAACTGTATTAGGAAAAAAATAAACAGAATAAAAAAACCCAAACACTAGTTCTGCTTGGCATATACCAAACAACTGGTGGTTTTGCTCATCTAAACCTCTTCACTAAGTATTAAAGACAGCTTACAAGTAATCATTTGTGGGTTTTAATTACATAGTACAGTATGACTTCACAGTGAATACAAATAATAAATGTACCTTCCTGTGCAGCTTATCAGCATTTAGTATCTAGGGATTACAGTAACTTGTAGAGTTTATAACTTCCAACATAATTTGAAAATACACACAACAACAAAGAAGCTAACCTAAGCAAACTATAATGTAGCCACACTAAGCTGCCAAAAGTCACCTACAAATACAGTCATTCAAATTTGATGCAGCTTCCCTGTCTCATGAGAACTAGTATCTGATGACCAATCTGACCATTTGGGGACACACACTTCAAACAGTAACACCCCAAAGCAGAGAAGTCTGGAGCACAGCATTCCAAATACACCTACCGGCAAACTAGTTTGGATTAGATGACTCTCTCCTTTTGCCGGTTACCAGCAGTCACACCTGTCTTCAACCCAGATATGAAATACTGATCTTGAACAAGGTATGCAGAAATTGTCACATTTATAACGCTTAAATAATTTTCAGTAAATATACTAGATACACTAGATACTCTGATCTCAACTGATTGCATTCACTCCTTGAATCCTTAAGGAAGAATTTCAAACACTGAAGTACCAAATCCGAAACCAGGCACAGACAATAAATTGTGCATGAATTCAACAACAACTCAAAAATACTGTTAAACACATGAAAATAAATTATAATGTATACAAAAAGCTGATGAAATTTCCCTCCAACAACAATTTTAGACAAAGCTGGTTTACCCTGTTTATCTCTTCTGTCCTCACACACACTTCACCGAGAACATCAAATGTTTCCTAGACTACTGGAGAAAGAAAAACACATAGTTCATGCAAGGGAAGTGGAAACAT
>JAVKLA010000052.1:12906195-12918493 GCA_034782735.1 Sagittarius serpentarius
AAGGGAAAGGGAAAGGGAAAGGGAAAGGGAAAGGGAAAGGGAAAGGGAAAGGGAAAGGGAAAGGGAAAGGGAAAGAGGCGGGGGAAAGGGGAGCAGGAAAGGGGGTAAAAGGAAGGAAAGAGGTAACAGAAGGGAAAAGAAGGGAGAGGAAGGCAAGGCAAGGCAAGGCAAAGGGAGAAAAGCGTTCACACTTTGAAAAGGGATGCCCAGGTCTTCAGCAGTAAGACAAAGCTATTAATTGCAGAGAAGTGCAAGCTTCAGACTGTTCTCTGGGAATGCCCCTCCTCATCCTCCTCGCCTGACAGGACAGGCGCAGGGAAGAGGTGAGCACAGTGCACAGGTACTTGGCAGGGGAGGGCTGCAGTCCTTTGGAAGCATTTCACAAACATCCTGCTTAAATCTATAGAGATATTTATGCCTGTACCTCAGCCCTGAAAGGCAGCCGCAGCTCACAGCGAGATCATTTCACCCGCCACTTGATGACAATCATGCCTGGGGTAAAAGAGGCAGCTATACATACTGATGGACTGCAAAAGCAGCAGTGCATGGTGCTGGTGAGCACTTTGATTTCCCCAGACAACTACGTAAGACCCCTGCGTAGGCTATTGTCTCGGCAGAGATCCACTTGCTGAGTGCTCTCTGAAATGTATTTTCACACTCTCTTTAATATTGCTGAGGGAATGGCTTCATTACGCTTCTCCAGATGTCTTCTGACCGTGTCTAACCCAGGAGGACCCAAGCTCTGGGAGAGCATTTTATGTTTGCCTAACAATGCACCCTGTTTGTAACTCTGTCCAGTGTAGCAGGCAAAGTACTTTTTGCCAAACCCTTTGCCTGCCAACCCCAGCTCTCTCACATACACCCAGGTATGTGTTTTTTGTCCTCTCAGTTTTCTCATTCACTGAGCCACAGATAATTATTGAGCTGGGAATGATAAAAGACAGGCCAGTTAATAAAATAAAGGAAAACAAGAATAAAAATATGATCAGTTTGTGCATCAGCCAAAATGCACCTGTGACTTAGAGGCGGCGGACGAGCTCAGCTATCTTGAAGATGCCCTTGTCTGTCTTTCATAGTGTCAGGGAAGGAATAGTCCACCCACAAATTTAAGGGTCCCTCAAGCCCTCATATTTGTGTAGACTCTTCTAATTAGTTTTTCCCCCTTCGCTGAGCCAGCTGAACTATTTTCTTAAGTCTGACAAAGGGGGTGCACGTTCCCCTTGCATTATATCAGACTGCATACCAAGGAGACCTTGTGCAGAAGAGATGATGAGATGTTGCATCCTCTGTCTGAGGCTCAGGTTAAGGATGTGCGCCAAGAGACGGGTCTTGGGAGCTTCCTGCAGAACCAGACCTGAGGTGGATTGACAAGGACAAAGAATGGGCAAAAAGTGATCTTTCAAACAGCCAAGACTTAGGTGTCAGAGGTGGCTCAGGTGGGACTCCGTGGATTTGAGGCCAATTCACTGGTGATTCCCAGTTCAGTCAAGGCTTCCACAAAACAGAGCATGAATCAGATAGGGAAATCTGTGGCCTTAAAAACTCTTGATGAGTGACTGTTATAAGAATATTTCTTAGATTCCCAGCCATTTTCCCTGGGTTTTTTATCCAGATGATACCAACGCATACAAACAGCATTGGGAGGTATTTCTTAATGCCTGAGTTTGTCGCCATTCTTAGGATTTCCTATCTTCAACGCTATAGCCATTTTTCATTGTTCTGTGTCATTTCTGTCTCACTCAGCGCAGCGATGAAAGCAAAACTGTGGCTCCAGCAGGAGTGCATGGAATGACTGACTGTTCTTCTGCAGGTGGTGGTGGTCAAAATGGAAGAGAGCAACAGGACAGGGACAAAGCTCTTGCCCTCCAGTTCTCTGTGCTTTGAGACGGCGAACAGAACTGCTGCTGCTTACATCTCCAGGCTACCTATCTCAGTTATTTACCCCCCAGCCTCTGCTGGGCAGTGGTCTTGTCACTTTTAAGAGACACAATCAGAAGAGCACTCAGCACCAACAGTAACACCGCGGACAATTTATCAGCAATTCCACAAAAACTGCTCATGATTGCAAAGACATCACTGTCCCCTAGTTAGCCACTGTTCATGGCTAGTCATTACGGTAATGGGAATTTCAGAGCCACGTAGCTGGTGAGTAAATCTGGACTATGTTCGAGTAAGTCCTCTGGTAATGTAAAGCAGCACCACTCCACTGCAAATCCTTGTTTGCTCTGCTCATTGTTTGCTACACATGATTCATTGTGCTCCTAATCCATCAAAGGAGAAGGAGCCTGGGAGAGCGGGGGGACAGATGAAGGGCAATGTTGTGAATTACAACGTGAAGGTGATTTTTGCTCTTTATTGTTCAGTGTGTTTGCCATCGATACAGATTATTATTTGGGTCTTAGTTTACTTTCAAATCCAATCACAAATGAGTAGGTGTTGTAATATGGTACAAAGTGTTCATACCTGATAAATCCTGCTTGGCTCAAGTACCTGGCTCAGCTGAAAGCATGCCAGCATGCTGAGAGTAATTAGTCAAAGTCCCTTCTCTGACCAATCATTTATGCAGGACCAGAGGAAATGTTTGTGACACAGAAGTCATCTTAGTGATTCCTGCTTCCATCAGCTGTAGGCGTGGGCGCATTGTGGGCTCTGGATTCTTCAGCGTTTTCATAGCATTGCCAATCTGGACTGAGAGAGGGAAGACTGTTGTTCTCTGCATTGTACCACAGGCTCCTGTGTACTTGATCAACCGAAGACACAGAAATACCCAGATATGAATGCAAAATAACCTATATTCCCAGTGCATCAAGTATACACCTGCAAGATAAACAGATTTTTGACTTTTCAGTATGTATCACACAGTAAATATCGTAGAACAACACTACATTGCCCAGAAGTTACAGGTTCACAGTAGAAGATCACCATTAATATGATCACCATATGTTTTTGGCTTCCCAAAAGACTTGTGTCTTAAATTCCCCTGCACACTTCAAAGAGAATAATCTGTGCTTATAGGTGTAGTACTTGTGTGCACTGAAAAATTGTCAGGATCCCAGGGGTAGATTCATACCTGAATAGTACCTGTGCTGTAATACCTGAAAAAAACGAGTGCCTGAAAAAAACAGAGACTTAAGTGATAAAGCTCTGTCCCCTCTATTGTGCCAGCTCCTCCCACACCCTGCTATGGAGGGGCTGAACACTCTTTTTGTAGGCTTTGGACAGGATCAGTCTTTTTGGCTAATTCCTATATGTGCTGTCTCCACAGTCGTCCTGTTTCCTATTTTGCAAGACTAAGGTACAGTTTCCATAAAGAAACAAGTTGTGTTTGTATACAAATACGCACCACACAACACATGTGCATGTTGGCATTCAGGTCTTTACGCCTCCCTGTCGATAAATATGCAGCACAGAAACACTCTTAGAGCTACAGGCATTCAGCACAGTAGATCTCCATCCCAGCCCTGCAAAAGGCAAAGGTTTGAACGATTTATAGTCATCCCATTAGGGCTGCAGGCAGCTAGGTATATATGTGGCTACAGATGTGTTTACAGTCTTCACAGTCATGCTAACTTGAGGTACAAAATTTTACGTACCATGCATATGTGCATGGCCCACAATGCATGCATACCTTTCAGCATGATATTCATACATGCAGTGGTAGCCTGGGCAAAACGTGCATGCACCTGCTTGTTCATGCTGTACAGTCAGACATATAAACCTAAGGTAAACACACACAAAATCCATTCCTAAATAAACACAGGAATATGGAACATTTTCCTATATATTTGCAGCAGACACAAGCTTATGTGTGTAATGAAGTCCATGACACGTAGGATCCTAATTGCTTTTGTGAAGCCAGGTGCCTGCAGACTCAACATCTACATAAAATATCCAGATCACACTAGCGTTTTCTGTCCATAACTCTCCTGATCCCCTATGTGGAAAGCAGGGCTGCATTAAGAGCCCTCAGACAGCAGAGCTGATATTGCCAACCAAATTGAAGACATGGCTTTGCAAGATGTTTAAAATCTAGCAAATCTGTAGCTAACATACAAATCTCCAGAGCACTGGTAGAAAAAATTTCAGATTCTTTTCCAGACCTAGAATTTTGGCATGGGTAGCCAGCTAGTTATTTCAAGAAAAATCAGCTGCAAATGATCAGTTTAAGGCATTTTCAATCTCTGAGTCACAAAGAAGCTGAATACTTCCACATGCCACATCTGAGGGGCTTGGATTGGGGTTTGGGCTGCAGAAGGGGTCTTTAAAATTGAACAGACAGGCATTGGGTAGAAAAGCTGCTTCAGCTATCATTTTTATTAAGCCTAAAGGAAAGGTGGGGCAAGGAAAAAAGGAAGCCTCTGTAATCACTAAATCGCCTTGTAAGACTGAAAAGGAGAAACAGCAGGTTAGATGACTTCTGGGGCCAAAGTGGAGAAAACCTGGATGTCCAGTAGGTGGTCTCCTCTGCCTCATGCAGAGGAAGAGCAGGGAGCTTGTGGACACCTCAAGTTTCACCATGCAATTACTGCATCTGGTTGTGTGCGCTGCATAGGCAGCAGGAACCTTCCCCCAGCTCTTATTCAGCCCAAGTCTCATTTTATCAATACCATTATCTTGCACCAGTGAACCCCTCGTTTTCTCCTAAAACCCCTGGTATTAGTTCTTTGGTGCTTTCACGAATGCTTTTTGCAATGAAAGCACCACTTTCTACAATATTACTGGAGTAGGGGCTTATTCAAACAAACAGCATGGAGAAAACCTATCCCTTTCTTACTTTGTTTTGTAGCTGCACATTGCTTTGTACTTGCCCACTGTGGGCACGCCCATGGGCTGAATTTTTCTTTTCACTTTATTTTTTTTAAGTTTTCATTTGTTTGACTAGTGTCAGATTGACCAAGGAGCAATTGAGTTCCCAGCATGGCTTATAATACTCAGCAGTGTTTTATCCTTTCACTTAAGGATCAAATGCAATAACTGGGGGACTGAAAAGATGGGGAAGGATTTGATGGATACTAACAACGCCTGTAGTTAGCAGTGGGTCCTGGTGGCAAAATGATCCAGAAGCCAAAAATACAGAAAACCAAAGGGTGTTCTGAGCTGCCAACGGGGTTTGCTGTACGGTTAGCCTTAACCTGTGACAAAGCAAAAGACATCAGGGTTTCAAGGCATTAGTGGATTCCCACAGGGATCAGGAAGCAATTTCTTTCCATGTGTTGCACAATTAGTCTAGTGAAAAATGGCTTGGGGGTAGAGGTCATTTTCCTCTGAATCGTTGCAGACTGGCCACTGCCAAAGGCAGGAGACAATGCAAAATGCATAGGTGATCTCAGGAGATACGGCAAATCCTGCGCTCCCACTTAATGCAGAAGCCTAAGCTCTCGTGGTACCTCCCCCAAGGAAAGTGGAGTTCGGCACAATTTCCACATGTATTTGTAGTCAATAATTGATGAGCTCAGTGAGTTCCTAGCATAGTAGTTGCTTCCAGCCATTTCCTTTATTTAAATGTAATTGTTTGCTTAAAACCGTAAAATGAAAGCCCAGAGGGAGCCAGAGAGTTTGACCTACTGTGCCCACTGTAAGAGATCCACAGCCGCAACAGGGATTTCACTGCTCTGCAATGCTGACACTTTCCAAAAGTTGCTGTTAAGCCCAGAACTAAAGCTCTCTCCCTTTTGCTAAAGGAGCCTCCATGGCCTCTTGGCAAATCATGCCATATAACACTCATTAAGTGTTCTTGTTCTATTTAATAAGGTCCACACATTATATATATTCACTTGCCTAGCCATCATGCAGCAAGCCTAGCTTGCCACGATCCCAGAGAAACTTCTCAGACAAGTGAAGAGATCGGATGCATCATTAAGTCATCCAGGTGATCTGTTGGAGCCTTTGTCTCATCCTAAAAGTGGTATTCAGTCGTGATCCGTTGTCAGGTGACAAAGGCCAGAAAGCAAGGGACAGACACTAGATACCTTCCCTGTGTGACCCTTGCAGTGTAATGAGCACCCAGAAGCCTTGGTGATTACATTCCCCAAGCTTCCAGCATCTGCGAAGTTAAGGTGAGATTTGTACAGAAAATATGTTTCTTTGCAAGCTTTCCACTGCTTCCTGCTGGCACTTCTGCATGGGCTGGAAATACCATGAAAATACCCTTAGTCAGAGATATTTCAGTACTCTGCTTTTTATCTGGATCTAAGAAATACAGCCAGATGAAAGCAGTGCATAAAAGGAAAGAAGGAGTTTCCTCTCCCCATCTCAGGAGCCTGATTCCGATTCGGTGTGCGTTAGATACGCAGTTCTGCAGCAGTCTTACCCACTCAAACACCACATGGGCTCAGTGTATCAAGCAGCCATGTCAGAGCTGTCTGTAGGTCTGCCCTACAGCCATTACTCTTTGGACCCTTGGGCATCCCAGGAAGGTGCACCCGCTTAGCCCCATACTTGCCATCCTCTGCTGCGGCTCTCACAGGGGCATCCCCGCAGCGCTTGGCAGCCCAGTACGCTCCCATGCCCTCCCCTTCCTGGGGCAGGTCCCTCACAAAACACCTCCTGATCTATGAAGCCAGGTGGAGTGTTTGCCATGCAAACCCCGTCCTCGGGAGACATGGTCTGGATGCACACAGCCGTGTTTCTGGGCTGGTTGCCTTTGGGCAGAGAGTGATTCAGGAGACAGCAGCTTCCCTCAGGAAAATTCAGGCATATCTGACCAGTCCAGGAGGGTGAAACGTGCTGTTTGCTTTGGCCCTGATCCTGCAAAGACCAAGTGGTGTATTAACTTTATGCACCGCAAATAGCGTGACCGCAGCTGTTACAAAGGCATATAGTTCATCTCGCTCCTCATCCTTGCTCTGCAAAGCAGCTTGACCCTGGACTGACCCTCCATGTCTATTCCTGAGAATGTTTGTAACGGAGACAAAGCCTGGCTGGGAAAGCAGAAGCACATCTGGCTGCAGGATGCTTGTGGCACCTGAGGCAAACCCCCACGTATTGTGTGCGTGTGGTTAAACCTGCGCTGTGTGTGCTTGATAGCTGGGTATCAGCTAGGTATATGGCTATGTAATTATACCGCAATTAAATTTAATAGCTTTGCTAACAGCTCAACTGCAGGAGAGTTTGTCTAAGAATTTTTGTACTGGGATTATTAACCTTTTGATGGCTTCACACATCTATTTACACTTATATACTGTCCCCTAAAATTATATTTACATTCCATCCAGAGGTTTATAAAAACATTTTTGTTGTGATTGTTCTTTTATAAGCCAGCATTGCTTAGAGCAAAACTAATCAAGCAGGGTATGATGCACAAGTGGGGCGAGTCCTGTATGCTAACGTCCATGACAGGAAGGTCTTGGTCCCATGAGCTGCGTAGTCCTCTGGAAGCAGTGGGCTTAGCCCTCCCAAAACACAGCAAGGAAGGTCTGGGGTTCCCTCAGGAAAAGACGTAAGGTGGCACTGAGATTTTGCAGAGGGAGGCAGTAAAAGGCTGCTGAGTTGTAGCACAAAAGCCTACATTTCAATTTGAGATCAGTAATTTCCCGTCACCTGGTCTGTGCTCCCTCACCTAACGGACTGTGGCGAGAGAGCTGAGGGCTTCCATCTTAAGGTGCAAGTATGAAACAAACCCGTGCGCTGGGAAGAGCCACCAGCTGGTCCATGGCAGCAGCAGGAGCAAGAGCAGTAACCCAGGTTTCCATCAAACAAGATGCTCTTCTCTCCAGATAATTCTTTGCTTCAGTAGGTTCTCCAGGGACACAGTGGAATATATCTTATCTCCAAGGCTCAGACTGTCATGCCAGTTTAGCATACAGTGAATTTCCACCCTTTTCCTGGTTCAGTTTACAGGAATCTATCGATCTCTTTATTTTAACCTTTCGTACTGTGTAAAGTCTATGTTTAGGCATCCTCATTTCTCTCTATTTATTAAGAGGAATGATTTCTGGTTTGCAGATTGGAATCTGCTTAAGCTTTCACTGTGATTTATAAAGTCCTCTCTCTCCTACCACACCAGGATTTGTTTTTCTGTTTTAACTTGTTTTCAGCTTCATAATGATTTTTAATCAGACAACAATTAATTATGCAAATAAGAAGAATGGACACTGAGGGGTTGCTACATCTACTGTATTACAGTTATTTGGATTTCAATAATTCTGTCCTCTTTTTTCTTATATCATTTGAAGGCCTGTTACCACAAATGTTTAGCAGCTTGTTTAATAGTCGATGTGGAGGAGCACAGTCACTGGACATGGTACAGCCCAGTGGAGAGAGCTTTGTGCTAGAAGACATGATACATCAGCTTTTTATGGAAGTGGTGTTTATGGGCAATGAAAGATATTAAACTTTATCCTGTCACTGCATCATACTAAAAAAGAAGACAAGGGTCCGGCCTTTGGCTACAAGAAGCCTTCAGGCTACTAAGACCCATGGCACCAACCTTTATTCAAAAAAGATACAAGCTTTGGTAAATATACTGAAAAAGAAGGAATAAAAAATCATCTTTTCACCTTAACCCAGATACTAGTTTTCACTTTCATGCATCATTAGTGTGACATTTTTTAGAGAATACTGGAGTATTAGGAATTAATCTTTTCAGGGAAAAAGAAGTCACTTGATGACATGATCCGTTTGATGATGCCAGCTATCTCCTTATAGAAGACATTGCATCTTCCAAGCCATTCCTTAGCATATGACTGCCCCAGAGTATGGCAGGTGTCACCTCTAGTCCTTTAATTTATGCAGACTCTGGTAGGGAGCACCTGCATCACTGGAAGTTTTAAAACCAGTGTGGTGATCTATGCTTTAACTGCAAGATTGTTTCCCGGTGGGCATGGGTGAACTGGAAGGTATCTTCAGTCTTCATGTTTGAGGCAAACCAAAGAAATATCATGTTATTGCTCTTTGAGTGCTCTCTTCTAATTGAAGTGGAGGTTTTGGAGGCATTTCTCCCCACTGCCATCTATACAATGCAGTTTTCCATGAAATGTATAATGATGCATCAATAAATCACTAGGCAAAATAAATATGCGGAACTTTCAGTCATGAATGTTGAGAGACATAAACCTTTTGTAATTGATAAATAATGTCTTCAGGATCAATATCTGGCAGAAGAACCTATAGAGTAAGTCTGAATCATCTGTAACTACTCAGGAATGACTGATGCTTTAAAAACAAGCCTGAGTACCAGCCAAGTGTATAAATTACAACTTTAATATAAGGTAGGTACCCAATGGCTTGAAACAGGATCTGCTAGTGGCAGATGCTGGCCATTTGGTGTTTCATGAGCACTAACACATTCTTTCATCGTGTTGAGATAGACATAAAGGGAAGAGTATTACTCCAGCTTGGGAATATATCGCACACAATTCAGAGATGGGCTGTCTTGCTTTCTCCTGTCTTTAGTAGTCCTGGCAGCTGCTGTAACTAAAATAATGAAGATACAAAATCCATTGAAAGAGGGTGCAGGAGTGGGCCTTTGGGATGTATTCCTACATGTGTGCAATTAATTCCAATAGCCCAAGCAGTGACTGCTGCAGCCCACAGAGAGAGCAGGCTGCAGTAGCTCTTGTTATATTGTGAATCCAGGGGGGAACTGATATACAGAGCAAGTAAAATAATTGAATTCTCCATTCAAGCTTTGAAATTTGGGGATGAAGCTAGACCTCACTGCTGAGATTATCCTGTCCAGTATATTTGATAGATCTCTATGGGGGGTGTGTGTGTGGATATAGATGTTAGATGCACTATATGTCCATTATAGATTGTCTCTACACTGATACATGCACAGTAACTAAAAGGACAAGTGTAAATACACAAACAAATTCAGGCAGCTCAGATTATGTGCTGAGAGACCCAGTTATCATAAAAAGACCAATAAGAAAGAGTAGAAGGACATTTGACTGCTGGAATGACTCTTGTTTCCTTTTCATTATTCTTAATAAAAGGAGATGGTGCCGAAAAATTGTGTTTCCTTGGTTATTTTTCCCAGGAGGTACTTTATAAAACACAGAATATATAACAGACTGTGTTGTAAGCAAATACCTTATTAAGTGAATATAGTTAGAAAGGGTAACACAAATGAACAGCAATATTTTTCCCCTTTACACTTAGTAAAAAGTGCAATAGTTCTTGATATGGATTTAATAGCAGCTACCCTAAGAGTGGTGAGAAAAAGAATCTCACAGCCATGGTGCATACAAGAACTTTTAAAATACTAGTACTGGATCATTAGCGACCAAAAAGATATCGTAAGACTCTTTGATTAGGCAGCAATAAGATTTCAACCGTCAGATCTGGCAGTGAATAGAAGGCATTTCTTTTAGAGTCCAAAAATGCAGATCTCTAGGAAACCACTTAAGGCCATGCTTAACAGTGGTATCTATGCATGAGCCATTGATTTCCAGTATTTAAGGACCAAGTTCAGCAAGGTGCTTAGATATGTACTTGCACTGCTCTATCAGGGCCGATTGCAAAGCACAGACCCTTGAGCAAGCCATCCCCCCTCTGCCCCAGACCCCGAGCCCAGGAGTCCTGCCCTTCCCCGCTGTTGCCTTGAACGGTCTGTGGGATTCAAGAGAAATCTGACCCAAAAGACCAACTGTTGCCTTGGGATCATGGGCTGGGTTCCAGCAGCAACTCTATAGGAAGTGTTATGTGAAACACTGTATTTGGGGTGGTTTCCCACTGTGCAAACTGGCTCCTCATTTGTTCTAGATTCACAAACTTTCCAGTGCAGCCAGCCCATAACTTGACTCGTAACTCGTAATGTAGGTAGTGCTATCCTGAGACGTGGCCCAGGGCACCGAGCAGAGCCAAGGCCGGACACGTTACACTCGATGTGCTGCTAGTCAGCATGAGGGCCTCCACAGCTCTTCAAATGACCCCACTTTTAGGCATATAAGTTGGAAACGTAAGTGCTCAAGATTTCCACTGTAGTCAACAAAGAGAAGGTGGCACGTCCAGAGGGCAACTGAGATGTAGGTGAGCTGCCTCCTCAAGGTGCCTGGCTCTTTTATTGACTAAACAAGAAAACACTCTGAATTAGTCCCTTAATCTAGGCACATCAAGTGCCCCAAGTTAGCTGAGATGAATGTTAAGCTTTGGGTAGTAAAGAAAATTTGAAACAAAGTGCTAACTGGGGATGCGCTTGTCCAGTGTTTCTCTGGGAGGGAATTTTCAGCTCACAGGCCTGTGTCCATGCGTACAGCTGCTGACTGAATGCAATTGGGTTCATGAAAGAAAAACATCAGTTGACACAAGCTTATCAGCGGCAGCGACACGGTTGCCTGATGCTCTTGTGATCCAATAAAAAGGTTTCTGTGTCAGAAGGCAAAAGGGGCGTCCTTTAGTGAAAAGCCCACCAAAGCGGGACACTTACTGGTTACACAGCCTCGTTCTTGCAGGACAAGCTCCGCCAGCCAGGGAATAAACCTGAACAGCAGAGATAAAGTTGTATTGTTTCCACTGATGCTAGATGACTTTTTCAGTAGCAGCCATTCTATTCAGTTACATTATTTTTTATTATTATTTTTTCCTCAAGGATTTGAGTCATCTTCAAAAGGAATCCACCCCCTCCTTACTGCTATCATTCTAGCATCATTCGGTAATGCCTGCAAAAACAAACAACAAAACCTGAGGAGGAAAAGAATAAATTTTTTTTAAGGGAAAAAAAAAAGAAACAGCCAAAACCAACCAGAACTTTTATTTCTTGTTGAGTAACCATATTCCATGAGGCATGGCGAGCAGACATTAAATTCTCACTCGACTCAAAGGCAAACCATTATTCTGTAATTTTGTATGTAAATAAGATGTATTAGGAAATCGCTCAAGCAATTAATTAAACAGCTGTTACAGAATAAGTGATAAAGGAAACAGGGGGGTGAATATGCGGAATTTTCCTTGCACAGGCATCAGTATGCATATATTTATTTATTTATTCCTTGCGTAGATGTGCATTACAATTCCTGCATACCTTGGTATCAGCTCTGAGCGTCGTCAGGTGGATGTTATCCCGTGTTGCTGGATCCTGACTTCATTGCTACAGCAAAAGGAATGGGGAATTAAGATGATTTGGAAGGGGACAGGGGTCTGTGGTTGTTGCCATGTGAAGCTATTGGTGGCATGACCAGCAGCCTGCATGCATGGCCTACACTTTAGCTGAAGGAGGGACTTCATTAGCTTTCAGAAGCAATCTTTTGAATCTGAGGGGTGCAGTGACCTGGGAATGATGTTGTCGTGGTTTAACCCCAGCCAGCAACACAGCACCACGCAGCCGCTCACTCGCTCCCCCCACCCAGTGGGATGGGGG
>JAVKLA010000052.1:12918593-12996265 GCA_034782735.1 Sagittarius serpentarius
ATACTGAACTGAAAACACAGCGCTGTACCAGCTACTAGGAAGACAATTAACTCTATCCCAGCCGAAACCAGGACAGATGTGCTGACCCTAAGTCAAATGGTAACATCAGCCTTGCTGTCTTCACATGGACACTTATTTGGAGGGAAGCCTACAATTTTTTAACCCAGGCCACGTATTTCACACAGAAGCCATGTAGTAAGGCAAATAGTCTTGGGAGGGTGAAAGTCTCCAGGCCAAATACCAAAGGATGCCCAGGCCTTGGCCACTGCTGAGATCAAGCCAAAGCAATGAAAGGCACATAGCAAAGGACAGTCTGGGACTGATGAGCGAGTGAGACAGGACAGATGAAAGGTATAAGGAAAAATGGCACCACAGAGATGAGATTTGACTAACAACTACTCAAGGCCATAAGCTCACTAAAGACTTCAAGTCTGCCATTCCCAGATCCTTCCAGGTGGACTGTCCTTTCGTTCATCTCCCTGGAAGCATTAGCTGTGCTCCATGAATGGAGCAGGATCAGGCCCTCGGCAGGGCTTCCCTGGAGCTGGTGCGTGCAATACATTTCTGAGGTGTAACAGGAAGAAACTGTAAAGCTTGGCCAGCGTGAAAGGAATCGCAGAAAAATGAAGCTCAGTCCACATTTTCACTCTGCTTGTTCTGCTAGTCTCCCTTTCCCTCTTTCCTTGCATAGCATTTGGTCTGACTTGCCATCTTGGAAAGATCCCTCTCACTCGGAAAGGTCTGCAGCTTACAGGTATATTGAGGATGTCTACTCCTGACAAAGCCAAAGCAACTGAGGATGCTAGTTATGGTCTTCTGCTTCTGTCTCATACTCCTGCTGTTCCTCACTGATGGGACTGGTCTCAGATTCATCTCATGCACATGTTCAGCCCTTTAGGTGGAAGACCACTGTTTCATTTTCAACAGCCTTTTCATTTCAGTAGCAGGCTTGGCAGCTGTCTTCACAGCTGTTTCCATTTGCAGCGAGAACAGCCTGTACCACTGCCGCACTGCAGGGCCGTAATGGACGTGGTCCAGCTCTAGACAAGGTCCAAATTGAACAGAAGCCTTCCAGCTTGCGATCAGCACTTGTGAGGAAGGGAGGCACAAACGCTTTGATGGCCTTGAAAGGTAGAGAAAGGCTTGCAATGAGCAGCTTTAAGGGATTCAGTCTCTGGGATATATTCATGCTTCCACAGAGGTCAGCACAAGGCAGTGTATCAGAGCCTCTCTCAGCCTTTGAGTGTTTCCATCCTTTCAGCTCAGTAGAATGAATGCACTGGGTGAGTGGCTGCAAACTGAACCTTGTGTAGAGATGGCCGTGTTGTGGGAACCAGGGCCTTCAGAGTATCCGCAGCAATTTGCTTAGCTCTGAGACCATGTTGTGTCATATTCCCAGCCTTATTAAAAAGAGCTCACTGCCTCTCCAGTAGAAAGGATAAGAGCCTTGAAGAGATGAAGGATTGTTCTGGTTAGTCAAGGAAGTAATTTTAATTTGCAACATTCGGCTTCCAACTGTTCAACAATAGCAAGAGGTTAACAATGTGGAACTGGGTCTCGCTCAGCAGAGACATTTTGCTCAGTCGCTGTGCACGTCACTGTCGGTCCTCAGGCAGCTCTTTTCTCCTGCTCCCCCCTCCCCAGCTGAAGGGAGCTTATGCCGGGACTCCCGCCCCTTGGCAATGCCATGGACATCTACCTGTTTGCAGTTTTTAAGGCAGTGTCAAAATGAACTGGATTTGAACCTGAAAGGCAGTAGCAGACTTTTATCACTCTGCTCTGACCTTGTGGCCAAAATGTTCTCATTCTGTTGTAAGATCCAGGGTTCTTTCTCCAGTCCCATGAGACTGCTTTTGATTGCAACTCATTATGTTACGTGAGTTTTAAGATCTTACCTTTCTGACTCTGTCACTAAAAGAAGGACTCTGCATATTACATCAACCAGCAGAACAGATCCTCCTACCACACCACAACCTCCGACATTTCTGCACAAGAGGTGAACCCAGCGCTCTTTCTCACCACCAGCTTATATCATCTTCACTTTTCCTGCTAGAGATGTTGCACTGTTCTAATGTCAGCTTTCCAGGGACTTCAGAAAGCATTAATTGAGCCTCAGGGTAGTAAACATTTTCCTGACAAGCTAAGCCTCCTGCCTACATCACATAGCAAAGCAGCTGCAGACTAGGTAGACCACCACTGGGATCATGAGGAATCAATCCTGCAGTTGGGTGAGACTTCACTGTCAGGTTGAGGTCAGTCACTACCAGTTTGTTAGTGTTTGCCTTAGTCCATCTGGTAACCATAGCTCTTGCAAGATGAATTAGAACAAGCAAAGTAGTGAAGAACATGATTTCACTTGGTCTAACAGAGTCTGGGTTGACCCCATCTCACTGAGATGCCTAACTTGGGGACCCAGCTGTCCTCGGCTCCCTGCATAGCCACAGAGAGGGAAAAGTGCTCTGGAAAGTGGTTCAGAGAGAAGTACCTCCTCTAGGGCTGTCTCCAGAGCCAACAGAGAAAGACCAGGCTCCACCAGTAGTCCTAACTCAGGAGCTGGAGCTAAATGCCTCAGTGGTCCCAAGCGATTCGAATGAGTGCCAGAGAGTGGCACAGCAGCACCGTGTTCTGCGGCCTCGCTGTGCCGTGAAAGCAGGCACCCACAGTGCTCCAGCTTCAGCCCATTACCTCCTGGCTGCCCATCTCACTGAATCTTACCGGAAAACTTCAAATGAAAACTGGAGGATTTTTTAGTGGACAGACATGGGATTAAGGGAAAAGCATGACTTGCAGTTTAACAAAGGGTTCAGAAGTAAAGCAGCAGGATCACAAAAGTGCTGGCCTCTGGTGGCTCCTTCATTAAAGGGACAGCCCGTGTCTCCTGAGAAACAGACCTGTGATTTTGCAAGGTGACAGCTTTTTCCGATTTTTGTGTCTTAGCCACAAATAGGCAGTGTGGAGCACAGAAATGCAGGGAGGAATAGGCTCCTTTGGGTAGCAAAAGACAAGGATGTTTCAGTCCCAGAGCCGCTCACAAAGTACCACGGCCGCATCACTGTGGTGCACGGGCTGTGTCCTTTAGATCTGCCGTGGTTTAACCCCAGCCAGCAACCAGGAACCACGCAGCCGCTCGCTCACTTCCCCCCCACCCAGAGGGATGGGGGAGAGAAGTGGGGAAAAAAACCCTCATGGATTGAGATAAAGACAGTTTAATAGGACAGAAAGGAAGATAATAATAAATATTAATAATAATAAAAAATAATTCTGATAGAATTGGAATATACAGAACAAGTGATGTGCAAGGCAATTGCTCACCACTTGCCGACCGATGCCCAGTTAGTTCCTGAGCAGCGATCCCCCCCGCCAGGCCAACTCCTCCCAGTTTCTATAAAGGGCATGATGTCCCATGGTATGGAATACCCCTTTGGCCAGTTTGGGGCAGCTGTCCCGGCTGTGTCCCCTCCCAACTTTCTTGTGCCCCTCCAGCCTTCTTGCTAAACCCAAAACTAACTAAACCCATACTAAACCCAAAACGTAACACTATACCAGCTACTAGAAAGAAAATTAACTCTATCCCAGCTGAAACCAGGACAAGATCACTTCCGTGTCCGCAACGTATAATGCAACCACTTAACACCATCAATCTGTTCTCCTTGACTAGGAGGAACTTGATACCCAGCTAATTAAAAACAGAAAAGCAAAGAGCAGCCGGGGGGGAGGGGCTGGCTTTGCTCATTGCCTGGAAATGCGGCATTTTCCCCATTTGCTCACATCCAGAAGTAGGAGAAAAGGGATGTAGCATGGTCCATGATTCCAAAATGACTCAGTAGGTTGTTCTTATGTCAGACCACCTGGCCTCTAATTAACAGTCCAGAAAAGGGAAGGATATGGATATTTTCTTTTTCTGTCCACACTGGACAATTATTCCAACAGCTGTCCTAGACAAGGCAGATTTAATAACTGCAAATGAAGGACATTTACCTCTGAAATAACTGTTTTGATAAAAAATGGTAAAATCAATGAATTCATTACTACACATTGACAGTAATATTTGGGAGAGGAAGGTAACAAGTTTGTGCTGTTATAAACGATTGCAGTCTGGTGGCATTTTGGTGTTCAAGATGTTTGTGTGTAATGGAAAAATTTGTGGCCTTTATCTGGAATTGCAGTAGTCTAATATGCAGAGCACACTTTCTGCAAACACCGCTACAAAAGGCTTCTGAACCACCTGTAATTCCTGACCTACCCTCATCAGCAGAGCTTGTGGGAAATTATATCCAAGAAAGGAGTCACTCAACACTTCTTACCTGCTGAGACAATGAGGGAAGTGTGGATAGACATCTCATATCAATGCGTCTGTTCTCACCAGCGCTAAAGCCTGAATACACAAACATCCAGCATGCACAAAAGTTAGGTTAACATAAACTGATTTAACTGGTTCTGGTAGGGTTAGCCACAGCAGCAAGTGTGTAAGTAGATATTCCTGCAGAATGTAACTTTCAGGATACTTTTCAGCATTTCATTTCATAATACACCCAATTCCAAAAATTTTCTCTGTGCTGTTGAAAAATTGCAACTGAAGAAATGTGGAAAATTTTAGTTTCCCTTGCAAAATCTTTTTCATTATTATTGGAAAATTCCTGCAAAATACTTTCACTTCCAGTTTTGCAACTGCTGTCTGTATGGTTTTCTTTCCTTTATCCCTTCTCCTCTCTTTTTCCTTCCTGAATTTGCCACTCAGAAGAGAGGAAAAGGAGGAGAAGTAATTGTATTAACTCAACATTTCGTTTACTTTTTTGCATGTTAGTGAAAAAAGTCAGAATGAAATTATTTGTAACAACAATTCAATTTTAATAAAGATGGTAATTTTTTTTTTTTACAGAAAAGAAAAATCAACCAGCTCTGCTGTTCATTTGTGATTTCTTGGACCACCCAAGTTTAGACAGGTCTTGAAGTCTTTCATCTCCCATAGAAGTGAAAGGGTTTACCCCAATTTAATTCACCATTATGTGAGGTCAGAAATATGTGCTGAAAGTGCCATATATTGTGATCTACCATCTTGAGGCCTTCCAGCTGTCAGGCTGTATAGAAATAACTCAAAACATTCAGCACAATAGGTTCACAGGGTGTTCAGTGTAAACAAACACTGATGGGATTTATGGGTGTACTTTCCAACCCTCTTCCAAAAAGCAGAGGCGGATTTTGTGACATGAACCTGAAAACCCCTTGTATGCATTAGCAAAAGTCATTTAGTCCTTGCTTATCACACCTGTGACACCGAACTCTAGCTTGGCAGCTTCTCTCTTCTCATCTTGTTTTGCTTTTGATCCTAATATTTCTTGATGGGGATTTACAGTGACTGCCTCTCCAGGCTGTTCACAAGAAGCCAGTATATGATGTGAAAACTCTAAGCCTGCAGCTCTGCACAGCTACATTGCCATCAATGGACTGGGGCCATCTGACACCAGCTGAGGATCCGGCCCATCACCCCTAGCCAGAGAACCAGCAATGGACAGCTCTTGACTGGGCCAATTAACTGGGCCAACACAGCTGTATCAAGGAACACTAGAGCTTAGATGCAACAGATAAGTCTGAATAAATCCATGCTGTACTCACTATTCATTTGCCCTAGAAATAACAGCCTCGTCAGGGCATAGTGTACTGGCAAGAATAGCAAAGCATCCAACATGATGAATAATGTTTACATCGAGAATCCAGATGTCATTTTCCATCCTGTAGCTTTAGAAATAATGGCCTGTTACTTCTTATTAAATCAAGGGTAATCCATTCACCTACAGGCCCAATGATAGCTGTCTCTGCTAATCTCCACTCAGGGAGCTATATTCATCAACAGGAAAGGCCTGTGTTTCTAGCACAACTGGAAGCCAAGTGATCTTCAGCAATGAAATTTCAAATATCAATTAGTAGTTTAAAAGTATGGGTCTGTCAGTGCAGTCCAGCATTTACATAAAACCAAGTTTTCCATCAATAGCATAACCTCCTGTGTCCTCAAGCATGCAGACCCCAATATTATTCATTTCCTTCACAAACCTTTTTATTTACTAGCAATAAAAAGCTCAGTGACTCTCTTCAGTGATGATTCTCCCAGTGTCATACAGCACTTCAGCCAGTTTAATCCTCCTGTGGATGGATCTGACTTCAAAATTGGCCCTACTTTGAGCTGGGGGTCATCTGGACAAGATGACCTCCAGAGGCTCCTTTCAACCCATTTTTTTCTATGATTCTATGAGAGAAGTGATGATAATAGCTACAATCAAAATGCCTTGAAATGACCTTGGAAAACATCATTAAAATGACCTTGAAAAACAATGGAAAATTCTCTTTAAACAACCTTTATGCAGTTTGTTTTTCCTAGTTGGGTTGAACCACATTCTTGATTTGACCTGACAATTACAGCAATATGCACCTGCCTCCCTTTGTCTTTCTGCCGAAGTGTGAAGAAAGGTTATTTTTCTGTGAAAAAAAAAAAAAAAAGAAAATTTATAAAACAGAGATTAAATAAAAGAGTGTGTGACCAATTTATTATGAGATATTTGCACACAGCAAGATCTGGTCACATCTACTTTCAGATTCTAGTCCTTCGCTTTGGGGCTTTTGGACTGTAATTGTGTTCAGTCTTCTACTTATACAATGAATCTATAATGTAATTTCATGAGGTACTGAGATGCACTGAAAAACATATGAGCACTAAGTTGCTCTGCCTAATCCATATGAAACAGTGTTGGAAATCAGCCTGGTAAACATGGCAAGAGAATGAGCAAGGATTTCATCTGGGGCTCTGACACTAATCTAAAAAGGATTATCAAGGAGATAGCCTGAGATGCAGAGCACTTGAACAGAGAGGACAACGAACCCTATTTAAATGAATGCATTGGATTGCGGGTGGCTTGTAAGCGATTAGCACACGGACTTCATACTGACCAAGCCTGTAAGAGCTCATCCCTCACAGCCACTGTACTAGTTACATTTACTGTTCCATTCGCTGAATACAAATAGAGGTTAAGAGAAACAGATGATTTTCATACATTAGCTTTTAATAGGGACAGCATGTCTGGCAAGATGGAAAGAATGAAAAGCCCTTGCTGTTCGCAGTTCTAATCCACCCCCAGTTGTCTCACTGTCATTTCTCCACAAGCTCCACCACTTGTTGCTTTGGGGAGCCCCCATCAACACGAATTGATATGAAGACAGCCAACGCTCTGTGCCTGGTGCCCCAGCAGAAGGCGGCTCTTACACCGAAGTTCATGCTCTGTGCCAAAGGTGGTGGTGCTTGTGACCACACTCCTCTGATCTCCTTGCTCTATTTTGCTTGTCTTATT
This sequence comes from Sagittarius serpentarius, assembly GCA_034782735.1. Classification (NCBI taxonomy): domain Eukaryota; kingdom Metazoa; phylum Chordata; class Aves; order Accipitriformes; family Sagittariidae; genus Sagittarius; species Sagittarius serpentarius. The sequence continues at coordinate 12,925,931 of JAVKLA010000052.1, forward strand.
TGCTCTTTAAATTGTATGTTGTTCCTAATAACAGAGATCAGTCAGCAACTGTCCATTTGGGGTGATGGGAAACAAAGGTCAGGCCAGCAAAATATTTAATTGCAGGTTTAACTTAAAACATGAGAATTACCCCTTTTGAAACAAAAGAAATAACTCATTCCCTCCTTTTGTGTCAGAAACCTAAGAGCCTGCTGATTCCCTTGGTCTCGTCTGCTTGTCTTCCTTGGGCAAAAGAAGGTTTTGTGGCTTTTGGCCTTTTGAACCACAGGATTTAGTTTCCAAATACCAGAAAATGTTCTGTGGATTGTAACATGTGCAGTCCTGTGTTCCTGTATCGCATGTGCCTGAAGCCAAGTGTCTAGCCGAGATCAAGAATGTATGCGATGTTTCAATAACAACTGAACAAATCCCTGCTAATTCCATAAAAGAGCTGTCATCCATCCTCTTACTGTTCTCTTTGGGTTTTGGCTACAAATAAATTATGCATGCCCTGCAGTCCCCTAAAATCTTCATATGTCAGTGGGTATCATGCAATGAGTTAACAACTTAAATAAAGCCTCTTTACAGCCTGACAACTCTCTGCATGCCACAGTGCTCCTCACAACCCTGGGCATTACTGCAAGCACATCCACCCAGGGCACAACCACTTCACAGTGATGTGATGATTTCCTGAACCTATGCATAGGAAGATGGAGAACATAAAGGCGCTCTAGCTAGTCTGTTCCATTCCCACTTTTTTCTGTTCTTTTTTTCCCCATTGCTTCTGATTAAGGGTAATAAAGCTCATGAGGTGGGAAATGTATTTCTTATACCAACGCTTTTCCACCTTTCACAAGCCTAGTCAAATTCTTTTGCCAGTTTTGTTGAGTAGCCCTATATCCACACACAAACACTCCCATATAATTGTTCTGTCAGCATGGTTCGGTGTATGGTTGAATTAGAAATTGTACTGGATGATACAGAGCATTCCTTGTTTGAAGTAAAGCTGTCACAAATGTATCAAAAGCACCTTTTCCTTTTTCTGCATGCTGTACAACAGAAGCTGTTATGTACACTGTAAGCATTTATCCATTATAAAGTCGTATTTGATTCAGTAAGACTGGAATGAGTTCCAGTAGGTTAAATATCTCAAAAGCCAAGGTTCCCTCTTTCTGGAGTTCACGCGCTTGGTTCACTTAGCTTTCCAAACATGAAAGTAATCGTAACATAGTAACACACCCAGGGGATCTGAAAACCTCACTGGGTGGTTCATGGGATGCATTAAGCCGTCTACCATGCCTTTCATCCACTGGAAGGTTTGTGCAAAATAGAGAACATCATTGTTGTAAAAGAAGACAGATCGTAAAATAGAGGGCCAAGCCCTCAAGTTGTGTATCATAATAAAGCCAGCAACACTGTATTGATTTGTGCCAGCAGAGAATCTGGCTCTTTGTATTTAAAATAGACCTAAATATCTTAGAGCAATAAAAGTGAAATATGCTTTAGCTGTACTTTGAGGAGAGATTTCAGCAAACTTTACATTTAAATTTCTTGGTTGATTAGCCCGCAATGGCTTCTAATCGCTTGGGAGAATTTTTAAAAATCAAACTTGAATATACTCGAGACATAGAAGCTGAGAAAGTTGTCTACAGTTCATGGGGACTAACTTTTATTTTTTAAGGGAAAGAAATCCTTCAGCTCATTTGCAAATAGCTATTGCATCCAATATTGAGGATCCGAAACTAGCAAAGCCTATTGTTTGAATGAAAGCTCAACACCTCATTTTCCACTCTTCTTGCAAGGGATGTGCAGTCCTGTGGAAAATGATAGAGTAACATTATTGTAAAAATGGAGTGATAGATAAATGGGATCTTGGCATTTATTTTTTTGAGCTAGCCCTTGTAGGTGGGTGGGGTTTGCGTTTGAAGACGGAATATGGATGCATCCTATCAGCCCTCACAGAAGACTGGACAGAACTACTTACTCAAACTCAGATCAGCGTTGGGTGTAACTGAAACGCTTGTTTTCTTCCACGGTGCTCCAGTTCCGTTCCTCACCCTGACTTTCGCTGCAGCTGAAGGTGCTCGGTACGTCTGAAGACCCAACTGTTCATGAGGCACGTCAGGTTTTCAGCAGAGGAGAGATAATGCAGACATGGCTGGGAAAGCTGCCTGCACCCCTGACTGCCCGTCTGTAAAATGTAACTAATTTCATTCGCTGGGGAGCGCTGGGAGGATTAATTGGATTTAGTGGCCACAATGTACTTTACATTGGTTGGGTGGAAGGAGACTGATAAGAGTTGAGGTGCAAATTTCTCAGAGGTGCAAGGAAAAAACTGACCAAGGAGGAGGGCAATTATTTAAAGAGTCAGTGAAGCAAGGAAAAGACAATTAGCATTGGTATCACCCTAATTCACAACAATTTACAACAATGAGGCTGAGCCACTCTTCCATCAAGACCAGAATGCATAATTCCTTGACCTTATTATAAAACATAATTAAAAAAAACATGAGTGAAAAGGCTGCTTGTCCACATGGGCAAACAGAAAACTGAAGGACACATGAAGAAACTGAAGGACAATGTTTCTTGGGAGCTGCGGATCTGAAAGAAAACAACAGTACGCTTATCAAGCCTAGGGTTACTCAATGGAGCCGTCGCAAACAGGTCACAGAAAGTTTGAATTACACAGCTTTCACCGTATTTTCTATCCATCACGAGTCTCTCATCTGGACCTTGCTTCCAGGGGATCCCAATGCTAGTGTCCAAATGAGCAAAGAACCACATAGCTGGCCCATTCTCCTGCATTGCACAAGGCTAGGATTCTTTTTTTCTGTATTCTTGTAGGTTATCTTAGATGTTAGTCTCAAATATCTCCAGCAATGCAGCATGGAACAAACATTAGAGAAGCAGATGGAGTACCAGGGGCGGCATCATCAATACCTTCTGAGTGAATTAGAGGCTGGAGCACAGCTGCAACTTTCTTGATCTTTCATTAGCACATAATGTTATTAATTACAGAGTTAACGGAAAGATACTCCGAAAGGAGCAAGAGAACAGACCTCTAATGGAATTGTGACTGTTTTATACCATGGCCTTTCTGTTCTCTTCTGTGTCTTGTTTTTCTTATGTGGAGTATCTGTTTTATATAGGAGGATTTTTTTACGGAGTATGTGGAGCTAGGGACTTAGGCCTTAGATCAGTTTGCAATAAGGAAAGTACACCTACCTGACCTTACCACCTTTAAAAGTCTCCTCTGTGATTTTTTTTAGGTTGTTTATGATGCTTGTGTTTAAGAGCCTTGCCTGTCCAGGAAGCAGTGGACAGACAAGTGGTAGATCTCCTGTTTAACTGTGATGGCCTTCCTCTCCTCCATTAGAAAAAAAAAAAATCTGTTCCAAAGAACTCCTTAACTCTATTAAAAAGAATATTTTTTTCTTCATCTGTGAAATGTTCCATTCTCAAAAAGAAACACTTTGAGAAGATTTCCTATCATGCTGAGGAGGAAAATGTTCATCAGCGTTAAAGGGCAAGTGAACTTTGATAACACCAACTTTACACAGTGCTTTTCATACGTGCATCTCAAAGTCCTTTATAGACCATGTAAGCATGATTTTCAAAATGTATCCCAAAGGCCATTTTGAGTGATCCTACTGAGCCATATCCTAAAAACTTGGGAATAGGCACCCCCAGCCAACATAAATATGGTACAAATCAGTCTAACTTTACTGATTTTGATGTATCTGCAAAATGTATATGGGCTGAATATCAACCTCCTTGCTTTTTACAGTTGCTTGCAAAACACCTAGTGAACTGTAGATGTTATTTATAAAACTATTGATTTTTATTATTCATCTTTATGCCTGCCTTGTTCTCTGTCAGCCAGCTGATCACTGTCAGATGTACTAGATTGTACTCAGGGATTGGACTGGAGTTGATGGGCTTAATTGATTTGATTACATTGAGTGAAATCAGTGGATTTCACATCAAATGGAATCAATAATCTGAATTACATTAGACAGATGAGCAAACAGTGGACAGGATCATTGCTTTGGTTTTCATGGGCTGTTACAATGGTTGAGATCAGTGGATTGAATTCATCTGTGCAAGATACAGGGACTGGTTCCATTTGAATCGCACTGGTGAGCTCAGTAACTCCAATTCCTTTTTAACTTGAGTTTTTACTGATCTTTATTATAATAATTATACCTAGTGGCAATCACCCTCTCTGGTACATGCAAAAAAAAGTTCATTATATGATACAGAGATGAAGTGGCTCATTTTCCCCCTGTTCTAATTTGGTAAATGGTGATTACAGAGGTAGGAGCTTAGCAAAACCCAATGAGCCTTGATACGTTAGTTAGATTTTTAGCAAGTCATCTTTACTGAGACCTAACTGCATGTAGCCAAGTAAGATGACAAGTCCAAAACTCTTGCCTGCTGGTAGTGTTGTTTTTCTCTTGATTATCCTCCAGCATGTTGAACACTTCTGTGTTAGAAGGGCAGCACAAACGGCTATGGCATCACACATGGCCGTCTTTCTCTTGTCCTTAATCAGAAATGTTGAACTGTTCTCTAAACCCCGAGAGGAAAAAGAATTCATTAGATTTCATCTTTTTTTCACTCCTAAATGCTAAGTGTCTCTTCCTTTTTCTTTCTTCCTGGGGGAAATGTGTGAGGAACTAATGTTTAGAAAAAAATATTATCTTTTGCAATTCCCACATGATGCTGAATTCCATCTTCTCCATGAAGCTGCAGTCAAATATCACTGTAACAGAGGAGGAGGATGTTAGCAGCATTTCCTTTCAATTCAATGATCAAAAATAGAAGATTAGCCACCTCTTTCCCAGCTTAGTGACATAAAAACCATGGGATTGGTGTGCAAAAGTAAAAGGCAGACAGTGGTGGCAATGAGAAGAAAGTTCAGTGGGTCATGACCAAAACCGTCATTTGAAAAGAAAAGTTCATTCATATTTTCACATACATAACACTACCAGATTAGGGTGCACAAGACAGAAGTTTTGACAGTAAATCAGGGAGGGTTAGAAGAAAGGATTAGAGCCAGAGGCTGGCTTCACCTGCAAAACCCCTTCAAGGTCAGCTCAGATCTTCTGTATTTATCACACGTTTGTGTCCAGCAAGCATTTCTTGTTAAAGTGATTTAAGTTTGTACTGAAAAATCTACATTATCTGTAGAAGAAGGGAGCCCAGACTCTTGCTGCTTTTTCTCTTCTTCTGCTCTTCAGGTTGTCTTTCTGCCTAAGAAATGAGGCCAGAGACTGAATCCACAACTGGCATCCCTGGAGTTAAACAGATTTCCACCAGGTCTGGTGCTATCAGAACCATCCCAGACAAGGGGTGGATATGAAAGAGGCACAAGCCTACCCTTGAGGACACCTGCCTTTCTCATCTTACTCTACCTGACTGCATGGGTGAGTTATCTAATTTCTCCATGTTCTCATTGCTCAAATACACATACAACAAAGGACATTGTGGCAGAGGATGGAGAATAAAAGCAAAGTAAAATTATTTGGAAATACAGGCAATGCCAGTGTCTGCCCTTGCATCTTTCTTTCACTTAAACTGTGAACTTTATATTTACAGTGATAATTTACAGCTGTAACTTATTGTTTACTTACAGAATACTGTCTTCATTTTAACTCAGGGAGTCTGGCATTTTTTACTGTGGAAAGTGGTTGCCCATTGTATTTATGCACAACTGGACAAGGACATTTCCTGGTCTTTGTCTGGAAGGGCAGACTGGATTGGGCTATTAAAGGGCAGGGGAATATATCTGGTTCAGAATATGAAACACATAGCAGTATTCCACTATTTAGCTATTTTTACAATGCTCTCCAACCTTATTGAATGCTAAGGGATTGGCTCAGTTTAAAAACACATTAATGCAGAAAGTCAGATTCACATTATACACAAAGAATAGAAAAGCTGCAGCATTCAGCTCAATAATATCTCAGTAAGTCCAACTCGCAGCTCGCCAATGTTGCGAGCTATCTGTTGAGACCTAGTGTCTCTCATCCCCTCCCTCCCGCTCTGTATTGCTCTCCCCCTCTCCCTGTCTCCCTGGGAAGGCTGAATCTCATCTGTCTGCAGTTAGCGGAAACCGAAGTAACTGGACTTGCTGCTGGAACAGAAGAAATATGTGATGTTAACAGTTCATTGAGCTGTGAGATGAACAAGCTGGGTGTTGAAAAGGAAATCCAAGCTAAGAGTACATTTCCAGTGTTAATAAAGCTTTTTGCTTTTGTTGTATATTTCCAAACACCGATTCTAGAATGGTTGTCATCCGTTTTCTTCCAGAATTAGACAACAGGACAAATTTAAAGTATCTTGGACTCATTTATCCTTGCTAAATGACAGCTCTCACTGCTGCATTAGGAGACCCGTTTCCTCCTCCATCTTTTGTTAAAAATTCTATCATGTCTGCAGCTGTCATCGCCTTTTGCAACAAAGTCTTCTACAACAGTTTTGAGTCTGTTTCACCTGCGTCCCCCTTTAAACATGAAGCGATAAGCCAGAAAGCAAGACGTGAATTTACTAGGAACAGAAGCAAGACTGCTTTCTAGTGAGAGGAAAACGAAGCAATATCTCTTCTGATACATGAAGGCAATTTGCCCTCTTACATGATGACAGTGTTTTTGGGACCCAGACTTGTTGCTGATAATGGAGGAGACTTCATACAAGAGCAACCATGAAGACAAGTGGAAAAGACACAAGGAGCTGCGTGTACACTGTGAGATAGTAACAGAGAAAAACCCACATGGGTGAAGTTTTCCTTGAAAGCCATGGTTTTCTTCAGAATGTGGTGCCTTAGAGAAAATACTTTCTCCCCCTTTACTTCCAGCCACTGAGGCATTACTATAAAAGCCATGTCATTTCCACCTTTTCAGAGAATTAGCATAGGTAAGGCAGGTAGGGGTGTGAGCTACCATTGCCAGATGTTTTTGCTCTCACTGTATGTGAGCAGATGTTGCATGCAGGCTGCTCTGTGCTGTTCTTGGCAGGAGCTAACTCAAATAAAACTTTGCACTACGCTTTTAGATGGAGAAGACTTTCAGTTGGTTTTTTTAGGAGCACTATGTGTAGCAGTTGCATAGCCTGAAATGATTTAGAGATCATCTGTGTTACAGTAAGACCATTTGGCATTTACTTTCATGAGCCACAATGGAGACCTCATGCTGCAGTGAGGTTTATCTTGAATTTGTGTTTTGCTGTCACAAAGCCATCATCATCTGCTTTTGCTTCTGAGTTTTATCTTTTGCTCAAAGGACGAGTACCATATATTATTCACATCGCATTAGTGTTCACAACATGTGAGGTGCTGGACAAATGCATTATAAGAAAACAGTTCCTGCTGTGAAGAGTTTACAACCTAGGCAGAAAAAGCAGATTAAATTTAGAGGAAAAGAGATCTAACATAAAACTAAAATGAGATAAGAAAACATTCAAGGTGTCATGATTAACAGATGTGTTGTTAATTCTTTTTTTTAAATATTTCATTTTATTGGCAGAGATGGTTGAAAATTTTTCAAAACTCACCCTCCTTCTGCTCAAAAAACTTTACTGTGAAAATGCAAAACCGGTTTTTGCTCTGTCTTTTGAACTGAATTTTGATTTTCAGAAATGTAATTCTTCTTTTGAAAACTCAACTGCAGAAGTGCTTTATTAAACTATTTTAAAAAAATCGCATGTTGGATTTATCTTCAAAAAAAAGAAGCCCTCCCCCCCCGCAAAATCACCCAGAGTTATAGTCCCCATAAAAAAACTCTCCTTCCTTCTCTTAAAATAATTCCACATTTGGTACAACACTAACACCAGGTACCATGTCATATGCTCACATCCATCAACTGGTATGTTGTCATTGCCTTGTGTTCATCCCCTGGTCACCTCCAGGCACATCTGCCAGGTAGCGCTATGCTTTAGTTTGGTTATTTTCAGTCCTCATGGTGGGCGATCACTACCACACCTACAGCAGCTTTCTCCTCTGTTGAACACACCTTTTGCCTGTGAAGACCACTCCACACATAGCAACTGGGCTTCTTTCAGGCCTGCTTTTGCCAACTACAAAGCTGCTTTCTGTGTCCCAGGAGGGCAAAAATATCCTTCTTCCTACAGAAATACTGGCCACCATTTTCTGTAATGCAGGTCCACCCACCCCTGCCTACCCTGGGCTGCCCTAGGCAAAGAGAAGGTTGGACAGGAGTAACAGGGAAGGCAATAGGCATTCGCACCCAGCAAAACCCTCCTTGGTGATGACTCTCCTCCCTATCCCAAAGAGAAAGACACGGATTCTGCTCAGAATATGTGACTTCTCCTGTCCCCTCCAATTCTCCTTTCACAGGCTTTGTAAAACACCTTCCAACCCTTGTTATTTCTGGCCCCTCCAGGGATTCTTCCTGCTCTTTCTCCTCCTCTAAAACATGCCCTGAAGGTTGACATCAGTCCTGCTGTGAGCTTGCTGGGGTGATCACACATTAGCCTCTCAAACAGAGCTGGAGTTTGGTTTCCATCAGCCATTTCCGAAAATTTCTTTTGACTTACCTGCAAAAACCACAGACCTGGAAGCTCAGATGCCCAGTTGCCCAGCAGATTGCACAGTTATTTACACCAGCAGGGCATACAACTACCAAATCAGAACAGGAATGCCCTACCCCAACCACGCACCCATTTGTAGTGGTGCAAACCGTTCCAGAGCACACAGGAGTACTAAGCCATGGAGCTTAATAGCAACAACCTCATTTTGCTGTTTAAGTCTCCTGCTTAACTCCTCTCCAGCCCTAGTCCCATCCCCAGCGCAGCCCAAGCCTGCCCGAACCGAGAGGTGATGTACCACTCCCTAGCCATCACCAGAGCAGAGCTGCACACCCTTCGGTCGCGCACAGCAAACTTATTATTGTATCTTTCCAGTCTGCTCACCAGTCCTGACGGATTTGGTCGCTCCTTTGCTGACTGCGCTCTACACCATACTTCAGTTTACAGAAATATAAGTCTACCTGTTACCGGCCCTTGGAGGATCTCCTATCTCGTGAAGACCACAAACATGTATCTCTTATCGTAAGCCTGCACAATTATCACCAAAAGTCCAGAGCAGGCTGGTAACTTTGTACGTGGCAAACTGTCCATCTAACTATGGGATTTTAGTTGGCTTTTTCTAGCAGGTCTTTTTTGTAGCAGCTGATCTTCAGTAAGTCCTTGAATCATACAATTGCCTTTGTGCAACTACAGCAGAGAACGTCCTTATTTTATTTTCCTCACTGCCTTTCACTTCAGTAGCAACATCCTTGAGGTGTCCTGTAAAATCCCGAAACTCGGAAGCAATAGCCTGTGTTTGCATCTAGACAGGAGATGGCAAGTCCAAGTTCGCAGTCACTTTGATGTGATTTTTAGGAGCAGGGATTATACTGCTAATGCTAACGTGCTCTTTTTAGGGTATTCATATTTCATTAAAACCAAGCAGACTGCATCATTGCAAGAAGTGGGGGAGAACTACTTTTTTGTGTCACGTCACAGAACTGAGTACAGAGAGGGGGGAGCTGGCTAGGCACTGGGTATTCTCTTTCACAAGAAAATCCCTTTAAAGGAAAATAAACATATTCAGGAGCAGATGAGGTCCTCTGGTGTCATTTTTTAGTTCCCTTTTAATGAAATATCGCAGCCAAATTATTTTCAGTTGGTCTGAATGTTTTATTCTGAACAGGGAGGGATAACTTTTTCTGAGTTTAATGCTGATCTTAATTCATTTTATGTGAAAGCTGTACCATCCATAAGGGCAACAGAGCTTGCCTGTGTGAGAGGGGCCTGAATGCTGCAGGGACCCTTCTTAGTGAGAGGAGCGGCGTGAATGGAGTTAGCTGCGACTGAAGAAGCTCCTAACAGTGAGAGTTAGTCTTAAGGAAGCCCATTTCCAACCTATTTTAAGCTGTCTCCCTCCATTTAAAAAAATTCCAGGTTGGCTTCAAATAAAACGTAGCTCTGGTGTTTAAAAGTCCCTTTGGCTTTCTTGGTGTGTTCACATCAAGGAAAAGGTGCCGTTCGGTCTGCTCTAGGATCCGGCCGGCTTCAGTCCCGCCACCAGCCAGCTCCACCTCCCTGCTCTGCCCTCACTGCTCTCGCTGTGGGTTTTTCCTAGTTGTATTTCTCAGCTGTTTGGGTTTGACAACAGATACATCAGTAAAACTGGAGTCTGGTTAAATCACTGCTCTGTTTTGTCCTCTCTGAAGGAGTCCCGTAGAGAAATTTTGCATTTTCAGGTTCCTGGGTGTCATAGTAGGTTATTGTTCAGGTGCTAGTTTCCTATTTGTTATCAACAGCTCAATTTTCTGCTTCAACTGAGGTATGTTTGCAGGGCATTGTGGTTGGTCTTTCTTTGCTTTGTTTTCTACCAGGTTTCTAGATTTCCTTTCCTTGCATCTCCTCCAGCTTATTGAATTCCTATTGATATGAAACAGACTTCACCATCTTAGTTGTGTTTCTCTCTAAGCTTTTCAGTGTCTCCACTGTCACCTCTGGTTTTGGTTCTCAGACTTACTTCTCTAGGCTATTTTCACAATTTATAGTTGATTATTTTTGCCACTTTCAGTGTAACGTTTACTTTCAGATATAAACTCAAGTTTCACATTCAGAAAACGTTTCTATTGGAAAAATGAAAAAGCTATTGAAACGTAAAACTTGCTGAAATAAATCACAGAATAAAAAAAAAAAAGGATTGAAGATGTTCTGTTTCATTTATATAAATACACTTAAAGGAACAGGTGACATTCCGGGGAACTATCAGCAGATGGCAACTCCACCAGCAGCAAGCACAGAGGGAGCAAGCTCTGCTGCTTTAAGAATGAGGTAGCTATTTTTCTCCAGTGCATAAATCTATAGATTATAGTTATTGCTTGACAACCTGCCACTAATTAGATTATAAATGACATGACAAGAAAGAAACACTTTAAAATCACTGAATAACTTTTTGGGACACTTTTAGTACCATAGCATTCCAGCTATGCTCCATTTTCTGAAGCAGAGTGACATCTCCCAGTGTTTATATTTAAAGTAAATTGAACCAGTGAAGAAGCTGACACGTCTCCCTTCACAGGAAACTAGGGCGATTGCCAAAGGAGCTGCAGGAGTCTCTGCTAACAGCCTGGGCTCACTCGTCGTTTCCCTGTTCAGTAACTCTGCCTGGACCGGCCATAATCCCTCCATGAGCTGCAGCTGATTTAACAGGTCGGGAACGTTCTGCAAGTGGGAAGAGAGTTACTGCCTTTCGCCATCTATCCCAGGCTGGATGAGAAGCAGCCCCGTACCTAACGAATGGATGATCCACTAAGGGGCTTGCAGATCCACGACATTAACTGCTGCCCGTGGTGGAGGCCATAACAATAAAAGCCTCAGGTTCAAATAACACAGGCCAAGCCCAGAAAGGCTTACTTTTCTCAGGTCCACCACTGAGGTCCATTGCCTTTGGCAGAGATAGTCCATACTCATACTAGTTCTGAAACATTGCTGTATTCATCTCCCTGACACCCATTTCAATGAGCTTCAAGCAATGCCATACCTTGCCCAGGTTTGCTTTCTAGCCCTGTGCTCCAGGTCATTTGGAGCTTCGCTGATGCCGCTGCATGCGAGGAAACAACATGGCTTTTGCGTGCCAGTACCTCACCGGAACCCAAGTCCTGTCTCTGGGTGCTTGCAGAGCCATGTGTCACCCTACAGATAATTAGCTGATAAAGCAGATTCATTGCCTCCCTTTTTCCACCGGAAAACGACATAAATCATAGCAGATTTTTTCCTTTGATAACTTAATGCTGCAGATGTGAAGTGTTTGGGGATGAATAGGATTCAGTGTTTGTTAATGAGAGTTTAATGTCTTCATCTTCTGCATTAAACTCCAGTTAATTAATATTCATTCAATTAGAAAATGTAAAAATAAATTATACAAAATTAAGCTCTACACAGGAAGTAAGTGACCTCATTTCTGCTGTTTTCAGGTGCTAATTAGATTAGCCTCTTTCCTATAAAGGGGGAGGCACCAAGCCCTGCTATTTCTAAAGGGGAGCTTTGTAGTTGGCTGCAGACCTGCTCATCTGGGAGTGCCTGGTTCCTGTCTGCCCTGAGCTGGTGAAGACCAAAAAACTACAGCCAGGTAAAGTACAATGATAGTCTTTGTTAGTCTGGAAATCCTGCTGGTCAGTGGAAAGACTCTCTCTTATGGAATAGTAGTGTTTTTATGGAGCTGGATGTCAGTAGGAGAGAAAGATGTGTGCTCAGCTGGTGGCAAACTGGGAGGAGTTGTACGAAGTCTTGGTTCTTGTCTGTTTCTGCCTGCTGGCTTTGGTTGAGAGATTTTTCCTCCCTTTGTTGCCTCCCCCTGCCCGGCTCTGAGAGGATTGTCTAAACTTAGTCCTTTAGGAAATGCAGTAAATGGCGCTCTTTTGGCGTTCAGTGAGTGTCTTTGGCTTAGGGAGAAGATGTAGTCCTCTGGGATAAAGAGGTGGTCTCACTTGAGCAAGGCTAAAGGCAGGATAAAGCAAGCCAGCCTGAGCTTTCTTTACACAGACAGACCATAGGGGTCCTAAATAATCACTATTATCAGCTTGTCTAATGTAACTTTGAAGTTGTTCTTGCTTTGAGTCAGGGGTTGTACCAGGTGACCTGCAGAGGTCCTTCCAACTTCAATTACTCTATAATATTATGTTCCTTCTGCTTACCTAGATCCTGAAGCCATGCTTGTCTTCTGTTGCAGAAATACTGTAAAAGGCAGTGCGAGTCAGTAGAAAACTCAAACTACTTAAAGACCTGCTGTGGATTATTGCATATTGTGTTGGGGGTGGGGAGGGGAGTAGAGTTAGGGGGCATAAAGGTTTTATGCTGTTACCTGTTTTATAATGCATCATCTATCACTCTCCTCTTAATCTGGTACTTTCCAATAGCCTTGAATAGCAATTCACTCTTGGCGGGGGGGGGGAGGGGGAAGGGAAGTGTGGTGCATGTCTGTGTGAATAAAACTCAGAGGTTATATCTTATCTTTGGAGATTGTCAAAAGGAGAAAACACCACTGGATAAGGATGGTTCAGTTACTAAGTGCCTGGGGAATTGGTTTTGTGTGTACTGTTAAGAAGAGTCAAAAATAGTACAGACTATCAGTGACACTGCAGTGAGGTTGCCTGTGATGATAATTACTTCTTGCAAAGGAGGGGGGTATAATAAAGTGATAAATACTTTAGAACAACTTAAAAAAAAAAAAGTTGCAACACTATTGACACAGAGAGATGTGGGACCCAATTGTGTTTCATTATGTCATCCCATCCTGGAGAGAAATGGGATTATTCTTGGTGTGAAACGTCTTATTTGACTCGGGTCAGCATAAAGACATAATGATTTGCAAAGGATACACAAACAGACTACAGTGTTACAGCCACAGGCACCTTGGCAGAAAGGAGGATATTTCATGGAAGGGAGGTCAATGATGCTACAAAGGACAGCTTGGACAGCTTTTCCTTTGCTGTCTGGTCCTGCTGTGGCCCTTTACCGCAGAACACGTAACTCTACCATGGTTTGCCCCGTTGTGAATTCCTGTGAAGACTGCCATCCCACTGCCTTTTCTTCTTTTCTATTTCTTCTGTATCATTCTCTTGTTCTCTCTGCTACACCTCCTCATTAGCTAAAATATCTTAATCTTCAGAACCTGTGCTTGATTTCAAGCCAGATTCCTGCTTTCCTTGGCTCATTCCAGCTATCACAATAGTTGGCACCAACTGTTAGGGCTGTGCTTAAGGCCCCATTTCAGGATATTGCTTATGAGAGATATTGAGGTACTTATTTGTCTGGTGTAGGCAATGCTGAGAGGCATGGGCTGCTGTAGTGATTCACTGGAATGCTATGTATTCCTTGGTGTCACTTAGACTTTCTTGGCTTACTGTGTCCTACTAAGCTGCAAGAGGAGGAGGAAGGCCCCCAGGCGTCAGGTTTATAGAGTAGTTTGGGTCATATGATATTCTCCCGATCACAACATTTTTGTGCGGTAAAGCACTTCTGGACATCCTTAACCCTTAATGTATGCTTCAGGTCTATTGAAGTCAACGAGATCCGTTTCTGTGTGCTGAAGTGCTTTGCTGGTCATGAGTCTCCAAATTACTCATGTCTCTGGACCTGGTGCTGTTAGTAATTAGTCCTGCTCCTGGCTTGGAGACGATCTCCAGGCACTTGGGATATTGGCAAGGCTGTAACAAGACTGATCTCATCAAAGGGCTAAAAAATAGAGCACACTTCCTAAGGTTATTGGATTACCTTTGGTTGCACTCGTGTGGGCAACGGGCAGAACACTTCTCATCAATTGTTTTCTGCTGTAACCAGAAAAATATGATTGTCCATATATATCCCGCACAAAACCTCCTTGCTGAGAGGGAGGTAGAAAGCCTTTGGGAGATCAGAAACCTTACCCTTGCGTGCTCTGTTTTCCAGGAAAGTTTTCATTACTGAAGTAATGTCTGCTTGAGTAGAGAGCTAACAAACACACTGCACCTCTTAACATCACAGCTCTGCAGGTTAGGTTTCTCCCTACTATATCATCCAGACTGTGTTTCTTTTCTTCTGTGATAATTGGGAAAACTGGCAGTTGTGGGCCTGTCAAAAAAGGAGACCAGCTTCATATTCCCCACCCCAACCCACTGCTGAGTCAAGAGGTGTTTACACTTGACGAGATTAATCTCACCAGCTATTTGAAGACTTTACTGAAGTCTTTCATTTCACTGCTCACTCAGGCTGCTCAGGAAGATTAGAGTGATTGCTGATGGCTTTGCCAACTGCTCCAGTGGACACTGAGTAAATATTGTAGGCAGCACAGCTGCAAAACACTCCAAATCCAGCCCTTTCAGTGAGAACCCTTACCTAACCAGCCCAGGCAGAAGGGGAAACACCAAACCCTTGACTACAAATCCTCCTTGTTATCCTTTTAAGAAGGACTAGAGTCATGCTCAGATACCTCACAGCAGCGTACCCTGATTTGCTGCTGGTTTCCGTACTGTGCTTCTGGGCAAAACTGAGCAAATGTGAGGCCAGAAGCTGGACATGTACCTGGGCCTCCACTCACATGGTTGGTGTCAGCTTCAGATTAATCCTTCTGGCATGCTGAAGACTTTTACTTAATTCAGTGGGAGTATTTGGAGATACCTATGTTTCTTGTTCTTTCTGATTATTGGAAATTTATTAATGAGTGATAGGTCTTGTGAGTTAATAATGTGTACATTAAATGAGCTACCAACCAACCTACATATTTCTGCCCAGCAGCCGTGATATTCAGGGTAGACCAGAAGGGATGGATATCTCACTTCAATTTTTTTTTTTTTTTTTTTTCCCCCCAGAATCTGGGTTGTAAGTATAGAAGGGTTCCTGAGAGTACCTCATGCCCTGGTTGTTACCTACCCAGCTGAGCTTGAGCTTTTCTTCCATGCTTTCTCAATGGGTTTCAAATATGGCAGAGATCTCATTTTAAACATTCTGAAGGAAATCCAGCTGCTTTGCAAATTCTGGTACCTTCAACAAAATTAGCTGGCATCTATGATGATATCTGAACAGATCCAAGATTTGTCCAAAAGTAAATAATCAGGATTTTTTCCATATGAATCTTGGACCTTACTGAAAATTAAAATCACTCCTTGGACTTTCAGAGCTTTGTATGCTTTCCATATGTTTAAACAGGCTGTACCACCCTTCAGTTAAGGTGTCCCCTCACGTCTTTCCATCTCAGAGGTGAAAAGATGGGGTTTATAGTCTAGCTCTGAGGTCTGAATAAGAGGGAGTGCTGCCAAGTAAAATGACCTGACTCCTGGTGTGCTATGTCTGCCCAAGTCAGCTCTGCTTATTTCCTTTCATGTCTATCACTTCCTCAAGCACACACACATTAGTGATACTGGTAATGGCAAGAATTTTATGCTCATTTTATATTTCTCTCTGTTTCCCTGGCTTCTGTCCAGTCTGAAAAGTCCCACTAAAAAAATAAAAATAAAAGCTGTTGTGTCTGAGCTGATTATAGGCCATCAGACTTGATGTCCCTTTCAAATTATGACTGGTCTTCAGAGATGGACAGATCTGTGCTCCTGTCTGATGCTGATGGGTCATGCATTCCTACAAGAGAAAATAGGAGGCGGGCAGGCTCTGAAGCTTGCTTTTTTTCCTTGGGTGAAGGGGACATTTTCTAAATGGGATTTTATTACAGTGACAGTTCTGAGTGTGAATCACCCCATTTATGTGATATTTCCAGCAGCTCCACCAATTATGGCCACCTTTGCCATGAAGAACAAGGAAATTAACAGCAGCTAATGGACTGACAAAGCTTTCAGTGCCAAGTTGCTAGCATATGACAAGGCAGATCAGTCCCCGCCTGCCTCTTTTCTTATTTTCTTCACTGTCAGATATTTATTGTAATAGTTGAAAGGCAGCATTTAGCTAGTGTAGCACTTTCTATTTAAGGTGCTGTGTAGAATGGGCCATTCCACAGATAAAGCGAAAAGTATGTTTGAGGATGATATTGGGACTGAAATGGAAATTGCCTTAAATTGGGTTGGTGAGCGTCCTTATTATTCATTGGGATGACTTAAGCACCTATTTTAGAAAAGAAAAAAAGAGTAAAGGTGTGGGGGGAATATGCTAAAACTGAAACTGTTCTCTGTTAACTCATTAAACAAATTCATAACCATCAATGCCTCAGGGAGTCTTCTCCAACCTGGCTGGGCTGGAGGTTGCTGTGAGGGACTCTAGGGGTGGTCTGTCTGAGAGCAGGTTGGGTTGGATCAGCTTCTTGGAGGGCTTCTGCAGAGAGCATCCTTAGGGGGAATATTTGCTGAACTTGAGGACTGGTAATGGCTAAGGAAGGTACCCTGTCCTTTGCCTCAAACTCTGTGTGCAAGTGCTCCCAGAGGCAGGAGAACTGTCTGGTGTAGGATTCTTGAAGGACTGTCCTGTATCTATGGGGGATATAGCAGACTCTATAGTACACGCTATTGTGTAATTCACTTTTGTGGAGCGATTTGTAAGCCACATAGGAAGCTCCTAAAAATATGAGCAGCCCAGGATGAAGTATCCTGGACTGAGTGATCTCTCTGCTTGCTACAGGGTTCCCAAGAGACGAACATGTCCTTTCCTTTTCCAGTCACTGCTGGTGTTTCCATGGTGGGTACTTCAGGATTTTCATGACAATACCAGAAAGGACTATTACAGCAGATACGGGCTTTTTCCATGGTCTGGATTGTAGGATTTTACGTGATGATTCCACAACAAGCCTTTGATAGTATCAGACTCCTAAACACTGGCATCTCATGCCCCTATTTAGAACCTAATGTTCCTAAAGCACTTTTTCAGGTGTACTTGCCAGAATTACATGTCATGCTTCTGGAACTGCAACCAGTTTGCAGAAGTACATTATTGCAGGCGCTGTGGGGCAGTGATGCTGTCCCAATATTCAGAGCAGAAAATGAGGAACCACAGTATCTAACTGCAAATGAGCAAGGACTGTGCTTATCAGAGTGTAATTACCCTGATCTGTGACCTTGAGGGAGCTGAGGCTCTGATGATAAGCCCCTGGGAAGGGTACTCTCCTGTCAGACTGAGAACATGCAGAGATGAGCTTCTGCTGTTATCCTAGTTTTGCCTTTTTCTTCCTTCTCTTTTTCCTACAGAGAAAGCTTTGTGAGGTTTGTGCCTTTTAAGCTTCCTGGGCAGCAGTCTGAAGAAAATCACTTTCACATCCTTTTTCTGGCAGGGTCTTGGACATTTCTGGGTTCCTCTCTGATGAACTGCAGGCAGCTGTAGTGTCCTAGTGTCATCTGTGGTGGTCTGCTCTTGACAAAACTTTATAGTTCAGTATACTCATATTCCCAGCAGCCATTAGCTCTGCAGCCTGAGCATCATTTGATGGGTTGACAGTGTTTAGGGGCCTGAACACACAGTCTATGAATAGCACTGAAGGCAAAACTGAGATGATGGTTTCCCCTTGGGCATGTAGATCTTCAGACCCTGCTGAAAGCCCTTTAATGGTTTAGTTCAGACATGGGTTTAACTCTACTCTTTCCATCTCCAAGCAAAGCCAGATAAAACATTTGCACTCCAGGCCATACAACACAAGATGCCTCCTCAGCTGCCCAGCTTCTCCACAGCAAACTAGAGCTGCATCCCACCTGTCCTGTATCATTTTACACTTCAAATATTCCCTTCCATCTCAAAGCGTACTTACAAACAATATCCTGTCAGTCCCACAAGGAAGGACTGGGCAATGTCTATACTTGGCAAGTAGTGTGGCCCTATATGAACACCTGTGGAGAACGAAACAGTTGATGCAAAGGACCAATGTCCATGCTATAATCATTCAAAGGGAATAGCTTTAATCTACCTCTGGTCTGGTCTTAATGTCTGATTGTTCATTAGCGCATTAGGAGCGTGCTTCCTCCAAAAGCAATTTGGTTCACATGCACTAACCCCGCTTCACCATGTGAGCTGAAGTGTAGTAAAGAGGGAGATTTGATATTCAAAAGCACACTTCTGGTCTGAACCAAAATGCTGACGTAGGTGCGTACATTAAGGCAACATATAATTGCCTAAAACTACAGAGCTATGAGCAGGACCAGGCAGCCTGGTCTTCTGCTCTTCTCTCTCAGCTGGTAGATATGCTCAGTGCCAGTACTTCATGGTTCATGCATGTTCCCTTCCACTTGTGTCTAAAATATCTAAATATCTAGCTGGGTCTAATCAAAATTAACTGTATGGTATGGACCCATGATGGGGGCCTAGAGATGAGCTAGGAAAAAGCAGTTGGGACTTTGTATAAATAAAAGTATATGCACCATATCAAGAGAAAATAGAAAACCTTCCATTTCAGCTTTTGCTGGGAATGTCATTTATAAGCATTTGTCAGAGGATTAGTTTTTACTTTGTGTCTGGAAACTGTTCATTATAAAAAAAAAAAAGCTTAAAAAAAAAAAAGCTATGGAAAGTATTGGACCTGAGGTAGATCCAGGTACCTCTGAAGCTGAGTAAAATTCAAGTCCATAATTTCAGTTTTCAAATGACAGTATATAGATAGGGTCCTGGATCTTCCTACCATTGTAACATATGGTGTTGCCCAAAAAGAACTCAAGTTACTGGAAAAAGAATTAGCAAGTATATCACAAGAAGCTGTGCAGAACTGCTTTTTTTGTGTGTATTTCTTCTAGCATCTCTGACTATATGGAAACCACATGGGTACAGTTCAGTTTCAAATAACCATGCCTGCTAACCATATATAAACCAACAAAGCCTAGATACAGATGTAAACTGCTCACACAAGTTGGCTTCTGTATTAGGAAACAGATGTGCCCCTCAGACTTCCTAGGTTATTTAAATATCCAATGCCACTACTACATATAGCACTGGCACGGTTATTTTACACTATGCTATTGCTTCTCTAAAATGCTAATAATAGTGCTGTGCCCTCCCACATTAAGATCAGCATGTACCTGTTATTTCCAACAGGATAACCATTCGGTATCCTACTGCAGCCCTTCAGGAAGGGCTGTTCCAGGAAAGGAGAGGGGAGAAGTTTATTCTTACCTGCATCACCGTGTGTGTGTGACTTGAGTTACGCTCGATTGCCTGTACTTCCCAAAGGCTAACACTGATTTGTTCCAGGGGTCCTGCATTCATTTATAGAAAACTTCTGGAAGGTTGAAACCAGAGGAAACTCTTTCCACAAAGACTGTGTCTGCATTTGGGGTCCTCAACTGAGGACCCTTCCTTTCTGTGGG
This sequence comes from Sagittarius serpentarius, assembly GCA_034782735.1. NCBI lineage: Eukaryota > Metazoa > Chordata > Aves > Accipitriformes > Sagittariidae > Sagittarius > Sagittarius serpentarius. The sequence goes on from JAVKLA010000052.1 coordinate 12,945,688, forward strand.
CTCGTGCTCGTAGGGAACAAGCTCAGAGCTGCTTCCTTGAGTGTTATTTATCAGTCTCAAGAGATTCACTTGCTTTAGGGCCCTTGGGAAGCTCTCTCCTTTCTGAGGCTTGTATGCAGAGCTTTAAGGATGCAGTCTTAGCAAGCCAACGCATGCCCTGAGGGTCCTGAGCTCATCCTGGCCGCTGCCATGCTGAGAATATTGCTGCAAGTGGTGTGTTGGCTGCTCTTGAATCCAATGTCAGCAATATGAGTTGACAATGTCCTGGTAAATCTCAAACCGAAGCTGCAACTTTCATTTTGCTGCTAATTGTTTGGAGTTCTTTGAACTCACGTCTGTGGATGGCACTTAAAACTGCCTCTGCCTGGTACACCTCATAAACAGATGGAGCGTTTGTTGACGTTTCTGTGACAGCTTGAAAACTTGTCTCCTACCTCTGAGCTGAGCCCTTTCTGCCTTGTCCTCCATCTGCCATCTCATTTTAAAACTAGCAGAACAACTCAAGTGAAGCAATTCCGACTTTTTCCATCTGTGCACAGTTAATTAAGAGGGTAATGAGAGCTCCGAATGAACAAGCCCTGCATTAATTCAAGATATGATTAAGGGAAACATCCAAAATGAAAAATATATATGAGCCTAAATACATACATTTAAAAAAAAAAAAAATCTGAGTCCCTTTTGTCTGTCCCTGTATTTGCCAGCATTATGGCTGTGGATTATTAAAAAAATGAGGAAGGATGACTATGGAAAACTGAGTCCATATTCTGAATGTGAAATCTGTGTGTAAGCCGGTCAAAGGTGTAGGGACTATTGTAGCCAAGGCTCTGAGCATTGGGTTCCCTTCTTGTAATGTCTGTGCATGTGAAGATGGGTGTTTGATAGTGGGAGAAGAAAATGGTGTTTGCTTTTTCTTTGGGTTTGAAAGGTGAGCTACAGAACCAAAGGCATAGAGATCCACAAGCCAAAGAATTGCCCCAGCTGAAATTAACTTAAAACTTATGGTTCTCCATGATATTTGCTTTTGCAGCCATCTCTGTGTGTGTTTTCAGCCAGGCAATATGTGATCACATGAATCTACCTTGGGAAATTTCACAAGACGAGACTGTCTTGGCAGTTACTCAATTAGTAATTCCAGCCTAGGCTGGAAAAAGGGATATATTGCCTAATTTTCTTCTAGTTAGACTAAAGAGGCAGCAGGAAGCCCAGTCAGAGACCCAGGAGAGTGAATTGTACAGGGAGTGAGGCAATCTCTGGTCCTGCCGAGTTTAAAATCAGGAGGAGTCTGGCAGCTGGAGGAGGATGGGGCTGCAATAATGCAGGAGGTGAGGTGAAACAGGGCAGGCAGGAAAAAGAGGGCACGAGGACTTCAGAGCGAGGGAGAGGAGAGGGCTGCAGAGAGAAGCAGCAGCTGATGAAGACTATCAGCTTTTCCTCCATACCTTGTAGCTACCTCCAGTTTTATAGCTTGAATTTTGCTTTACTGGGGGTGGAAAAATGAGTGGCACTGAAGAGGCTGAGTGAATTCCTGTTTGGGTTTTTTTCCCCTTCTTGGTTTCTTTCAGCAGCAGGAAACACAGAAAATATTTCTAAACAAAGCCTGAAATTGGCTGTTTGCATTTTGCCTGTGAAATTTCCTGTGGCTCACAAATTGGACTCTCATCCCTTCGCTGCTGGGGAAGGCAGATGCATTAGCAGCAACTCGGCAGAAATCTCGGATGCAGCCAGCAGAAAGGGGCTCACTTTCACCTGCTAAAGGACTTACTCATTTTAAAGAAGTCTTCTATGACTCCTGGTGCTCACTCATTGTGAAGCCTGTTGCCTGACAGGCACCACTGAGCATAACCCTTTAAAGCCTGCCCCATGTGCTGTTTGCCAAAGGAGGGTTTGCACAGCAGCCTGGGAGATGGTAGGTTTGAAGAGCTAATGGCATTTACACACGGATCCCGAGGAGACAGCCAGAGCGTAGTGTGTCCCAGACCGAATGATTACACAGAGGAACGCAGGGTAGAACATAAGCAATCAAAATATGTATTCTTTCTTATTTCTAAAGGATTTCCAGAGTGCTGTAGGAAACAGGGCTGGAAGAGAAATCAAGATATAATCCCATGCCCCAAAGGAACATCAGAATTGTCACTCCTGTCAGGCATTTGTCTAATCTGTACTTAAAACCTCCCGGAGTGGGGATTTCACACCCTCCCTGGGCCATCTCTTCTGGTGTTTAACTACCCTTGCTGTTAGAAAGTTTGTCTTAATGCCTAGTCTGAATCTCCCTAGCTGTAATTTGAGTCCATTACTCCTTGTTCTACCTGACATGGAGACCAAATTTATTCTCCTTTCTGCACAGCAGTTTCTGAAAACAGGTGTCTTGCAAAAGATGCATGCGGAGTTCAGCCTGCAAGGAGGAGCAGGGACACAAACGCTTGCTCCAAAGTCTGGTGACACACTTGCATGTCAGGATTCTCCTTGTTCCTCAAGGTAGTCTGTATTTGCACCCCAACACCAGAGCTGGGCTGACTTTTGCACTGGTTTGGTGCAGCTGACTGACACAGTGTAAACCAGTACTGGAAGGAGAATTGCCCAGAGAAGTGGGATATCAGCCTGGGGCTACAAAACAAAATTCAGCTGCTGTACAGTACGTACCCATACAGCCTGCAATGTGACTTAGATTTTACAGGCTGGCCTTTGGGAACACCTGATCGTTAGGACTTTTTGCACTGGGACCTTCAGCAGTTATCCCTGGCAGTAAGGACGTGCCCTGTGCAGGTATCCAGAGCTGTTGTCTTACCCTGGTGACCCAAATGCCATTTCTGAGGAGAAGATGCCAAATTTAACAGTATCTGGAGACAGCGCATTACCTTTGTATTGAATGTACACGTTCATAGAGAGTACACACTGTGCAAAATTGCATTTGTAGTCTGAGGCATGCTTTATTATATTATTGGAGACTTATACTGATAATTGCATAATTATCTCTGTGTGTGTGTGTGTGTATATATATATATATATGTAGGCCAAGTAATGGAAACTTCAGGGTTCTGCTACCTAGAAGAAGTCCTAGACAAAATCCCTGCTTTGGCAGATCAAATACAGGATGGTGTGATGAGCCTGTCCATCCTCATGGGGTTTATAAGCACACAGACACAGGTAAACATTGATGCAAGCACAGCAAATTCCTGGGGTAGCTGAACTCCCAGCACACAAGATGATCTGTCCCACCGATCAGAGCTTCAGTCAGATTTTAGTTGGTCTAATTTTATGGAAAAGAAGTTATGAATGGATCTCCTTTTTCCACTGCAGTGTGTGCCCTGCTTTGAGATCTAAGCCTCTACCACAAACTGCTCCAATGGAACTTCCTGGCTGAGTTTTCAACACTTGAGAAATAGCTTTCATAAGGCTTCTTCTTAAAGTTCAAACTTCTGGAGGGTTAATCTTCTCATTGCATTTGAACACTAAAATGGCAAGTAGTTCTTGCTCAAATCTGAAGAAAATGAAGTTCTTCCCCAGGCTGGGAATTTGTTCTAAGTTTCCATTTTAAAAAAAAAAAAAAAATCCCCCACCTTTCTACCAACTAAGTCTGAAACTCCTTGAAATAAGGGCTAGTAATGGAAGTGCTGACAGTATCTTAACTAGAGCAGCGTGAAAGGAGTGATATAATAGTTTATTTCAGGTAATGCCATGGTGATTTTTAATTTACATAATGTCAAAAATGCAATATGTGAACTTTCTGAAAGCAAAAAAGTGGTGATAAAAACATCTATTTATTCCTCCTGCCTCCTTGCAGAAATAAGAGAATGAACAAAGCCACAAGGAAAAACCTCAAGGCCATGGTATTTGCATGAAGCATGCTACACATAATGTACCCTAGAAGAGTTTGAAAGAGAAGCTGACCCCGTATACTTACTCTTGTCTCAAATCATTTGCTAGTTTAATAGCTTAACATTTGCAAAATGATGTTTAGATTCTTTTCCCTTCCTAGCATTAAAATATAACTGGTATATAGTGAATGTGAGTGATCTGTGGAGGACTTCCAGGTCCCAAAGTCAATTCTCAAAACCATTCAGTATGTCCTAGCTGTGGCTGCACAAAGTGTGTTGCAGATGGAGGGGCCTGTGGGGTCTGAGAGCTCTACTAGAGTTTGGAGGTTTATAGATTTGAGGGATTTTTAGGGACTTAGGTTTTTTAAGTCAGATACCTGCTTTTCTTTCTTTTTTTTTTTTTTTTGAGAATAAATGGTCCTCATTCCTGGAACAAGGCATCCAAATGGTATCCTCCAGTTGCTGGCTGTGTCACTGTGATGAGCTCTGGGTCCAGAGCTGTTTCTTGCCTGTGTCCTTTAACAGGCTTCCTCCTGGCCATGGCCAGGAGGACCGATTTTTGCCCTGGGAGCTCAGCCATGCCATGTGCTGGTGCACGAAGGTTTTGCCTGAGTGGGTGGCAAGGGGACACGTAGCCTGCTCCCTTGCCCTGCTCCCTTGAGTCACTGGCTATTTGGAGGACCCTACCTATCTTAATCACAGCATTATTCTGAGATGATCCTGGAGGTTAGGAATAAGCCTGCTGTCCATCCTGAACTCTGTGAAATAATTGCATTGGATTTACTAAGATTGCTGTGAACAGAAGGATCAACCAGCTCCTTCCTGAAGAAACTAAACAGCAAATCTATAGTATCCTTACTGCTCAAAGAAAGTGCTTTTTATTGCAGAATAACTGTTTAACCATTGTTCTAGGAAAAAACGCAGTTTGGTATAACCAGTCCACTAAAACCCCAGTTCAGACTGCCCAATATTGAACCAGTCTATCTTCTGGGACTGGAGTTAATTTCTATGGCCCCTTCTGTGAGTAGAGCCCCATCAGACACTGCTTGCTTATAAATTATTTCATTAATTATCCCTAGGAAATAGGGCTTAAAACTCACTGTGGCAGGCACTGTACTAACACAGGAGGAGCATGTCCTGGCCAAAGACTTTACGGGGCAGTGGGGGTCAGGAATGGGAAATGTGGGGAAACGGAGGTGACACACGTCACCAGCATCTCACAGGAGCAATGCAGAAGTCTTCCAGTTGGTATCAAGTTCTCAAAACAGAATTTTAGCAGATTTTCAACATGTCGAGTCCTTGTACTAGCCCTCCACACAAAGGGTAAACTCCAGCTTGAGCTATTAACACAACCCAGTGTGACACAATAGAGCTTGCAGCCACTAAAGCAGTCTAGTGTGACAAAAAATTTCTGAGAAGTGAATAGAAATCCTGCATGATAAAAGAATCCACACAGTAAGAGAATCCCTTGTGACAATATTATACTTTGAGTATCGTTCATAAAAATAAAACAAATAAGTCAATTGTAAGGTCCAGGATACCATAAAATATGAGTTTGGATAGAGACACTTGGAAGGAAAATTTGCTTTAAATCTGTGTAACCACCTTGAAGCCTCACACACTTACAGTTTTAATCTAGCACATTAGTGAGATTAGTACATGGGTTTTTTGCAATTAAACTGCATATTTTATCACTTCTTCTACTTTCATGCTATATAAACTTCCAGGAAATTACAGGCCTATAAATGTTGCCAGAGCCCTGCCACTGTGGGAGACAGAAGAACAGAGAGACAGAAGCAGTGTGGGTGGCTGCTTCCTTTTTTTCCCTAATTGTGTCTTTAGTCAGTAAAACCCAAACCTTTGTAGAGGCAATTGTAGGATTAGGGTACGCACATGCAGAGAAACTCGGAGCTTGGGTTCCCGCAGAGCTCTGTACCTGTAGTCACAAATCCTTTCCAAAGGAGGTGCAGAATGTTTGTCCTGTTTTACTGAAGAGAGAACAGAGACGGCAATGGTAGCACTGACACAGTTGCCCAGCGGAGTACCTCTTGGTTAAACCCTCTGCTTTGATGGTAGGCGAGGTCCCTCTCTGAGGAAGGAGAACTTCTTGTTCCTTAGCCCTTATGCTTGCTAAGTGCAAAGATGTTCTTCCCCGTTCTGCCTATGTCCTCACATGGCCATTTCTCCCTCTCCTCCTGTACTGAGCATCGGTTTATCCAGGCATGCCTCTTGTTTACCACCTTTTACATTGACTGTGAGTTTTCTGGCTTCCTCAGACATTCATTCCTAGTGACTCCTTAGTTTAAACCTGAGGTGGACTTTTCTGTGTTGCAAAAGGCATGTTAGCATCGATGCTTGCAGTTCTCTGTAGGTTTTGAGAGCTATGCCTCGGTCGTATCCGCTGCAGCTCAGCCTTTCCTGCTTGGACTACGGAGCAGGTGAATGTGCTTATTCGCCTTTTTACATCAGACCCCGATGTTTAGGGGGGTGCAGGACTCCAGGCATGTCCCCAAGCCAGCCTTTTTCTAGTCACTGAGAATTGTGCTGGACCACACCTGTGTGTGTGTCCTGGAGAGAAGAGTGACCCTGGAACTCATTCACCATGTCGATCTGTGGGTCCTAAACTCCAGACACTATGTCAGAGGTACCTTCCACCTCATCCAAAGTGTTTTCAGGCATGTAAAGCGGGGTTTGGGCAGTTCTACAAAGTTATACTCTGTAAAAAGACAGATAATGCTCTCAGCAGAAAGGGATGCAAACAAGAAAAGGGCAGATGCCAGCATTTCCAGAGATCAAGACACTTCTGTTGTAGGAAAACAAATAAATAAGAGCTGAGCTTTAGGCAAGGTTTGAGTAGCTTTAGAGTCAGTCTGGAAACTGATCCACTCAATCCAGTGCTGCTGATGCCTCCAGCATCGTAAACTCAGCTCCCTTAAATGTCACTTTGGAAGGTGAACAGATGGGAAGTGGAGCTAGAAATATATAATCATGTTAGATTTCTTTTAAGAAAAATTCTTTTTTTTCTTTAAAAAAAAAGTTCTTCCTTGCAAGCCCTTGTCTGCCCTGTGTTCTCTTCCTTCCACTCTTTTAAAAGAGTAACAGAATTCCGATCTGGTGCACTTAAGCAGATCTTTGTCAATTCAAGCCAAAACTGAAAGACAGACCCAACTCAATGAATGCTGGGCACTTCACTGCGATAGCAGGAACCTTTCGCCTGGCGTAGTCAGCTGGAGCTGTCAGAGTCCCTTCCTGAGTGGAACTTTTGAGGCTGACCCAGTAGTAACCAGACTTCAGTGGGAAGTGAGAAGGCACCAAGAACTGAAAGCAGAGCATTCCTCAATGAACCAAAGAAGATATGCTGAAGCATTTACGAATAATGTGCAAAAATCTCTCAGTGTGCTTGCGTATGTAGCAGGGAAGTGGCTTGCTTTTAAAACTCCTGGCAAAGCTATTGTATATAGATTATGAGACTGCAGATTTTAGGAAATAATAGACAGAATGCAAAGATTCTTGCTTCCTGACAGAGGCAATAACCAAATTTCTTCATCTTATCAACCTACATTTTCCAAACTGACAAGTGATTTGGGATGCTAATGCTTCAACTAACCCACAGCTATATAGCCTAAAGGGAGTAGTTTCTCAAAGACAAACCTATTGAACACGTTGCAAAGGAGCTCCTTCTCTCGTGTTCCCTCCTAACAGCAGTTGTGCCTGCTCTAGAGCTTGTTGCAGATCCGAGAGCAGGCTCACCTGCTGCATAAGGTGCCTGCATGGTAGAGGGAAGGACTGGGAAAATAGTGTTTAGTAGTCAATGTATCGTCACTCAAGGGTCAATCCTAGATTTGACTTTGTACCGTAGTTGCTCTGCTATAGCAAGATTTGCTGTGCAAGTGCATGCCTATCACGAGTCGGGTACCCATCAAATTCTCATGCCTACCAGACACAGGTTCCTTTCCACAAACAGAGCTGTGTAAAAGCCTTGGAAATGGGGAAGAACAAATGTCTCTGAGTTCAAACCCTCCTGTGTAGCAGCCTGCATCAGAACTAGCATGCTGACACTGTTAGGTGCAAAGAGAGGTAAAGATGCACCAGGTAGATGTGAAACCAACATCCTCAAATACTTTTTAGTTATTTAACTCCTGCTTTCTCTGGGAAGAGGGCAGTCTTGTGTACCAGATGCCAGTTAGCACTACAAAGTCCTGCTCTGTATCTGGCGTCCTGAGCTGGCAGCGCTGTGGGACGTCAGTAAATTACTGGTGGTGAAAGACTAGATAGCTCTGCAGTGACACTTGCGATGTTTATTTCCCTTCTACTTTGCAACTACAAACTGGTGGGCATGCAAAAGGATCTGCTGGGAATACAAACTTCCTGCTGTCTATCTGAATAGATAACATAAACCCATCCACCCCATCACAGACTTACCCTCTTGTGATTCCCAAGCCCCCCAGATCCTCCTGTCTCATGTAATTGAAGCTACTTGGGGAGAGAATTGGAGAGTGGAATAAATAATGTAATTTGTATAGTCCAGTGTCATTTGCAGTTTGAATAGCACTGTCGTCTCCCACAAACCTGCATGTGTTCAGAGAACTTGGTTCTGTGGAGGGGTTGGTTGTGGGGGAAGGTTGGTTGGGTTGGGGTTTTTTTTCCTTTTTTTCCCGTTGATTTGTGTCTCCAGAGAAATGAGTAAAGCGTTACAGATGAACATGGCATAGAAGAAAGAACATATGCTGTACATGCACTTAAATAGCATTTATCTTACTTTTCACTGACGTAGTGGTGAAATATGTTCTCTTTGCTTTCAAATTTTAGGGATGAACAGATGGTAGAAAGCTTAGTTTTGGGTATTATGTCCATCAAAATAACCTGTATTGCAAGTACCTCTTACTATAATTGGGGATTTTAGCTGCAGTAGAATCTGGACTCTAGGAAAAGCCCACTGCAGAAGTAGTATGCCAAAAAAAGGGCTGAATGTTGTCCTAGCTACATATTTTTTTTCTGAAAAATACAATTCTTCATTGGTGTTATAAGAAATGCACTCACCTTTTTGGCCCTGCTTTTGCTGCAGGTGGAGTACAGCCCAAAGAACCCAGTTTCTGATTTGAATCCCCACCCCCAAATACTCTCGCATACCTCCGAATGTATTCAGTCAGCACTGTAGGGATGTACGAAAAGAGAAAAGGAAAGATTTGCTGAAGCTTCTCTTTCAAAAAGAAAAGCCCAACAGGCCCCAAAGTGTCTCGCCTATTTTATCACTGTTTGGATATTCCTAAAAATTCTGAAATTCCCAATGTAAAATGAGTTTGGATGCACATTCTGCCCCAGCCACCCTGCTCCGAGTAACACGCGTTGTACCAAACCTGTAGGAAGTGAGGGATGCTGGTACTGTCTGACAAATTGCAGTCAGACACTGCGAAGTAAGCCCACTCCTTTGCTTAAAGCACTGCAGAAAGGGAAAACTTGGCCCTGGAATTAAATAAAGCTTTTGGGGAGGAGGATCATGTAAAATATATGTTTATACCATATCCAGCATGATGGGAACCTCGTCTGATGTGTGCCTCTAGGAAGGAAATGCTTATGTACTGCCGTGTTTGTATAGACATATGAACGATCTCATTATGGGTTTATATATAGACAGGCAAGTTCTGAAACATTCAAAAGCTGTCTTGCACAATTTTAGAGGATTTTAGTTTGGGTTTGGTTTTTTTTCTCTGTTTTTTGGGGTTGGTATTTTTTTGTTGTGGTTTTGTTTTGGTTTTGGCTCTGATCTGCCTGTTCTGCTCCTCAGCACTTTTCCTGGTTCAGCGACTCAATTTCTAATCTCTCTGGTCGGTGTGTGTTTTTTGCATGAATTTAATACCTGGTCAGCATTATCCCAGCTTCGTGGAGGAGGGTCTCTTATGCTGCCATTTCATTCTTGCAGCTCAGATTCAGGTTAGTTAATTGCTCAGAGGGGTTCTTCTAGCAATGTTTTTAGGGACTTAAGATAAAATAAAAAATCCCAAGAGGGAAACGTATAATTCCAGCCACCTTGCTAGGAGGGTGCCCAACACAGCAGCAGCAGCAATTAAAAAGTCACCATTTGCCAGTAATAGCTGCAGAGTCGCAACAGTGGTTCGATCTTTTCTCTCTATACTTAGAAAAAGAAATAACTGCCTCAAGGATGCTGAAAAATAATTATGGGAAACATACTTCAGATACATCCCTCATTTTCAGAGATGTCAATCACTTTAGTCCCAAAATTACAATGTACAACCAATGTCCCTCCCAATGTTTTTCCTTCGTGATTGTTTACCTCAGAACTAAAAAAAAAAATCATAAAAAAAAGTGATAGAGTTACCTGTATACAGAGAAGGAATCGAACCATATTTTATTTACCTACATAAATAATTCTTTTATTTAGTATAGACTGTATCTCACATTTGGGCCTTGTCAGACAGAGCTGTAGTTCTGGTTTTATTTATCTGCATACACTGAAATGTGTATTTGTTTAAATTAAAACTGGGGGCTGGGAGACCCGTAAAATGTTTAAACACAAGCACGGTTACAAATTGTCTGGTGTGTATTTACCATGGCCCCCCGCTGCTTGATACGAAGTTAGTTAATTGTGCTTGTTTGCATCATCTGTTCTATAGTGCTAACAGCACTTTATTCCTGGAGCAGGAGCCTATGTTTTTGCATAAGGAGGAGATTATTTTTTGTCTCTGCTGGAGCTGGTTAAAAATGCTGTGTTTGATATTTCTTTTTTCCAAATGAAGTGAATATATTTGTTCAACTTTTTTATAATTAAATACTGAAAATGTTTTGATAGGGATTTTCTTTTTACTGAAAAAATGCAGAAAATTTTGAAATAAAATAGAAAATTGTCAAATCTTATTACACAAAAGAAATAGGACCAGTTTTCATCCATTTTTTTCTCCGCTGTGGTCCTGACATTATGAATAGCTGTTTTAATCCAGGGTGCTGCCTCTTCATGGTGTTTTGGGTGGCTATAAATGATACTGCACCAGATTTAATCTCCTTTAAGGATAATACATTTGAGAGAGAGGGCAGGAACTACACTTCAGGATTTAGCTTCTCTAAGTAAGGAGGGTGTTACATGGATTCCCAATTTACTTTTAAATAAGCCTGGCCAAATGACAAGGATACCAGCTTCTAGTGTTTCCCTGGGCCAGGAGATGTCATTAGTTAGACCAAGGAGGAAACACGTCTGTGTGCTTTGTATGATATACAAACATATATACCACATTCAACAAGTAACGTGGCTATCCTGCTACTCAAGTCAAAAAAATTCAGCACAGTTTGGCTCAGATTTGGCTGCATGCACTTGCACCAGCAAAGGCTCTCACCAAGCACACCACCTCTTTTAAAAACATGCAGGTCAAGCACACTGCAGTGTATGTTCAAAGGATAGAAGGATAAAAGCTGAAGCTGTTTACAGAAATCTTTGGCAGTAAGACTCAAAATTCAGGGAAACTGTAACATGCTTCGAAGTTCTAATCCCCATCCATGCTGGATTTGCTAGTTTGGAGTGCGTGTAGGTAGGCTTGCATTCAAGCAAATCCACGCTCACTCTGTGGGTGGAAAGAGAGTATGCTTTGCATCCTTCTGATAGAAGGACCCATCAATTAATTGAGGTTCTTCCTCTGGAAAAATGCAGTGTAGGACCTAGAGTTCGAAAGTAACGTTGAGGAGCATAAGGGTGTAAGAACGGCCAAACCAAGAGCCCTGTTGCTGGCTGGTCAGGCTCAGGCACAGAGGCATGGGCCAGGCAGGGCACCTTCCCTCCTACAATCTCCCACCTACAAGGAATCTGTATTAAAGCATCTCTCTCTGTTTGTATTTAGTGGTTTCCAAATCTATTTTCTCCTTTATTGGACCCATCTGCCTCCATTCATCTTGGAGAGCAACAGGAAGCTGATCCCAGTTGTGTTACTCCAGCAAACACAGTTGTAACACAGTCCAAAGGTGCCGTTATATCTCTGTATACACATGCAGATTTACACGTGGCTGCAAAAGACCTCCCACAAGACCCTGGAGATGTTTACCAGCTCCCAACTGATAGCCAGAACTCTGCCACCTCCCAAAATCCACCCCTCCCTCCCTCCCTCCCTCCTTTGCACAAGGGTGGCTGGGTAGTCACAGTCTTTATTCTGCAGCTCCTCTTAACTCAAGCTCCAGTATGACCTTTTGACCTGTAATTTTCGGAAGTGATTCAATTTCTCTTTCTAGTCTCTGAAGGTTAAGGGTGGAGGTTACAGCTGTAAAGGGCTTTATAGCAAACACAGCTTTGTGTAGTATTTGTAAACACGTTGCTCATCGTAGCAGAAATAGGTTGGGGCAAGAATTCAGATGTGAAAGCCACAGAGCCTAAACTGCGCATATTTCCTTGTAGTTCACGAGGACCCAGTGTAAATCTACCCTGATCCACAGAAATTACATTCTTTCCCATTTTCTGAGAATAAAAGAACACTGGAAACAGGAGTTTCACTACTGCCCATTAATACAAGTGTGCACTGTTACCCCATTACTGTCACTCTGTCCAGTCTTTGGGATAATCAGAATTTTGTCCAAATACTTTTGGAGAGGTTTTGCAAGAAGCACAAGAGTTACGAGTTATGTCTGCGTAAAAAGAGGAATGCAGTGGAAAACATGCCTATCTAAAGTTCACGGGTGAAATGTATCCGTCCAAGAGATGATACAAATGTTTCCCTGCTGGCAAACCAGATTTTAAGCCTAAACAAAGTGACATTGTTCCTTTAAAGAATTCTTACCACTTTCCTACCTTGAAACATCTTAAAATCCCTTCTCCTTAAGAATTCCAACTGCATAACTTCGACATGTCAAGGTTATCTATAATTCCTTCATTTTCTTTCAGCAGGGCTTCCTACCTACACACTACATCATACATCTTTTATTACCACCTTAACGTATTTATAAAATATTGATAATTCATTCCAAATGGCTTTGCAAAGGAAGCCATGTGGCATGGTATTCCCTTCAATTAGCAGCATGTTTGTTTACTGAAATGACCCCGTATTCAGAATCTGATCCTTTAAAAATGAACCTTTAAAAATAAGCTTTCTGTATCTTCAGTTCTTGTGCCAATTTTTGCCTCCAGTTATATTCAACATACACCCCGAGTAATTTTTTTCTTCTTTTTTTTTATTTTGTGAAGTTGCGCTCAAATTACACTGCACTAACTGGGGACAGAATGGGGTTACTGGAGCTTCTCTTTCCTTCCTGCAGCAGCAGAGTGCAGGACAGCTTTAGCTGAGGCTTGCGTTGCAGTAACTGAGAGCAGCAGAAGGTTGCTCTGGATTTGTTCTGGAGAACTGAAGACACAGTAAGGTTAGTTTCCATTGATACTGGCGGAGCTGAGTTTTGAATTGAGCACCTAATGTGTAAACTAACACCTGGAATTAATTTAGTATCATGCTTGCTAATGAGAAAATAGAAATACCAGTTTATAAAAGAAAGAAACACGCAATTCAAGGGGAAGAATAAGTGATAAGGATGGCTTGTTGAGAGACTCAGCTGCAACCTCCTTCATAAGGCAAGTTTGTTGTTAAATTTAATGGGCTATAGGTGTTGATTGGTAGAGCCATAAAATGAACTGTTAATTTGCTGTTCTAAGAGTGGAGAAGCTAAATTATGCAAATTGCTTTTAAAACTAGTCTGTTCCCAGCTTACAGTATAACAAGGTAACATGGCCCTTTCCACACCATTATTTTTAGGACTTTTCCCCATTGCCTTCATTGGTAAATCTTAATGCTTTGAAGTGCTGCAAGGCTTTGATTGCCTCTGATCTGCTCTCTCACCAATGCAGCTCTGTTAGGTGCTGCCGTGCTGTGCCAGCTCAGAAAGGGGCTCCCTTTTGTCACCTGTCTTTGAGCACCTACCTGAGTCAGATTTTAAACTGACAGCCCAAAAGAGGCAGCGAAGCTTGTTGCTTTCAGAATGACACGCAGGGAGAGAGACCGCTCTGGGAAAATGAGCGCACACCTTGGTAAATATGCAGACTTTCATTCGTCTGCTTCACAGCTGCACCCGCATCGCTCAAAGACTAAACCGGGAAGGTGTCAGCATTTACACTTTATGAAGAATGAAATGTACCCTGCCAGAGCTGGTGTTTCCAATGTAGCTATGAAAACGTCAGCCCTGGTGATCTCAAAATGAGCACCTGAGTAGATGAAACACACCGCCCATTAGAATCGGCATACTCAGGGCAACGCGTAGCGCATCTGCTGAGCACGATGTGATAAATAGCAAGCGCGCGCCATGGATTCACAAAGAGCTGTCTCTCAGGATAATGCTGAAACACATCAGATCTGATGTGTGAGTTGTCCCAGGCTTTTTGTGCCACAGATGCGGTGTTGGCACCAACCACAGCACTGCAAACTTCGTAACTCTGTCCACTATGACATAAAATTTGCTCCTGCTCAGAGCAGGGGTCAGTGGACCACATTTCTGTTGAGTTAGCCAGAGTTTGTCCTGAGGCCATCTTCTGCTTCATGGCAATGGTAAAGGTGGCATCCAGGTCAACAACTTGGACTTGCTTGGTGCCCTGCTAAGTGCATGGTTCTTCACATTTATCTCTTGGCCAAGTCCATATAACAATTCCTCATCTTCCCAGTTTCTGGGACACGCATGGCTCAACAAACACTTGTGTTGCAGAACCATGAGAACCATGAGAGCACTGTCCTGCAGGGCTGGATAGGGGACAGAGAGCAAGGACCTCAGCATTGACCTTCATAACCTGCGACATCCCCCAAAATGAATGCAACAGGTCTCACAGCCTGCAGCCACTGTCCCAGGGCTCTCTGCAAGTTCCCCTGTCACATTTTTGTGACTTCTTTTGGAACCATAATGCTTAGAGCTATAATTTATTTTTTAAGAACTGTGAACATCTAGATTCTTCAGGGAGAAACTAGATATACCACATTGACTGTAGACGAGATGTTTTCTAGCTGTTTCAAACTAGAACTCTTTGTAGGTTGGGGGATTGCAGCATAGATGAAGACTTTTTCAATATCCATAAAAAATGACTTCCAAGTGAGCAATATTTCTACCAAAATGGCTTTTTTTCTTTTCAGTGAGTTAGAGTAATTTGTGCTGGTAGGCGAGCAGAATTCTGCATCTAATATTGACACTGAGGAGAGGTATAAAAGCTATTACACCCAGTGCCAATAGCTTCTCTTTTCTAATCAAAACAATGTCAAATAAGTAACAGAATAGGAATGAAATAAGCCAGTTCTTTCCAACTCACCTGTCCCTATAAACCAAGCAAGAAAGCGTGATGGCATTTCAGGTATTTGGAGCAACCAGCTATGAGGTCTTGCAAAACCCTGTGGCTTTCTCGTGTGGTGTTTGTTTGGAGTTTTTTATTATTGCTATTATCATACTCACAACTGTTAAGTGAATCACTGAGAAGGTTTCAGCTGAACATCCAGCAGAAACATGCCTAGGGCAAGAACAAGCTTTTATTTATCTAACTTCAGAAGCAAGGAAGGGAGGGGGGAATCTCACACGTGTCCATCTTCAGCTAAGCATTGCGCATCTGTTTATTTAGCCAGTATCCATTCCCTCGGCACATCTGTGTCTGGCTCATCTGCCCCGACAAGACCCTCTGCCCTCCTGCCTTGTGCACCTGGGGACAAGGAGCTTCTGCCAAAATGCATCGGGCCCTGCTGAGGGAGCAGCACAGCTCACGTCTCCCCCGAGCAGGGAGAAATGTTGCTCGGTTTGGGGGAGAGCAGTGGGCAATTGCGCCCCTGGCCCTCTCCCCCAGCCCCTCAGCTCTGCTACAAAGAGCTGAGTGCTCACAGCCCCTATCCTTGACCCCTCACTTCCAAAGGCAGCCCCCCGCCTTTGCAAGCTCTTCTCCATGAAGAGCCTCCCTTCCCAGCCCTGGCGGAGGGGTTTGTTTCCCTGACAGCACCGGCATTTCTGTTTGTGTTGGGGAGGGCAATCACACAGGGGAAGGGAGGAAGCCCCAGACTGTGCTTTAGGAATACCTTAAATTAGAGGTCCCTAAACTTTTTTTTTTCTGCAAACTGCTGTTGAAGAAAAATCTGAGCTATAAGGCGGTTGCAGTCACAACCCAGCTCTGCTGCGTTGTGCGCATTGCGTGGAAACGAGAGCTCAGACCAGGGAAGAGATGTTGGGCTGTTCAGGCAGTGGCCGTTCCAGAGAAAATGGCACAGGAGACTTTTGTTATTGTTGTTTTCTTTTGCATATCAGTTATGAAGGAGTTTGTGTATGCAGTGTGGTAGATGACTCATTTTGACTAGTTAAGACCAAAGCACCTAGAGCGCAGCCGTCCTTAGTGTAACTGCAGCTGTCTCCACTGAGGCAAAGACTCTTTATATTGCTAAGAAACCATCTGCGAGTTGCAGGTACTTCACCAGTTACATCTGCAATGAGCTGATATCTATGCAGAAACAACTAAAATCTCAGCTGCTTTCCTCAGCCACGTCTTGGGCTCAGCATGAGTCTGCAGCAACCTCTCAAAGGCTGCGAAAGGAGCTTGATTTATCCCGTGGCCACAAGCCTGCTCAGGATGCAGATCTCTCTCCTTGATGTTATCACTTACCAGGGATAGGGCCCGTGCAGGAGGTGGCAGGAGCTCCCACGTCAGCAGACCTGCCACATGGGCACCTGGTGCTGAAGGGGCTAAGGCCAAGCACAGGAGGGATGTGGCCTCCCAAGCCACAGATCCCACTGTTGGAGCACACCAAGCCGCGTCCCAGCGCAGTGTCCCACCGCCTCAGGGCACCAAGCACGATCCTGGCTCGGAGCGCTCTGCAGCTCCATTTCCTGGCTGGGTTTGAGAATGCTCTGCTTTCGCTCAGATTTGCTGCAGTCTCTTCCCCTTTTATTTTTGGCCACCTTTTGTTCCCTAGTCCCTCCCTTCCCGGGGCAGGAGGTGGCACAAGCGGCTTTGGCTTCCCAGTGGCAGTGGGAAGAGGGAGAAGGGAGCGAGTCCGCTTGCCGAAGCGGCTGCCTCTACAAAGCACTTCTCGTTGCCCAGCTATCAGCATTCAAATCAACTTATTTTCCATACCAAGGGGTCAGACTCTCACACCTCATTTCTTTTCATTACATCTTTACTTAAAGGGAAGTGTTTTAATCACACCTGCTGATATCAGTGGTTCCAAGTAGCAGTGTTAATATACTGGTATCATTTCTCTGAGAAGCGCCTTATGTCTTGAGTAGCTTCAGGCAGATTTCTCGAAGAGAAGGACACCTCCCAGCATGGGTGGAGGACACCAAAGTTCAGCCATCGGCAATAGGCCTGAACTGGAATACCCTGGAATTTTTGGAAACATGTTAGTTGGCATTTCATTGATTATTAAATACAGAATATTTTTTCTCAAATAAACATATAATTGCCCTGTTATGTTTTATATGTTGGTATATTACTATAGTAACAGTAGTAGTATGTTTGTTCTATTTTAAATTAATCTATGTATGAAACAGAGGGAAGATAGATGCTAACTGGGGGACTTATTCTTAACAAAACCAGAGCTGGCCATCCTATGCGAGGAAGACGGTGCTATCGGTAAGGCAGGCTGGGCGGTGCAGACTCTGCCCTGGTCCACTGCTGAGTGACCAGGGATGCGGCGCCTGGAGCTGTTCAAACTGCTTTTGCGGTCCCTAAAACAGAGCTGTCCTCCAACCACGTCCTGGCTCAAGGGGGCTATAAGCAATTCAGGCTGTTTATTGTCCAAAGGTGATGTACTTTGTTGTAAAAGGTGGAAAAGGACCACATTTAGCTGCCTAAATTAGGAGCCAGGAGTCCTCCAGTGTGTTCCTCACTCTCTTGACCTTAGACCCTCTGCAGGTATTTAGACACATCTCCCGCTGAGTGGGACACGGCAGATAAAATGGCTTTTTCCTTCCCCCTTTCCCCTCTCCCCAGAGACGAGCAGGACCAGACAGGGAGTCAGCGACATGTCTTTGAGTGGTACCAATGCCACAGCACGCTCTGCTAAAAGGCAAACTGCTCTCATCCAGCACCTCAAATATTTGCGTGCTGTGTGATGTGGGGACAGTCCTGAGCACTGGAGAGCATCTGTGGCAGCAGTGAAAAGACATTAATGAACCGCTGCTGCTAAGCGTTCTTCACGTGTTTTGCCTGACCTCCAACTGATAAACCAGACACACAAGATGGCACATGCTGGCATGGCTCGCTGCTCTGCTCCACTTGAAAAAAGCATTTTTCCTCCACTCAGGTGCATTTGCATGTTTTTCCTCTGCTAGTTTAGTTCCATGTCACTAAAAACATTTTACACGGCGGTGGTGAAATGAGTTTGTCCTGTCTCGCTGCCTGCCCTGGCTCTGTCTGTCTCAGGGTGATATTTCCCCTTCCCTCGCAGTGTCTGCTTGCTTTTGATGGTCTTTGCATATGTGGATTAAGCTGTGAAGGAGCTGGAGGAGGCTACCTGCTTTTTTTTTTTTTTTTTTATCAAATCCTAGATTAGCCACAAGTGGAGATGGAAGATCAGCCCAAGTGAACTTGATTAGCAGGTGCTCAGGAGATCTGCATTTCACATAGTGTTGTGCAGTCACTTGGACTATAATCCCAGCCCAGTGCTTAATGATATAAACAGTGCTAATAACACTGGGTCACCTGTCTGGGGAAGACAGATAAGGAATTGAAAATTATGCACATTACCATAGGTAATCTACCACCAAATACTGTTGAGTAGAGACCTCGGTTTTTATTTCATTCCCCTTATGTTCTTGCCCTGATTGCACAGCAAATAAATTGGAAATTCAGAATTAAAGGGTCTGCTAATTCAAATTGATCTGCAGCCTCTAGCACCCCATTCCCCACAGAAGGTGTAAATGGATCCTGGTATCCACCCTATGACAGCAAATCTTTAGTCTTCTCTGCTGCATTGTCAGAAATAAGGGAGAAAAGACTATTTCCAGCGGCACCGGGGAAAAAAGAAAAGTTTGCAGAGGGAGCAGGTGATGTTCTGCTTTATTGTATCAGACAATTATTTGGTAGCAGTTAATATCCACAGTCCTATTTCTGTCCTTACAAACCAAACAGTAGCTTCAGCTTGAAAGTCACGCTCAACTTTCAGGACAAAATACAACCTCTTCCAGCCTTTGGAGGGAGCTGAACCTGCACCAACCTCTACTGTTGAGCAATGGGCATAGCTGGTGCAAGACTCGAGACCATAGGGCAACCAACAGCCCCTTCCAGAGTTTTTTTAGACTAAGGATTAGTAGGGATGCACAGCATGGTGGGGGATGATTTATTTAAAATCTGACCTGGTAAGTTAGTCCCAGTGCCCTAGGGTGACCTTCACGGACATAACTCTGTCCTCTTCCCTACGAGAAGAGAGGAAATAATAAATAAATAAAATAGAGGGAATAAATGAACATATGTAAGTGCCCAGGACCAGATTTGATCAGCCTTTGCAATGCTGTAGGCAGGGTGCCAGCTTTGGGGCAACGCCGCAGGCCATACGGACTCGTGGGACAGTCCCTTCTGTGTAGCCACACAACAACTTGCAGGAGGTCTCATATGGGGCAGCCCAGGTCGTAATAGCCCAGCCCTGGCACATGCAGATCTCGTTACAGGGATGTTACAAGTTTTTTTTATTATTCCTTCTTACACGGATGTAAATTGCTTCAGGCCAGGTGGAGTTACCTGCCACGTCTTAAGTGAGCCTAGGTCCTGCAGGGTGAAATTGGGATGGCATGGATTATTTTTGGGTCTGACTTCCGAGCCCATGTTACAGCTGCCACCCACCAGGCTGGGAATTGCAGATGAAAAGTGCCCTTTGAACAAAGTGAAAATAAAGAGAAAGCAGTGCTGTTACTGTAGATTACATTTCTCTCTGCTGCTAGCCATGTGACAGACAGACTGTGTTTCTCTATTTGTACCTGGAACACTCCAATTTCTCCCGATAGTCTTAAAACCTTATTTTTAAGTCTTTCTTTTGACACTTACAGTGTGACTTGATTTGATAAATAAAACCTTCTGGTGCTGTTGTTCAGGTCTGAGATTAAACACTTGATACTCTACATAACGAAATGCTTTTGATGGGTGAATTTAATAGCTATTGGTTACTAGCAGGACTAAGTTAATTGCAGATGGTTCAATTCACAGCTGAATTGTGGTAGGGCCACATAGCCAAGTCCGTGAACACAAAAAGACCCCTGACTATGGATTGTCTCTGCTGAACATCAGGTTTCATGCTGTTTGTGATAATTTGATGGCATTTTATTTATAAGAACAGAACAAGCAAAGTTACTTTTTCCAGTAACTCAGAAATGACACAAACTAATTTTTCAAATTTATTGTGGAAGATATTTTTTATTGCTCTGGAGCAATGAGAGCCATATCTGAGTCATCCTTCTTGCTGATTATGTCTAGTTGGTGAATAATACTGCAGTCTACCGTACAAATTTTACATCTCAAAGCTCTTAATACATCTCAAAGTATTTAAGGCACACTGGTTGGTATAGTTATCTCCTCCGTGCAGATGTGGAAACTGAGGCATCTGGACAAGCGGTGTGCACAGCATCACCCAGTGGATCTGCAGCAGAGTGAAGGCAGACATGCAGGATTGGACCACTTCCCATTTCAGCTTGCTGCTGGAGTTTGTTGCTTTATTCTTGGTGTTAATAAATATTTACATGGCAGTAGCCACTAAAGGCCCAAAAATGGGCCCGTCTCAATGCGTCCTTCATGTAGTCCTGTCTGGGCACAGTCTGTGTCCCAAGAGGGTTCTGATGGTGTAGAAAAAGTAGACAAGGGAAAGCAGAGAAGTGACAGGCTCCGCTTTGTCTCTTGAGAGCTGGGTATATGGTCCTGCGTTCTTATATTCTGCAACAGCAATCAAGACAATAGAGCATATATTCCAGCTCTTGGCCTTCTTGTTTAATGTAAGAATAGTGGGTTTTCTTCCAGTGTCTGAATCTAATGTTATGTTTTCAACTGTTCATTTACCAAATTTCTATACGTTATGGCTTGTGTTGTCCTTCGCATACTGACTCTGCAGTCCCTTCCGTGCAAGATCTGCCCTGCACTTATGAGACTAGTTGAAGAAGTAGAAATTACCCATACCCCAGCAACCCAGAAACACATGTGCATACACAACCCCATTTAAACTCAGGCTGGGAAGGTTAAATGCTATGCAGTCTGTATCACCGAGATACAGTAAATTCCTTTGCAGAAGTATGAGCTTGTCTGATTCTGCAAAAAAATGTAAAAGCATGAAAAACGTGATGAGCAAAGGTCAAGGCAACATTGATCCATGAGAACTGTCTGCTACAGCCAGCTCTCTCCTCATGTCAGTTTTTATGAAGACACTTTATATTTTTAAGTATACATTTATGTACATATTTAGATATCTATACATTTTTAAGGCTTGATTTGTTACATATCATAGTTGGTACTTTTGGCATAGGTTGATGATACAGATCTTTAAATCCCTACATGTTTCGGGTCTAACTACTTAGGGGAGATACTGAATCTCACCCTAGAAATGCTCAGCCTGATGCAACTGCACTGGTGCAGGTCATCTAATTTCTCAAATCGTCTTTGAAAGTGGGTAAGCTGAGGATAAGAGGAGAGACAAGTGACCTGTCCCCTGTCGTGTGAAGAAGGAATAGGTGATTGTGCAGTGGATCGAAGGAGTCCCAACTCTTGTTGAGCTTTCAACCATTTTGCATCCCACCTGCTGAGAGTTTCACTTTCTTATCAATTTCCCTCGACTCCGTCCCCGAGTTTTAAAAATACTGAAGTGGTAAAATACCTCCTGGCATTAAGGACAAACAAATTCAGCTGTTATCATGAATGCTGTTGATCAAATATCACTTAAACTAACAACATTACATCATGTCACCCCTGTTAACCAATTTGCTTAAACTGTCCATGTGCACCTGCACCAGTTTCTCTGTTCGCAAAGACAAGGCAAGGTAATATGGAAATTCCTGCGATATAAATAATAAGGGATGATTATAACTATATGGATCTTTGCAAAAGGTCTTGCTTAAAAAAAGCTCATACTTGGTCAATTCCTGGAGATTTTCAACACAAATAATAGCTTACAGTATGCAATCGGCTTCCTGGCCTCTTGCCTGAACCCTTCATGGTTTCTGTTCTGCTCATGGACTTCTGCATTTATAAGCACTTTCTTTTATCTAACCCTGAGAGTCCATCATGTTTTATTTACCCTTCTTTTAGCTCTACCTATGCATTTCCAGCTACACAAAAATCAATAAGCGCGTTGCTAATTTTATCTGGAAAAAAAAAGAAAAGAAAATTTACTAGAGAATTAAATGCAGTTGGTTTTGAAGGCTCTTTTTTTGAAGACTCTTTCTGGTTTGAGGGAGGAAGGTTTAAATATCCAAACTCACTTGCTTTTTTCTTTTTTTGGCAATCGGTGATTGGCACAAGCACAGATTTTAAACATCTATGTACTTAATTATGCTACAGAGCCAATATTTTTGCAACCGTTTTGATTTGTACCTACATTTTATAACAGATGCAAATTAAAAAATAGCTTGGTTTTCTGGAGCAATTTGTAAATGGAGCCCTGGAAAAGGTAGGCAATTCCGAGGCTGGCCATAGGGAAGTTTCAGAGGGGCTAATCACAGCCTCTAATGGGGGAGGGGGGCAGGAAACAAGGCCTTGATACTAGGACATCACTTTGGACTGGGGACCACTTGACTATACTCTTAACGCTGCTCCAGATGCTCAGAGGTGTTGGGTGGGTTGCAGCCACACTCTGTGCCTCTATTTCCCCATATGTGATGGCAGGTCTTTTTATATTGACCCCATTTGCCAAGCAAGGAGAAGATCCCAGCGTTGCTGTGCTTATGTCTCAGCCTTTCCTTTCAGCGTACTTTCCACCTTCCCATTATTCTTGTTTGTCTACATCTGTGGTACGGTATATTTCAAAAAGGGTATGTATATATTTTCCTTGTGTGTTTACCTAGAGAACAGTGAATGAACATGCAGCATAAATTTAAAAAATAAGTAAGTAAATTAAATAAATATTCCAGAGCAATCAGTCTGCCAGCAGAATCTTTTCAAAAGCACAAAAAAATATTCAGGGGAGAAGTAACTCTCAGTCCATTTATTTTGTTCACTCATAAGAAAAGGGAAAAAAAAAAAAAAATCACTTGCTCTTAATTCTGAATGGAAATGAGCTTTGGACCAGATCCTGAAAGATGCTGAGCTCTGAGCATTAGCGTTTGGACGCTTTCCGCCGTGCAGTAAGCACCTTCATCCTCTAGTGAATTCAGTGGGAACTGAGCATCCTCAGCACTTTGCAGGATTGTGCCTTTTGTCAGGAGACTATCAGCAGGGCTTGGGTGCTTATTTGGAAAGAGATACTTCATGTGCTGGCATGATAATAACTAGATCTAGGAGTATCCCCCTGGAAGTAGGTACTTGCTTTAGATCTCATAGACATTGTCTTAATTGTACACTAAATCAGCACTAGATGGAAGACAGTTCAGCCGCAGGCAGCGGAGCAGACTACGCTGGTCTCTGGTGATACTGTGTATTATCAACCCCAACCAAATGCTTGCTAAATAAGGTTCACGTTTTGTGCCATAAACTCTGCTGGGTTGTTACTCAGAGTGATCTGTTAATGCATCTCTGAGCTAGGTTTCCTTTATTTCCTTTCTTCCTATTTTTTTTTTTCTTTTTTGGTGGATAATAATCAACTTGGAGAGGGTTTTTAAAAGGAGAAAAGGTTATTTTACTGGCATCAATTTTTGCATTAAATGTGCACTTGGCCAAATGCCAAAACATTTAATATCTTTGCCATCTGTCCCAGCGGAATACAATTTAAGATTTATTGATTTTTCGGTTTTTTGTGGGGGTTTTTTTTGTTTTGTTTTGTTTTTTTTAATTTTTGCTTGAGACAAGGTTAAGACTTTTTTTTAAAGTATCTTGTTCCTCCAATGGCATCATAATCTTCGGCTAAGACCAAACTGCCTTTTGACATGCAGCTGGTGCCAGCTGTCTGGGGTTATAAATGATCTTTTTGGAAATGCTTTCTCCCCCAGACGCCTATGACTGTGCACATCATATCTGCATGTGTCAGGAAGAGAGGTCCTGTGCAGGGGGTTGTTGCTTTTGGTCACTGGGAGACATCGTTAGAGGGGTTCATTAATGTGTCAGGGATTGCAGTCTGTGCTGTTTTCAAACAGACTGGGGCTTTCCAGTCCGCCCTCCTCCCCCTCCAAGGGAAGGACGGCGGCCGGGAGGCAATTCAGGAGCACAAGGAGATCTCGGTGGAGATGCTCCACTGACTGTCAGCTCTTCGGAGGAAGAACTGAGCTTTTTTGTGTGTAGCACACTGCAAAACAGGTTCCTGGGTGATGACGGGGACCTCTGGGCAGGAGCCCAGCAGTGCTAATAACAAAACGCTTCGGCGGTTGCTTGAAAGCTTCCTTCCGAGAGGTGCGGAGGAAGGGGAAGGTGGCATTTCCCAACAAGCAAAGAGGCAAGCCCAGAGGCAGCCTTTGCTGAGCCACGAGGCCAAGGGCCAGGCTTGCATCCTATAGCTGAAAACCTGCGCCGTGTAACTCAGCGTTAACGGTTAGACTGCCGCTTTTTTCCATCACCTTTTCAGCACATCCTTACCAAGGAACACAGAGAGAGAGAGAGGCAAAAACCTTCTTAAGCCACTGTAGTGATCAAGGCTCGGTCAAGGGCCAGTCCCTCTCATTTTATCCTAGCTTGCTATCTGTTTTAATGACCTCCTGCTTTAGCAAGTTCTGCAGCTTGAGTTCAGCCACAGAAATCAATGGCAGCATTTACAGGAGTTTGATTAGCTCCAGTTTTATTCACATAACCCTGAGTATCACTGAAGGAAAATGCTAGGTATGTTTGTGAGCAATTATTTGTAAGGTATCCACTCCCCTTCCCATCTCCGTAATGAAACCTGATTCACTTCCATGGGAACTTGTGTTATTCTGCTAAAGTGCTCTTCCAGGAGCCCGACTAATGCCACAGTGCTGTGCTATGGTGTGTCATGTGCTTGTACCATTTCATTATTGTTTTAACCTTATTATGTTAGGAGAACCTTTGCGTGGTTTAGTGCACTGGATAAGTGCTGCAGGTCACTAATGTACCTCTAATCTGGTAATAGATAATTAATAATGATTACAGCTTCGCCATATGATCCCACTTCCCTTTGTGAACAATCCAAGTCACTTTATACCCTATTGCCAACCATCAGTTTAGAGGCTTCACTGTAAGTTGTGCCTTTTCCCATATCACCCACCAAAGAAGCATCACCCCCCACTGACCTTCTCTTCCACCGACTGTATGATGCATCCATGGGTCTGTCATGAGGATTGCACAGGCCTAATGTGGTCTGTGCTGATGTTCTTAAAGGGAAGTAGTTAAACTGATCTACAGTGCATCATTTCGTGAAGCATAAGCCATTCAGATTGTGTGAACAGAAAGGGCCAGCTTGCTGGCTTTGTAAATGAAGTCAGACGCTTGTTTGCAACAGCATCCCTCTTTTGACTTCAACTGAGCTGTGCTAGTTCATGTACACTGATCTAGCTCTGATGACTGTTCCTCCGCCGGGCTGAAAGCAGCAGCCTGCAGGAATGGCTGTCTCCCACATATCTGGAATTTCAGTAAGGTCACCTGCAGCATAGATTCTTGCACAAGGGCAAGTAAGATTTTCCATCAGCGCAAATGTGTGTAGCACTATTACTAACAAAATTATCAAGTTGTGCATTGACAACCTGACCACCTGTGGCAAGAAACACATGGTGCGGTTTCCCTGGACAGAACTGAGCCATGTTTGGTTTTCACCATTACTGCAACAGGAGGATTTCTTTAAAAAAGTATTTATTTTCTTCCCCCTGTGCCCCACCCCCAACATTTCCCTAGGCACAAATTAAAAATAACTGCAGTGTTCTCTGTTAGAACTCTGAGCTGGAGCTTTATAACTAAGATGGGTCTTTACCATAAATCAGGGGAGCCCAGCCTTTATTGCAGGGCAAGCCATTTGTTTCCAGACAGAGTCAGAAAAGGGCAATTTCTCCCCGAAAACCACGTATATGCTGCCTGCCCAGCCCTCCCAGAGAGCTTGAGATTTACTGAGCATGCAGAGCATATTAACTCTGCTCTTGCATGTACATCCAGCAGTTTGTAGGCACGTAGCTCTTCACTCAGGGGAATCCCTGCGAAGGGGCATGGCTGGAAGCAGGCTGCCATCGCTGTAAGTTTTTGTGCCGAGCTAGAGGAACCAAGCTGCATGCCACGCTCCGCGCATGGCTCCAGCGGCAGCATTACCTGCCACCTCCCCCAAAGCCTCCTGGTCTGGCTGGTGGTGGGTGCACATTAGCAGCCTGGTAGCGAAGGTGCTGATGACCCCATTAGGAAAGAAGGGAATGAATTTAAGGCAGGGTGAGCTGTCCTGGCAGGTTACTGTCTTTCTCCCCCGTCACCACATTTGTGCTAGTCACAGGTGCAGTGAGAAGGAAAGGGCTTGGGGAGAAAGCACGATAAAGCTGTATCAGCAGAGTGGTTCATCCACCCGAAGAGCCACGTAGGTGCCATTGGGAGCATCCCCCAGACCCATGCAGCCAAGCACCCACCAGTGAAACATCTATCCCTGGCTTTCAGGCTTTTAGCCCCAACTGACAGGAGCAGATGCAGAAAAAGAAAGAGTGCTGCAGGCTCCCAAAGCTTTACCCATCCAATGACAATGCCTTATTTCTCTGTTGGAACCATGGAAAGACACACATCCTTTCCCCTTTATCTATAAATTCCCAGATTACTGTAATGCTGATTTTAAGTGTCCACCAGAATTTCTTTGGACCAAGAGTTGAGATACTGTGGAGTAAATTTTATGTGTTAGTGTTCAGACAGCGTATCGCCAAGTAAGTTAGTCCTTAAATAACAAATGGTCAGTGTTACTATGAAGAGGAATTCTTCACCTGCCCAACAGACAGAAGCAGCCCATACAGTACCAGCACCGGTTATCCCTCTGCTTGCTGTCACACGAGATACTGGTTCTAAGGCCTTTTCTCTCTGGTCTGTGTAATCCTGGGCTTTTCAATTTAGGATACTATGCTAAGCTAGTATTTTGGTGTGGAAAGGGATTTTGGACAGTGGAATAAGGCCACCTATCAACCTTTCAACTTCTGGATTTTTCAGTGCCAAGTCCATGTGTTTAGTTTATCACGTGGGGTTTAGCCTGTGCACTTGGGGGGGGGGGAAGAGAGATTTGATATTTTGTATTGATTTCAACCAGAAGGTAAATACAGCGGGCCAGATTCTCTGCTGGTTTATACCTCCTCAGTGCAATCTCCTGGTGGTCCAATAGGATTGCTTGGGATGTCACTCAGGCTAGGATATGGCCCTTTAATATTTGTACAAAATAAAAAAGAAAAAAAACCTTTTCATTATTTAATATCCATACTGGAGTTTGCTTTTCCAAATGTGCAAATACAAATCAATAAATGCTCTTTACAGACGTTCTGAGATGTCTCTGAGTCAGAGAAACTCCACGGGCTCCCCACAGAGGGAAAACTGCCTCCATCTTTGGCAGCAACCATAGGAAAGCAGAGGGGGAACAGGAATTCTTTACTCTCCTTTCTGCTTGTAAGCACTGTCTATAAAGCCTCGGCAGGAAATTCTAGGGAGATTTTATAAAGTAATCTAACATGGATAGTTCCATTTAGTTGCAACAGAGAGTCTGTAGGAAATGTCCTAGGAAAATCCATTGAGATTTCTGAGTCTAATGTATCACAGCAAATGGCCTTTTTTAAAGTTTAGCAGACGGGCAAGAGGCAAGAGGGCGCGTATTCCTTACGTTACAAATGAGGCTGGGGTCATGTGTGTTTACAAATCACCCCTTTATTAAAATCCTCTTTAATAGGGCTTTCTTTTGCACAGCTCTTGTTGAGATTAACAGACCCGGACATGAGAGGCAGCGGTAACAGCAGCCCATTAACTTACTGCTTTTGTGACTCTCGTCAGGTCTGGAGAGACAGACTTCCAGAAGCAGTAATGAGCCAAGCAGGAGGGCTCCTTCCCTAATTCTGCTCTAACGTACTGGTAACCCCATTGATCCTGTCTTGGCCCACGTTACGACATGCCGTTATTAAAGGCTCTAATTTGAAACATCAAGATATGTTCAAGGATGCGAGGGCCAGGCTGTGGAGTCTCACCATTGGCTCCCATTGGTTGTGTTTAGATGTCACACAGACTGTGTCTTAAGAAAGTACAGGCTTTGCCTCAGGTCCCAGCTCTTACCAAGCTGCAGCCTTTTTTTTTTTTTTTTTTTTTCCTTTTTTTTCCTTCCCCTCCCCCTGGATATCTGAGACCATGGTCCTCGGTGCTTGTGCATCTCTGCTTGCGGAGCGCACTGCCTTTGACTCTGCTTTTTCTGCATGACCTGAGTAGGTAGCTCCTGAGATCCTGACCCCTTCACCTGCAGAAGGAGGTAATTTAGCTCCCAGTTAATGCTTTTTTTTTTTTTTCCAGAAGAGCACCAGGGAGGGTGGCCCAATCAGGAGAGTATTCAGGAGACCTGGGTTTGCTCCCTACATATCCTGCTGGATGATATTGTCCAAGACACATCATCTTGCCATGCCCCACTTGTGAAACTCAGTTAGTGACACTGACCTCACAGAGAAAGTGCTGTGAAAGCAGCAGTATCCAAGACCTAGTGGGGGGTTTTTTTTATGATTGTGATCATTTAAACCATGTCAACCTAGTAGCTGTCAACCAGCTGCTTCCAGCGTGACTGTAGGTTGGCATTCAGTGAATGAAGAGGCCACCCATGTTAGTGTAATCCAGCTCTGATATGCCCTCACACTCATCTTCATTTATCAGCCTGTAAATTATTCCCTGCTCTGTTATCTTTGCATTTGGCTCATCAAAGCTTTGGAAAACTTAAGGGTCTCACAAGGGTGTAAAAATACACAAAAGCTGCTCCCTGCCCCTACTTGCATTTACACCCGTGTCTTTTGGACTTACATTTGTACAACTCCCACGGTCGACCAGTTTGTGCTCTGCTGAGTGGGTGTGCCGGGTCTAAGGCAGGTGTCACCTTCAAACTCCCCCTGCACCACACCAGTACCTGGCCCCACGTATCCACCCGCTCACGTCAGCCATGGAGCTAGGCAATGCAGTTCCCGCTGAAGCCAATGGCAGATAGGCACTCTGTGCCCAGGGATGAATTTGGTCCATTATTTACAAATAATTTAAAGCAATTCTGTAAGTGTTTTTGTGCCCGAAGGTCTGGGGATGATTTACAGCTCTCTCAAATTGTGTAGACCCTTGATCCAGCAGTGTCATTCACAGTAATGGGATGTCTCAGCTGTCCAAACAGAGACATGTTTTAAATGTTAAAAATGTTCTGTGATCGATTTTCTCTGTTTATAGTAAATGCCTTGATTAGATTCTCTTGTAGGCGCTTCAAAGGCAGACTCCCACTCACAGTCTTCCCATAGTATGAAATCTAGTTCTTTCTTTGCTCTACTTTTTATTTTTCCCTCCCTTAAATGAATTTAGTGCTTGAGAAAGGTGACGGATTGATGGCCTTGAGGACTAAGGCTTTGTGAAGCAGCATCTAGGAACACTGTTCTGCTGCCTGACTTCCAAGCAAAGGGGTGATCTCTGAAGGCAGAGGGGCACGTGAGACATCGATCCCCTCGGGATGTAAGGGGGTACCCAAGCCTGCCATATCCTGGCCTCAACGTTAAGGTGTTTAGATTTACATCTTAATAAAAGGCAGCCAAATGTCATCTCTCTCTTACATAAAGAGAACTGAGACTGTGAGGAACTAGGTGATTTGCTGGAGCTGGGAGAAATTGTAGAGCAGAGGTGGGAACGGACAAAAGATGCCCCAGTTGGGTACTTTAATCTCAGGTTTTTTCCTTCCTCAGATCTCTGCATTTCTATTAAAAAAAATGCAAGACAGGCTAAGGTATTTTTGTGAAGTCTGCCCTGAACTGGATTGAGACCATCAATTCATTTCACATCCATCACTAACCAGCCATTAAACGCAATGGCTTTCATTCTCCCTATTGACCTGGTCTGTAATCAGACCAAAGACCTTGAAATGTGAACAACTCTCTATCCTATTAACAGACCCCTGAGCCATCCAATCCCCCTGACAGTCATGTCCTTTTTTCTTTTCTTTTTTATTTTTTTTTTAAATTTTTAATGGAAACAGCTCAGCTTTAATCCATGTCTCTCTATTGATCAGGAGATCAAGTCTACTTGATGTGCACTGTGTAAGCTAGTATGGTGCTCAGAACATCTTGTGACTTAGTATGAAAAGGTCAGTCTAACTTTCACTAATTAACCTCATTTTTTTTAATGTTCGTTAATTTACAACTTGCCCTTCTGAATTTTACTTCTGTTCCCCCTCTTAAGTCGAGATTATCAGCCTTCCTTCCCCACCTCACAAACTCTTCTTTCTCCTAAGCCTTTTCACTGGCATATGTGGCTATTTTACCTACAAAGCCATACTGTCATGGACATCAAAACAAATAACATAAACCCATTATTTCTCTTGAGAATATTGGAGATATGTATAGCACGCAGTGGCAGAAGAGAGCCTCACAGAAAGAAAGAAAATTTCACTGCATCTTTATTCTCTAGATTTGGATGGTTAATTGGTGACAGGATAAAATTTCTCCCAGAACCACATAATATTAGGAGAGGGGAATGGTACTGTCAGAAGATGCTCTCATATTCATTTGACTTAGCTCCTCTAACCCCCTTGACTCTGTCTTAGGTTCAGAGAAGATGGTTTCACACCAAAGATCAGATCACGTGGAGAGCTCAGAGCACTTTACTCTGGCCGGTTTTCTTGTCATGGACTCCAGTTTACATACTAGTCTGCCAGTACCATATTGATCTAGAACTTCCATGAGAGGAGGCCCAGGGCTTTTCACTGGCCAATGTGTTAATACTGCATTTTTGATCATCTCTGTAGTGTATTGTGCAGCTTCCTTCCAGCAAAGTTCAGCTCAGAGATGCTTATCACAGCTGTTCTGCAGAACTGCCAGTTTTCTTTTAGACAAGAGATGTTATCCCAGTTGAGCTCTTCGGGGTTCCTATCCCCATCAGGGGATCAAGTTGTTACTACTCATGTCTCTGATTATAAAATCACTCTGCTTCTCTGCTAAATGATGGCTAATGTCCTTCATATCCTTAAAAATAAACAGGAGACATCACTGATCCTCATTATTTAATTTTGAAGGACTGTACACCTATTGTTGAATAAAGTTGTCAAGGATGAATTAACAACTCATCTCTGGTGTTACAAACCTACAAATTAAGTGGAAAAGGACCTTAGCTTTTGGATAGCATTCCAGGATCAACTGTCTTCCAAAGCAAACCTAGCTGTACCATCACAACTGGTGACCTCTGCACCGTTCTTGTTTTGTTTGGATCATGTTTAACCCCAATTTGTGCTGAAACAGAGCCAGGCAAGAGGCGTTCTGGGTATTTGCAGTTCTGTGATGGACAGACCCAGATGGTAATTTCAGGCACGGAGAAGGGTTAGGAAGCACATAGTAAGCCCCTGTCAGCTAGGTACAAATCTTTTAAGAGCCTAGACTAGTTATAAATAAGTGCATAGTTAATGTAATAATTAATTCCAGGTCACGATGAAGCAGAAAGAAGCTACTGCATGTTTGAGTACGTTCGTGTGTGTGCCTGGAAGCACTGCTTATATCCTGTAATAACTCTTTGCAATATGTATTTTGGATACTGCATTTTAAACCCATTAAGTGAGAGAAGCAGTTATACACTGTAGCTAAATCAACAAATTAACTCCTATTGCACAACATCCTCCCATTCATTTATTTGTTTCGTGAATTTTGGGCTTATGAAAGGACATGAGTTGGTCATTCCTTATTCTAAGGAACTTTAATCAAGTAAAGATACGCAGCACAGTTTCTCCTTTGGTGCTTGCCCACCTTTGTATTTTTGTGCTGTCCTGGGCTAGCAATGTCTCAGAATTCACTTCACTTTTTCTTGGCACTTTGTTTCCTTATTGCAACTACCTACAGGGGAAGCAGCTATGACTACGGTTTCTTTGACAAGGATAATGCAGACCTTGGAAACCAAAAGAGAGCAGCACTAGCTCACTGCTGTCCGGAACCTTATTGCACTCTCCTATCTGATAATGAACTCTCGACATCTCAGTGCCATGTCAGACCTTTGTTAATTTGTTCTATGATGTTTCCCTCTGTGCTTCTGCCCAGCATGTATCTTCTCTCCTTGTTTCATTTGCTAAACATCATCGTTACTGTATTTCATTTGTAGACCGCACAGTGTGGAATTATATATGCCAGCATCACCAGTACTGTCTTTACAGATGAAGGAAAAGAGGCAAAATTATACTAAAGTTACACTGTGCCACTCAGCAAGGTCATAGGAGATGCAGAAGTAGAAATAGGTCTTTGGTTCACTATGACCAGGTGGAGGTGAGATGAAGCAAATGCATTTTGACCAGAATAAAGCCAGAATGGGTGGGTGGATTTCCTTGTAGGAACTAACAGCCAAGGGTTCACCCGTATCTTTCCCCGGTAGTCAAGCACCCATTGGTTGAGCAGGAATAGCGAGTCACATTAGAACTCAACTGCACTTGCAGTCATTTGCTGCCAATTTTTTTCCAAGCCTGAGCCCAGCACGCTCGGCTTGCCTTGCTGCTGGGTCAGGCACAAGGAGCCAGAACAATCGGAGTGGGGAAAGCACAGGTAGTGTGCCCAAACGGCAGATAGCTTCTGAGCTGCTGAACGCGCTGTCACTCAGGAGTCTCACTGTGACGGCTGCCTCCGGCCATGGTACAGCCTGCAGGGCTGTGCTGAGAGCCCACGGGGACTCGGCAAAGGGTCCTCCCTCCTTGGGCAGGAAGGAGGTTTGGGTTTACAGGCGGTACGGAGGCAGGAGAATAAGTTGACTAATAGTAAGTAGAGACAAAATTGTTGCTTTAAAGGAGCACTCTGGAAATTATGATTCAGCCAGACTATCACAAGGCATTGGCTGAGTGTGTTTAGGGTGTTACTGCCTCCATAGCTGGATGCTGCTGTTCCTTCAGTGGAAGGGTAGTGGTTGTCCACGGGACTCTTCACCAGTGCCATGCAGGGACACACAGACAGAGAGTGCCTGTACAGTCAGATATAGCACCTCTCCTGAGAAGGTCCGTAACTGTTTTTAATTACTGTAACTGCTGGTGAAGGTCTGCCCGTCTCCTTAGGGCAGAACTAGGGTATGGCAGCCCAGCACAGCAGGATCACAAGAGGATACAACCTCTGAATCAGCTTCAGGTGGGATGTAGGATGTGCCTTGTCCTTACACACAATCAAACTCCCTGTATGTAAGTTCTCTGAACTGTGGGTTTATTCAGTTTGACTGGAAATCTTGCGAGAACAGGCTTTCCTTGTGAGATGTCGAGCAGCACTCCCATCCCTGGCTGCACAATGTCTTTTTAAGCACGACATCCTGCGGTGCCAGGACAAGATTCGAAGGGCGTGCTTCCAAATGGCCTCACAACTGGGAAATGTTCGTGTAGCAGGGGTATGTTACAAGCCAGTCATTCTCTCCCAACAGGAGCTTTCTACCTGAAATTAGTCCCCTCTGTGTTACGCACCTGTCCCGCTAGATGACAGCGTTATGCAATGGTCCTTGTTGCTAGTTATTGTCTATGACTGAACATCTTGCGCGTGGCTGGGCTGGAATTTGTTTTTTGGGGGGGTTTTTTGGCTGATGCTAGGAAACCATGATGCTTTGTTCTAGTATTTTATTTCTCAGCCTGTCTCCGTTGCTTGGCCTGCCCTTTACTGCGTATCCCCCTTTGTTCCCTAAGGGTCACTGAGGCACGGTGAGAAGGCCAGGAGTTTTGCACAATTTAAAATGTCACATCAAAGTAAGGAATTCATTCTAGCCCAGAGACACAGGCTTGAGACTGCTTATACTTCATTCTTGATCATCTCTTAGGTCAAGGTCCCTGCTAGCAGGAATAGCATTTAGAAAGCTCCTTGGGCTCTGCCTCTGCCACTGACCTTCTCTGCAGCCTGAGGCAAGTCACTTCATTCTTCAGGATTTCTGCTTCCCCTTCCACCTTTCCTTCATTTGCTTGAACAGTGTGTGCTTGAGGCCAGGCAGTATTTCTAAGCGTGTATATCTTGCCTAGAGCGACAGAGTCCTGATTTCATTTGGGGCCTGAGCTACCATAGCCCAGAAGAATGAACTCATTCCCACCTCTGTCTCCCACAAAGTGCTTTGGTACCAGAATGAAGTTGCATTTAATGAGAAAGCGACACCGTTTTGCAGTCAATGTCAAGGGAGAATGAGGGACAAGATGTGTCTGCTTACCAGGTATGCCTTTCTGTTCATGTGCATCAACTCTGTATTTTTGGAAATAAAGGAGCAAGATTCTTGTCTGGAGTCCCAAGGTGTTCATACAGCAGCGGAGCCTGCAGTCCATGGATCTGTTTGAGCACCTCGCAGTAACAGTTGGAGCAGTAATAGGCATCAAAGTATGCTGGGGGAAGCAGGATTAATAGAACCCAGTGGGAGACAAGTTGCATCATTATCTGCTGATGATATGATTAGGACTTTTCAACAGAAGCATAGGTGTGTTCCGGGGGGGGCTTATCATCTGGCTTAGGCTCTAACCATCGTTCAATCATAAAATATTTTCAGGTGTTGGCAGGTGGAAAATAGAAATTCTTTTAAGGAAAGATTTTAAGATAGTTTGAGCATTCTTAGAGGACAGTCAATACAGAAGGAGGTCATACTAATTGCTGAAATCAAGGTGATCTGAAGCCAACTGAAGAAACACTCGCAGTCCCATATTACGGTTCCTTTTATCACAGCAAGACCCAGAATTCCCACTCACAAAGCGTCAGACCATGCGCCAGCTCATGCAGCTATCGCTGAAAAGGATGCTTCAAGACACACAGTGCATTATAAATTGATGCCCGCATGAACATGCATTCCCACTCCCTGCAGTAAATATAAACCCTGTTTTGTTACAGATTCCTGGCAAGACTCCTGTTGCCTTCCTGAAACCAAACAAGAAGTCAGGGGACTTACAGCCGTGCAAAAAAAGAAACTCTGTTCAGCCTTATTTCAACAGTCTTTCCCAAACTCACACGCTCTGTATCCCCTAATGCTGAGAGGAAGAATAATACACATTTACTTAATGCAATCAGTGGTAGTTACACGTTTTAACAGTGAAATGTGAACAGGAATTGTGCAAAGACAGACCTATATTATTAGGCAGTTAAGTATTGCGATAGCTTAACCCAAACAACGCTGACAAAACCCAGACTTCTGACTTGCAACCTGTTACTGAAGTAATTCAGCAGACTGGAACAAGTCTAGGTTTTGGGGTTTGATTTTATTGTTTTGTCTTGGAGCAGTACAATTTGTGATTAAAAACCAGAGCAGTTCTCTGGAAGAGTGGCCACCCCTTTCCCTCCACGGAAGCTAATGGCTCATCTACCAATACAGCAGGAGCCAGGAGATAGTCATCCTACTGTAATATCTTTTGTCTTTCTCCACCGACACCTCATTGATGGGCAATTTTTCTAAACAACAGCAAAATTGCAGTGCCTGCTTCTCTGTCAATAAATTCCATTATTTCATATGGAGGTTGGTAGCATAGCTAGAAAATGCTGAAGTGATTACATTGAGGAACTACAGATCTGTGGTCTGAGCACTCTATAAATCTATAGACAAAGTTTGATAAAGTGCATTGATACTTTATCTGACAAGAGCCTGTCTAGATTTATGGGGCTCAGAGCTGTTCACACTGTCATCCTTGATTCAATTAATGCAAAAGCACTTCCCATCTTCACACTTCCTTCTTGTTGGGCAAAATGTGATCTTGACATTCTTCCCCCACTTTAATGAGCAAAATATAAAGTGATGGAATCAGCCAAAGAATAATAGCATGGCTCTGGAGCTGGTAGGATAATGCAATCAAGCGCTTTCAGGTTAATATGCTGTGATCCGTGGAGGATTTGCTTCAGTGTTGGGGTGCCATCAGTTTTTCTCTTAATCTTTTGTAGTCCTAATGATGAGCAGCAAAATCAGATGAAATTGTGGCAGGTTGAAAAAATGTTGCACTTTTTCATTTGTTTTAAAGTTGCTAGGATTGAGGCACTGAGAGACACAAAGGAAGAGTAGTTCGTACTTTAGTACAACTGGGATGCAGCCTGGGGGAGAGGGTCTTTGGTTACAATATCAGGGCAAACTATGTTGCTACCCTGCTTTTGTTTTCTGGAAGTGAAAATGTGATGGGAGAATGGATTTGGTGCAAGGATTGTTCTGGGTGTAGCCTTTGAGGAATTATCGTTAAAACCTTAATTTTTTTGAGGACAAAGGATTTGTGTGACAAGCTTGTCACAGCATGGTTTGGTGAAGAGTAGCATTATAGCAGCCTCTGTCTCCTGCTCGCTCTTTACCCACAGGTAGTTCCAATAATGTACTCCTGTAACTTGCTTTGGCTTTGTCTTGATTTGCTTTATTGCAGGAAAAGTGTCTCTTTAATGCTTGCTGTTGCATTAATGCCCCAGGCCCACTTTTACATCCCTTAAATACCAAAACCCTGCTGGTGTGAGAATTCAGGACTGTTTTCCTGTTGGGATGCAGTCAAAGGAGCGTTAGAGTTGGATATAATATCTGGCGTTGGTGTGCCTTGCAGTCTTGTGTAGAGGTAGTATCTTGCCATGCAGAAATGGTGTAAAGCAATTGACCTGCTAGATTAGGATGGTTTGCTGTGATTTCTGCCCAAGAGGAGGGAGTTTCTTCTGACACTTGAGAAGTGCCCAGGCTTCATGGTGACCCCCGGGGCAGGGACAGATTCACCCTATAGCATCGTTGCCATACTGTGGAGCTTGCTTGCTTTCCCCTGACATCGTGTAACTCCTCTGTGCTCCCTGACAGGAATACAATTTACTGCAATTTACTATAAATCCTCATAAAAGCCCTTCTCTTGTGACACACTCAGTCAGAAACCCTAAAAATGACTGACAGGCTCTTCATAAATATTTATGATCTCTAAAAAAAGATTGAAAGAAAGAAAAGTTAAATTCTTCCCTCAGTGAAGTTTGACAGCAGAGACTTTTGTGCCGTGGCCAGGTCTAACCTTCTTCCGATGTGAGCTGCAGGAGCTGGGGCTGGCACAGGAGAAACGGCCTCACCCTGTCCAGCAGAGCTGGCCCTGCTCGGGGTAACCCTCCTCCCCAAACGCATGGGGGTGCAGAGAGCCCCGAACAGCCAGCTCAGCCACAGGGACGGGGCTGCATCCCCAGGCACAGCCCTCTGAGAAAGCAGCCCCGCTGCTGCTTTGCTCGTGGTGTAAAATCCAGAGGAAGCATGGTGAGACTAGAAGCGCAGGAGGCCTGCAAAGCCCTAAAAAATTGCCCAAAGTAGGCAAAGCTGCTTTTCTGACTGCCTTTGCGCAGGGCTGCTGCGCTTAGTCATTTCCACTCTTTTTGCCGTGGGGAAGACAATCGTGATCCAAAGAGGGTCCTTCAAGGCCAAGTCTCCCAAGAGAAATCAGCTGCAGGCATTTGAGCCCATCCATTAAATCCCGTGGGGCTGATTAGGAGTTTATATCCATTTTATTTTGCTGCTTTGACTTCTGTTCTTGTTCAGTTTATAAATAGTTATGACATTTACTGCTTTTAGTTTGGGAGGAAAAAAGCAGAATAGGTTTGAACCAAGCGAAGTATCTGTCTTTGCGATGCAGTCTCAAGCCAGGAGAGGAAATTTGAATACGGTAAATTACGAGAATGTTCCTCAGATGAAACTGTCTCCCGATCATAAGTCATGTGACGATAAATTTCAGTTGAGTGACAACAATATTAACAAACTGAAAAAAAGATTGATGTGCATCACAGGTCCATGAATGCAAAATAAAAGGGAAAGGCTTGCTAGCCTGTGATAGGCAAAGTATAAATATGTATCACTTGGTTCTAAAGTGAGTTATGATTACATTTTCCTACTTGTACCTGAAATCTGTAGAGGTTATTCATCTTATCCCTATATCAGCCATGGCAGTTATAGCCATGCAGTGCATACGGCATAGATACCTGTTCAGCAGATAAATCAGCAGGCATGAAGGGACCTGTTGTTATCAATTTGATCTTCAGAATAAATATACAAATATGTGTACAGTATTGTTGTCACCGAGAACAATTTCCCTTCTTCTTGCCGATACATTTTTAAGAGGTTGTTCCAAGAGCCACTTTCCAACAATGCCAGAGGGAGACGGAGGGAAGCAATGATCAGGCAGGAGAACTAGATTTATGGACAGTTGTCTATTTATTTATTTTGAAAAAAAAACAAAAAAAAAAAAACCAAAACACAACACTTCCTTCTAGCATCAGTTGTCCTCAGAGTACAATGCTGGCTGGATGCAGTGAGCGAGGGTAGGGAAGAGAGGCAACGGGGACAGTTACGGTCAGTGAACATTTGTAAAAGGAAACCATTCCTGATGAGGCTGAGAGTGGTATTGCCTCTCAACTGGTGCTAAAGAGCTAAAGGTTTTATGGTGCAGCAGAGACTGTAGTTTAATCCTGATTTACCACGGCGGTTCAGCAAGGAGGAGAGACTCAAACAGGACTCAGCCAGGCAACTCGGATGCCGCCGGGACCTGCTTGCTGTCTGCGGAGCAGAGAAGCTGGGGAGGAGAAGCCAGGGAGATTTCTTCTCCTTCACTTGCAAGTCAGAGCACAGCAACAGGCATAAGGACACGGAAACGCTGGGACAATGCTACCGCATCACACTGAGCAGGGGGACATTGGGTCATGTCCGGATCCGCGTGCCGGAATTAGGGGAACGCTGCCCCAGAGGAGTCCTCCCTCACCAGGCACTATTTTGGCCAGGCCACTCACCTCAATCATGGCAGGTGCCAGTCCTGAGGATGGGGCAGGAGACAACGCTTCACAGCCCCAGCTTCTGTCAGCTGGAAGATCCTCGGCAAGGCACCGAGTGAGGCGGTGTGGCAGCAGAGACAGCAGCTTCTCCTCCCAGCACTGGGGTGCTGGGAGATCCCAGCAAAATGGGAAGGCAGCGAGAGCGACTCCAGTGCTGTAAAAAGGCACCTGCGCGCGTGCGCCTCGAGCAGAGTCCTAGGGCCCAGGCTGTAAAGGCTCACCCAGCTCGAAATGCTGATCACTACTAAAATTAAGAAGTCGAATTCGCTCTCTGCCTTCCTTGTGACGATCGCTGTGTGCATTCCTCCAGTTTTACGGGTGAGGAAATGGAGTCTCTGTATTCACCTGCTCAAAATCTCAGCAAGATGCAAAAGCAGCAGCAGCCATGCAGCTAGTCCCTTGCCCTCATTTCATACATGGTACCAAATATCCACGAAGATGATGACAATATGAAATAGTTACCGTCCTTGACAGCTACAGTCTGCCCTCTTACTTTTTGTAAGTCTGGAGGGAAGGAGAGTCACTCTATATAGTTACAATTTCCAGGTAAGGCTGGAATGCAATCTCCCGGCGACGTCTGCCTCGGTAGCCCAGGGGGAAAAGGCTTCTGCCTGAACTGTTTTGTGTTTTAAACACTGCCTCTTCTGGGGAGGCTTTGGTTACTTAATTAGTACCGATCGTTTAGCTCGCATCACAACTCTGCTCAAGGTCCCCAGCACAGATAAAGTCCCAGATTTGCCAAGAGGTAAAAAATATTATTTCCAAATAAAGTATTACTTGGATGGGTCTTTGATAGTTAAAAATCATAACCTTCAGGCTCCATCCTATCTTACAGAACTTATCATCTCAACTTCCCTGTATTGTAAGGCTGTAACACTCGTAGCTAGACGCCAGGCTGTTACCTCAGATACGCTGTGGCTTGGTACACACCCAGGTTATAAAGTTTTCTGATCCCTCTCCTTGAGCTACAAAACCAAGATTGCGCCTCCCTTTTTACCAGCTGCAAATATTTCTTGAAATACGACAAGGCTTTGATTTTTATTTCCCTGAGGAAACGTCAGGATTTCTCAGGAAAGTCAGAGGTTAATAAAGATGTGTTTGATTTGGAAATGAGAAGGCAAGGCGGAGGGGCTGGGGAGCCAGGAGTCTGAGAGACGAGGGAAGCAGCCAACTTGACTCTGAAGACGGCTGAGGCCATCACCTGCGAGGCATCCGGGGTGCTGCATGCTGAGTGTGTTTAACGACATGCCGGGAGAGTAGATGAATTGGGTTGTTTTTTCTAAACTATGACACTTTAATGAAAAACAACTTCTGTCCTTCAGCCATAGGAGCTATTCCTATTCTTGAACTGTGAAGGAGGAGGAGTGAGCAGGAAAATGCCATATGAAATTGTTAAGCTAAATTCAGAGACGGTACATTCTGGCCAACAAGGAAGATGTAACCGTATATCACAGCGTTCTGTTAATGAGGATTCATTTTTAGCCCAACTTGTCTGTAATGAAAAACCCTAACATTTAATTTCCATAAAGCTAGAATTAAGGCTGACTTTAACATCAGTGTTCTCTACACATTAGGGGTTTGCTATGGTGTAAATCTACTCTGCTCAAATAGCAATTGAGAAGCCATACCCCTACCATAATAAGTGGGTAATGCTGACTCATAACTCATTATACTGCATAATTTCAGACTTCAAATGTGCAGCTTCCATTGTTGGGAATACCGTTGCTAAAAAGGTACCATTGCTTTTCTAAAAGATCTGTGAAAAGAGACCATTTGTCACAAATTGAGACTTCTGCATTTGTAGTAAAGTGGTGGTTAAAAGGACATAGGTAGATACACTTGTTTTGTATCCATAAAAATTGGAAAAATTCTACTTTCCCCTGAATTTATTTCCAGCTATATTAGTGACTTACTTTGCCATGGCAATTTAGGCACCTATCTTGTGTTCTCCAGCACCAAAATACCTTTGAACATTTGGACCTTAGACATCACAGTGATCGTTTTGCAGTTAAAGCTAAAGCAATCCACTACAAAATGAGATACAAAGGACAAATCTTGTGTCCCTGTGACACGCAAGCATACTCTAAATTGCTGCTTTCACTCACCTCCGGAGTTCTTTTGCATCAGTATAAAACCAGGACCCAAAATGATTGCAAATGAAAAGGACAGAAGCTGATACGCACATTGATATAAATGAGTGAAAGTTGCAGAACACCACATTATTAGATGTGTCTCCGTTTCATCCCCTGCCAAATGAAGACACGGCCTCCTTCAAAGGAGGGCTGTGGGGTTTACCTCCTGAATGTCTGGAAGGTGCTCAGAGGGTCTTGGATGGAAAAACGCAGAGGAATCAAAGTATCATTGCACTAGGGCTGCCTGGAGAAATTAGGAATCCTAATGTTAATTGGAGCTGTGTGAATAATTCATAACAGATCATTTAATAAAAGAACACTGCTACTTTTTTGTTTGCAAATTGTCCATAAGCAGATGGTGATTTTTCTGGATTGCGCTCATTATTCAAACCTATTTGCTAAATTATTTGGGGGAGTAAGCTCTGCTACGTGTCTCATTCAGGAGGAGCTAGCTGGGCGTATTTAATGGTCAGAATTCACCATGATCATGTTAGTTTTCATTGGACATATTGATCACCTGGTGTGTTTCTGTTCCTGACTGGATGTGCTAACATTTAAAATAGGGACTCAAGCACAAATACTCATATGCTGTATTACGGCTCCTTGCGCTCCCCCATCTGTGTGCCACATCAACCCGCTGTCTCTCTGTTCAGAACTTGCCTCTGCATAGAATTATTCAGAAATGTTTAAATCAGAATAATTATTCCTGAATAGCTCTCTCTGTGAGCACTTATTCTATAATAAGAGTGCTGTGTACCAGTTTAGTTTAATCTGCTTGAAAGTGAGCTAAACTAAACAGGAATAAGGCATGCCAACTGCAAAAGAAAAGATGCCACAGAATTTAAATTCACAGCCTGTCTCTTGCTTTTAAACACAAGATACCTTTTCTGGGTCAAAGAGGCCCCTGAGCAGCGAAGCCATGGAAGCTGGAGGGTTGCAGCAGGGCAGCGAGCGCTCTGTAAATACCCTGTTCAATGCACCCACTGTTAGAGAGGAGATACTCAAAGGGACCTTGAGTCTGACCCCAAACAGTTGGTCTTTGGTTATCCAAATTAATTCCCGTGTGTACACGAACCCTTTGGCTCAAGTACTCTCTCTGTTTGCGGGCGTGCAGCTCCTCACGCAACAGTGCCCGCTCCCTGAGGTGCAGTGGGTTAATGAGCCAGCTAGCATCACATAGCAAGGGCACAATTAGGTTTAGACACCGCCATCCCACGACCACCTCCAAACCTCCATTTCTAACCTCTGAATAATATTACCCCGCAGCAGAAGCAAACAGAAAAAAATAGACTATCAAAACATTGGTGGATAAATATTCCTTCTGCACTGCAAACTGTTGCTTACAGCTAGTATTTTTTCGGTAATGATCTGCTTTTAGATTTTCTCCGAGATGTATATTCCATCTCTTCGACACTGTCTCAGCCTTATCTCTGCTCATTTTTTTTTCCCTTCCTTAAATCTCTTTCTTTACCTTTAAAATGCTCTTTCCCCAAGCAGTTACAGATGTATGGTTGCCGTTTTGCTCTTAGCGTGCAGCTGAACAACTTGGGAAGCAGAGGGAGGCTGCTCATAGCCCGCTCCGCACCCGGGATGCAGCTGAAGGACGGGCTGCCGCTGGTTCTCTGCCTTAAGCACCACCGAGCGTGGTGGCACGGCATCCACCCGCAGCGGAGGTAGAATTAGAACAGCAGCTAGCAGCAGGACGCTCCTTTTTTTAAAGGAACTTAAAAATAATAATATTAATTTAAAAAATGAGGAAACTTATCCAAAAAGGTCCTTAAAGTCAAAAGTATGGATTTCATTTTCTCAGACTCAGCAGGAAGGCTCCCTGTGCAATCACAGATGAGATTTTCACAAGTGCTTAAAGCAGTTGCATTTCAATAAGGGCCAGGCACCCGACTGCCACAGTGACGCTGGGTGGGGTACTTCTCGCCAAACTTTAGCTATTTCAGTCTGGTACCTAGCTTTGCTGGGTGAGCTAAGGCTCGTTTACAGCCAAAGGTGGGGGAGAGGCATTATCGGGTGGACACCTCAGGCAGAAGAGATCAGTGACAAATCTGCATTAGGTTCCCTAGCGAGGCCAAGAGGAAAGATGTGATCAAAACAGGAAAGGCTGCCTGGAAATGTGTAGAAAAAGTGCTGGACGTACACATGCATACCAGGAGATTAATTTAGCGCATTAAGAGCAGTCCAAACCCTTCTGAGCTTCCCAGGGGCCACAAGGAGGGGGAGCAATTAAGAGTGTGGAAAGCACAGAGTAACTCACCCACACTTCTGTATCAGTCTTTATTGGAGACAAAATTGCATAGATACTGGGGGATTTGCAGGAGGTAAAATAAAAGATGTTCTTAGAGATAAGATGTCGTAAGTGATGTTTGAACTAACAAATCTGAGAGCAACAAATTGCCAAGATACTAGGGGGACACTGGCAATTAGAGAACATGCATTTTAATGTGTCACAGGGCAGAGATATTAAGTGCAAAACCGGCCGTGCTGCTCTGACTGGCGGCTCGGTCAAGGGCTGCACTCCGCCACTGGCATCCGACCCTTTCCCATCCCACCACTGGCTGCTCCTTCCCCGGCTCCCCACCATCCTTCTTCACCCTTTAGCCGTGCCAGCCATGCACAGGCTGGCATAACTTCCCCTGGCA
This sequence comes from Sagittarius serpentarius, assembly GCA_034782735.1. Lineage (NCBI taxonomy): Eukaryota > Metazoa > Chordata > Aves > Accipitriformes > Sagittariidae > Sagittarius > Sagittarius serpentarius. The sequence continues at coordinate 12,989,212 of JAVKLA010000052.1, forward strand.
CCCTTGGGTTGCGTTAGTCCTTCTGACAGCTTTGCAGTCTAGCAAAGGCTTAACAAGAGTTTAATTCAAAGTCCTTGGTATGTCCCAGTGCCCGCATCCTCTTGCCTCAGTTTCCCTGAAGAGACACAGTGCTGGGCCGGGCTTCTGCTTTGGGGCAGGGCAGAGGAAGAACGAGGCAGCGAGGATCCTTGGGTCAGGTATACCCTTGCTATCCCGTTCCCTCTAGTCCTACGAGGCGCTCACCTCTTCCCTTTCTGCGCAGTGGGTGACCGACTCCGACACGTTGAAGCCCCGTGAAGGTGTCGGTGTAAAGCATCAACGTGATGCAAAGCTTTGTGCCGACTCTCCAGACAGAGAGGAAATATTCCACCCAGAGGCACCACGCACAGCTGAGAAAATGCCTCCCCAGAGACAACTTCAAGCTGAGCAGAGCCATGGCTCTCCTTGTCTGCGTATTTTCATCGAGATGTTTCCAGACTCCAACGGGGAGTTAAAAATGGAGTTCTGCAGGTCACTTGCCAGCCTTCCTACAACCAAGTCTATAAAGAATAGCAGCTAGTGTTTCTTCTGTGCTTGTGTTTCCTGGGAAGGGTATGTTAATATAGCCTGTCTTTATTATCCTATCTGAAAAGATATTTCATTTTACCAGTTTTTACTACACAATCTCAATAGCTGGAACTTGTTTAAAGGCTCACTGCTCCAGGAAAATGCATTACATCTTGGCTTTTAAATCCGCCAGCTCCCATTTATTGGTATTAATAATACATTGGGAAAGCTGTTCTTTTTATTTTATTTTGGTCCTCTGAATTTTTTTTTGGTAGATCTAAAATCAAATATTTAACAAAGAAAATGTTTTCAAACAGCATTTCCGTATCCTAGAGGTAACCACACTCTGCAGCCATTAAGGAGTTGTTTGCAGTGCTTAGGAAGGGAGAAAGGTGAATTAAAAAAAAAAAAGAGAGAAAGTAGCAAAACTGTTTCATAATCATTTATGAGCCCAAACTGTCCAGGGAAAAAGTTTTTAATAACAAACAAAATTCCGAAATTAGTTTCCATTTAAAGTTTGGGTGCCTTTAATTTATAAACGCTTTTTAAGCAGAGAAATGTTGATGAGGGCTAGAGTAATTATTCGCATAAGTGGAAATGCAAAACTTTGGTGCTTCTACACAGTTCATTCTACTTCTGCTAACTCCGCTGAGCTTTTTTTAAGCTCAGCTCACCCGGGGAATTGCTGCCTGCATGTTTATGTATTTACTGTAGAAGATACTTTTTTTTTTTGGCCAAGCTAGCATAGGCTTTTTAATCTTTCACTCGTTTCAGCATTACTATTGTGAAGAAGGATATTAATGGTCAAGCACTTCTCTCAGGAACACTGATGTAAAATCAGAGTAAATGGGCTGAAGTCAGTGGAATTTCTCCAGTTCTTAAGCATAGCCACGTCCGAATATAACCCCCAGTGCTCAAAGGATCTGGTAACCTAGGATCACCTCGTGTTTACCTTCATCTCTCTCCTACTGCGCTAATCAAAATGGGAGCAAGAAAGTTCGGCCAATAACAATTTTTTTTCCTATGCTGTATAAATGCAATCCCTGCATTATTATATTGAAGCTGGGAACCTCTAAGCAATTACTTCCCAGCACATTAGTGTCCATGTACTAAATGCTAAAGTGTTTATTCAGTGCATTGCAGGATCAGGTTATTGCTGAGTCTGTCCATCATGCCAAGAAATTATTGCTCTAAGTGCTTTAAGAGTATGGCCAGTACAATGGAGATATAACCAAGCTGAAGGACTGTGGTACTCCTGCTCCAAGTACAGAGGTCAGGCATGTCTTATTTTGTTGGGGGGGGGGAAGAAAAGAGGCTGCAAAATTGTTCAGATGCACAAAATCTCATCATCAAACACACATGGCTGTAGGAACCAAAAAAAAAAAAAACCCCACAACTTTATACTGAAATTGAGTGGAAATTGGAATAGTGAAGGAAATATGCTTTCTTCTTCAATTCCAGATGCTCATGCAGTCTTTTGCCTGGGATTAAGAGGTCACTTATTGCAGCTTTAAAGGATAAGGACTGGGCTAGATAGGAGAACCAGCAGCTGTTTATTCTGTAAATGTTTGAATATGAATCAGGTCTTCCTTTTCAGAGCTTCGCTTATTACTTTTATTTACCAGGATAATATCAGAGGTCTAATTAATTCTCCCCACCTCTTTCAACTCTCAGTGTCTCAGTGCTTCAGCAAAGCTGGAACCCTTTAGAGCTTTCTATCTATTGAATGAAATATCCTTGTTTATAAGGATGGCTATGTCTTTATCTTTTCAGCTGAGATTGCCTTAAAATGTACTGGTGCAGAGCACACAGATAATGCTGGGGAAATAAATTTTTTTTTGCATTTGGTTATCAACTGGTGGTTTATTTCTGTAATCGTCTTTATCAGATTCCTTGCTACACAGTAGTTAATATTCAGGAATGATTCTTCTGTCTTTCAAAAGTTGGAAATACCAGCCTCAGTGAGACAAACTGAGGTCCAGGGCTGTTAGGTGACATCTGCAAAATCACACAGGGAAGGATTTTAAGGCTGGGAGTCAACAGACCTAAATGTGATGTTCAAAAACTGGTGTTTAGTCCTCAAGTACTTCTGCAAACCATTTCTGGGGTGAATTGTTACTCTCTGGAGGGTATTTCTGGAGACAACTCTTAGACTAAATGCAGCAGGGCTAAGGTTGGGCATAATAAGTCCCAGTCTACGTATCTGGGCTTCTGCTGCAGCGACTAAGCCAGAGGACCCGACTTGGGCTAAAATGTGGGCCTGCACTAACAGGCCTTCACAATTGCCTTATTCTGCCCTGTTTCAGCCCGTTTCCCATCGCCACCTTCCAGAGACGAGACAGGATGAGGGCAGTGTCCTAGTGCAAAGATGACAATCAGCATTTCTCCAAGCCTGCGGCAGACACCGGTGACTCTTGTGCTGCGCTGGGCTGGTGCCCAGGGTCACCCTGGGGCTGTGCACATCCCCAGGAGGAGGAGGATGGTGCATTCGATGCTCACAGTGATGCACGCCACTTTCCCGGATCAGGTACTAGGTACCGCTGTAACCTTGAGCTTCCGCGTGCTGAGATGACAGCCCCTCCTCTAAAGCCTTGTCTGTTTTGACTGTAAGCTCTTTAAGTTGGGTCTCTCTTGTAATACTCGCACATCCCATCCTAGAAAGCTGCCACAATAACAGCCCTTATCTTGATGAGGGACTCAGTGTGCTGCTCTAGTGCATTGTAATAATAATATCATTAGAAAAGTTCCTTCATGTCATCCAGCCCAAGGACAAACGAGATCTCCCTCTGTGCTAATTCAACAAGGATTTTGTTTATTCTTGATTATTTCTGTTGGTGACGCTTGTATTTCTGGAGTTCATTCTGTTTGCTCACAGCACTCTCTCTGCTGCTAAAGCCTTTCCTTTTGCATTCGACCTAAATGTTTCCAGTTTTTAGAATGTTTAGGTAATTCCTAGTGACTCCTCTCAGCTTTTTAGCAGAGTTTCTTCCTTGTTATGTCTCTGGTACCCCCAAAATACTTGTTCAGTAAAAATAGCATCCCAAGGACGTGCATGAGGGGACCAGCCACTTCTTAAACGTATCACGAGAAGTTCTGTGTTGATTATGCACTCGTTATTGATAATTATTAATTATATGCTGGTTATTACAGCGCTTTCTTGTTTTAATGGCGTGCTACACATTTTACAGAGGCAAAAGCCATTCTAAGAGAAATGGGTGACACTAGCTCAGCACAATGATTAATAACTTTATGATAATGATGTATACCTACTTATCACTGAGCTCTGAAACACAAGTAAGTCCTATGCAAGCTCGTTCACACCCTGTTTAGTACATGAAGGGGTAACTTTGCCACAGAGATTGGGCCACTTCTAGAGCCAAAAGAGGGAGACAATAATTAGTCCCATTAATTAGGGGAGGTTGGCTGGGCTTGGGCCTCTTGGATTTTTGCAACGTGGTTTTACACATGGATTTCTGAGGGACTCTAAAGGTATGCCTAAGCATACACAGCCAACTGAGCTTCCTCGAGCAGGCTGGATGCCCGAAAAATGCAAAGTAGGGAAAATCGTGTCCCTTCCCTGGTGTCTAAAGTTTGACAACTAAACAGGAGTCACCTCTGAAAATCTTGACCCTTTGAGCACGTCACTGCTGGAAGCAACCTGGGAGCACAGCCTCAGCCATCAGGGTTGTCTTGCTTTAGCACAGCTGCTTCTCCAACCACAGGGACAATCCAGACCCCGCCAGACGTGTGCCGCTGAGATGCATTTTTGGTAAACAGAATCACTTAGGATTTACACTAGCATCCAAACCCTTCCCCTAATGTTTCTTCAAATTTGGCTTTGCTGAGCCAGTATCTGTTTTGATCTGCAGCCTCGGTGCTATTTGCATGTACAGTAAGTAGCCTCTTGCTGGCAAAGAGAAGATGCTGATAGCTTCTGAAATCTGTATTCTATCCTTGACATAACTAGACAACAAATTTTTTTTTTACATCTTGGGGGGAAAAAAAGTGACAAGCTGTTAGAGGAGGAGATCGAGACGCGTACAAGCACGTGTCCCTGTCCCTCCACTCAGGATTCAATCATTTCCCCAAGCCGTTTCCCAGAGAGGGGACAGGAAGGAAGGAGGACCTCAGCATTGGGGCTGGACTGATTTCCCTCTGCTGGAGCAATTACACTTCTGAAGTGGCAAAAAATAAATAATAATAAATGAGTAATAAACACCCCATTTGAATCTTTAAATGAATATCGGATTTTAATTATAAAGGTTTAATTTTCAGAATGGAAAAGCTACTTTTGCACAATTACTGCATGCAACTTTTAATTAACTTTCAAGAACTTTCTCTTTCCTAAAAAAATCTAATTAATAATACTTAGGGAACTATTAGCATAAAATAAGTCATGGAAAGGGGTAGAGAAGTATAAAACATATATTGTGCAAAATTACTTGGGAGAAAGACTTGCTAATTCTGAAAACAAAGCCAAATATGAATTCTGGCCTATAAGGAGTTTTTTGCTGAATGAAAGCATGAGAAAGACATGGGAATCACAGAATTTAGAATAGAAAATACTGTTAGGTTAATCAGCTGTTGCACAGACCTGTAAGACTAGGAGAGATGATCTATTTCACTTGCCAAAGTTCCTTTATTTTGGGGAAATATTACACCGGTAGATAGAAAGGTTCCAGGGAGATAGTGAATGAAGGGGTAGAGAGTTGGTTGGGAACCCACACGATTGCTCCCCAAAGAGCCCTAAACCCAGCTGCAAAGAGAGAAGCGTGAGCCAAGCCTCATCGGCTGGGCAGGGAAATGCGGGCGAAGGGGCAGTATGCTTGCGAGTAACCCGCGGGGAGGAAGGGGATGGAGGGGAGCTCCAAAACCGCATGCATAAGCAGAGGGAAGGAAACCTTCCTGAGGCATTGCAGAGCCCTCCGGAAGGGAAGGCTTGAGGGGCTACTAGGGTCTGTGTATGCAAAATGGACCGAGCAGAGCAGGCTCAGAGCAGGAGGGGGAACAGCGATAGGATGTTCTGGAGCAGAAGTATATTACTGCAGGAACCAAGAGGGAAATTAAGGCAGGGTACGAGGACACAAGGGGGGCAGCCTGTGGTAAAACTTGTTGCTTCGGTAATGGAACAACAGCGAATGAGAGTCACTTCACAATAATATTTTGCCCAGGCCTTGTTCCAGCTGGGTCTTAAATTAACCAGTAGATACAGCTGTCAGCATTTCTTTTATGAGATTGCTCCAACGCAAGAAATCCTCCATGGTCTAAACAGCGTGTTTTGAAATGTCTGTGTTTGAGTGTATAAAGGAGGTTGAGCCTGTCTAATCTAGCACTGCCAACGTGGCTTTGACTCAGCTGAATTAAACTCAGTACCCTGAATTAAACAAAAACCTAAAATTTCTGGACATAGTGTCCTTTACGGCCAGTTCAGCCAGAGCAAGCTTCCACCTCCATCCATCCCGCTTCAGGGTGGGGAGGAAGGATGTGAAAACAAAGATTTGAAGCATTCCTTTTAACAGAGGGTAGAGGGAAAACTGGTGTTTTCAGCCCCTTTTCCTAATGAGTTCTCTGGCCGATAGAGCTGAAAAATAAATCAATGAGCAGGAACAAAGTACCTGTAACAGAAACAGTAAAACTTTGGATTGGGAACCTGCCTGAAGACCCCAAGGGCAGAAACATCCTGCTCTCGGCATGCTGGTTTTGCAGCAAGCCTGTGGGTTGTGCCTAGGCTGCTCCCAGGCAGCAGCTGGGAGCAGAGCATGGACTGAAAGAATCCCTCAGCCGCCTTCCTCGTTGCCTGGCCAGCAGGCAGGCAGCCTCTGGGCAGACCGCGGATGTGCCGGAGCAAGCCTATTGCTGTCACACCAAGCTCAGGTAGACCAGGTCCCGTATCACCTGGTTGGTGGTGTCTGGGTTTTTCTGAAGCAGGACTGGCACATCTGCTGGCTGGGCTGGACCACGCTGGTCGCTGGTTGGTGTGGGTTATATTGTTGGGACTTCATAGTCTTTGGCTAAGAGTTTTCTTTACTGTGATGATGCCTACTGGGTGTTGCTACCCTTGCTCCTGTAATGCCTCCCACATGCATCAAGCATTTAGATCAAGCATTTGTTGAAGTGTCCAGGAGCCAGATTTCCTCTCTTTGCTCTTCTCTGCGCTTGCATTTTAGAGGGTCTGTCTCTGATGGTGTCGTGGTTTAACCCCAGCCAGCAACTAAGCACCATGCAGCTGCTCACCCACTCCCCCCCACCCCAGTGGGATGGGGGAGAGAATCAGAAAATAAAATAAAGCTCGTGGGAGAAACAAGGAATGACACTAACAACAATGAAGTGACAATAAAAGGATTGGAATGCACGAGACAAGTGATGCACAACGCAATTGCTCACTACCCACTGACAGACGCCTGAGATGCACTCCACCCCCGCACCCCACCGGGCATGACGTCCCATGGTATGGAATACCCCTTTGGCCAGTTTGGGGCAGCTGTCCCGGCTGTGTCCCCTCCCAACT
>JAVKLA010000052.1:12996365-13020161 GCA_034782735.1 Sagittarius serpentarius
TTTGGGGCAGCTGTCCCGGCTGTGTCCCCTCCCAACTTCCCTGTGCCCCTCCAGCCTCCTTGCTGGCTGGGCAGGAGGAGCTGAAAAGCCCTTGAGTTAGTCTAAACACGGCTTAGCAGCAACAGAAAACATCAGGGGGTTATCAACATTCTTCTCATCCTAAACCCAAAACACAGCGCTGTACCAGCTGCGGGAAGACAATTCACTCTGTCCCAGCCGAAACCAGGACAGATGGCCGGTAGAACAGGGCTGTAGGGTCCAGGATCTGTTGTGCCACAGCCACTCAGGGAGGCAGGAGATCCACAGTGTGCCTGGCACCCTGTGCTCACACCAGAGGAGCTGCGTGTTCCCCAGAAAGCTAAACATGCAGCAAGCCCTAAGGTTTCACCTGCAGCCCCCATAGCTTGTCTGAACTAACTTTAAACCACTTAGCTTGGGTTTTGTTGGCAGCTTTTTGGATTGTTTCACCACCTGTATTGAGAGCCATCACTCAAAGGGGATAATTTGGTGCTCGCTCAGGTATATCTGCCCCTTTCCACGCAAGCTGCAGTCAAAAGGAGTGAGTGCGGTGTGTGGATGCCCTACAACCACGAAAGGGAGAAAGCTAAGGGAAGCAAAGAGAGAAAAGCATCGACTTGAGCAAGTTCACCGCTAAATCAGTATAAAAAATGGTGTTGTCCAGAGCCCCCAGAAGCATGGACTGCGCTTATCTCTGCTCCTGTAGTGGACTAGGAACCAGAAGATATGCTTTCTCTGGAGCTATGAAAACATGTCACAAAATCTGTTCCTTTTGTATTCCAAGTAATTTTACTTTGTGAGGAAAAAACACCCTAAGCTCTTGAAAAACAACCTCCACCACCACCACCACAACAAAAGAAAAGAAAAAAAAAAATAACACCCAAACGAGTCTAGATTCTCACATCCCTGCTAGGATGTTCCAAATATAACCACAAAACACAGTTCTTAAGCCCATATTTATTACTATACAAATCTAGTTTAAAAACAGCTCTACCGGGGTTTGTGTTTAGCTGTAGCACTCGATCAGAGCAAAGGACAGCGTGTTCCAGGCAGAACTGTAATGCTGCACTGACCTCCAGTGGAATTTGCAGAAATACTCCAACTGCAGAGGCTTCTTCACAGCCCTCTGGAGCCCAAACTTGCCTTGTTTCGGAGCGTTAGGGGGGCATCAAATTCTTATGGGGATCAGGGAATGTATTGGAGATTATTGCATACTTAGGATAAATGTGTTAAAATACTGTAAGGGGATTTGTTAGGAATACAGTTTCCTGTCTAAGTCTAGCCTCATCAAATTTAAACCGAAATATGCAGCAATTAAATAGAGCTGTCTAAAATCAATCAGCTTGAGGGGGTTTTAATTGATGGAGGTGCAATTTTCCTCCACTTTTCCATTGCAGAGAATTTTCAAAGATGGTGAATTTCAGCTTTCCCATCAGAAAACCTCCGCTTTTGGTTTGGTCACCTAACCAAGAAACTCTAACGATAGTCACTACATGACACTGCCTCTCAGCACTTAGTAGGCGATTTTCAAGGTCAGACAAAGGTGATCAAATAACAGAGTGGTACTTCTCAATCCGTACGTGCGTGATTGATTGCCCCGATCAGATATTAGAGCAGCACCACTTGACATTGTGTCCTTTGATGTCCTGATCAAAGAAAAAGAAGTACATAGTACGCCCAAGATATTCTCCAGAGTGCCCTAATATAACAGTCCCAAGGTCAGCTGAAGGAAAATGTGGCATCTTTTTTTCTGGCCGTCTCCAGCCGCGGTGGCTCCACGTCCGTTGTGCTAGGAGCTGTATGTATGCAGAATAAAAAGTCTGTCACTGCCACAAATAGCCCACAGTCCAAGTATTAGAAAAACAGTTCAGCTTCAGTTTTAGAAGACAACCTTTCCTGAAAAAAAAAGTCCCTTTCACCTGAAACAGCTAGAGGGCCCTTCCAGGTTGTTCACAAGTTTTCTCTGAAGAGCAATTAGAGAACTATTGTTCAAAGTGTGCTCAACAAGGAGGCAATGAGGACTTCAAAGAAAAGAGGCAGAGATTGATAAAGCCACTCTAGAAACAAGCAGGGGGGAGTCAGACAGGCAAGGGGACGTGAAAGGAGAAGGAGAACAAGAGAAAGGAAGGCAGTGCTCTGGGGGGGGGTTTGTTGTTGCTTTTTTTTTAAGCAAAATAAAAATATTTCCTCCCAAAATATTCAAATGAAGTGAAACAAAATGTTTTGGCTTTGGGTTGTTTAACCTTATTTAACCGTTTTCTAAGTCCTTCATTCCAACCATCCTTTAAACTTAGGCCAAATTTTAAATTAAAATTGCAGTGGGACGAGTTGAAAAGTTTGATTTCCTAAATAGCCTCCCAGGTCCTTCATGGTATTTGCTGTGCACCCGTCCACATACTGTATGTGCGATGCGAAGTAAGAAGCAGGCGTGCAAGAGGCAGACAGGCAGTGTATCATTCACCGTCTTACATCCCCACCACGCCAGCAAGATCTTGTTTTGACTCAGAATCATGTAACTTAGCACATGGGCTCCCAGGACACAAGCATTTAAAAATCCCACTCATTTTGCATGCCCTGCTTAGAGTATAATTCATCTGAGCAAGTACCGTTGTGTTATGTGTTGCCTGTTACAGCGGGATCCTGCTCCATGACTTGGGCTCTTGGCTACTGCTCCACCGTGAACGCACAGATCCGCAGGGTGTACGTACACATGATCACACAAGTCCATTCACAGAAGAAAAACCCAGAATTTCCTTGCTGTGGGGGCAGAAGCGGAGGTATATTCCTTTGGTTTAGATTTTGGATGTGTATTTTCTACTATTTTAAAGCAAAGCAATCAGATACAAACCTGTCTCAGGAAAACTGACAGCAAGGAAAATTTCAGCCCAAATTTTGCCGAAGTTTGTTGTTAGTTGATTATAATTTTGCTAGCGTTTTTACAATGAAAGGTGTCAGGCAATTTCAATAAGTACAAATGCCACTCCTCTGTACAATCTATTGTGAATACGATTTAAGATACATGCCAAGCTATTTAAATACCTAGTGATTTTAAATACATAGTGATTTTGGGTTTGCCAAAGACTTTGATCCACTTCTAACAGAGTCTTCAAGGGATTGGTTTTTTTCCCCCCACTGGTATTACACAAGCAATAAAAAAATTTCATATGAGATTTCTTGATATTAGTAATATCACAGAGCAAAAGAGTAATGCACAGCAGGTGGACAGACACTGCGTATGTAATATACTGCATGCTTACTGGGATTTTTTTTGTTCAACAGGCGGTTTTTGTTATTGCAATAGGGTCAGTCCAGCTGTGACTTTTCACAGAAATCCTCCCCGTATGGCTAGAGCAGCCTGAAACACCTCCTCTTTCACTCTGGGTATAAAACCAGCTGCACTAGAAAGGCTCCATCGCTGGGTGAAGTCCTATTGAATGCTGTAAAAGGGAGGTACTTGTGAATGTCTTTGGAAGCTGCCAAGTTTTAATGCCTGTGGTGTATTATTTCCTTGGGAATGCATGAAAAATGTCAGTGAAGCAAAAAAATGGGATATTTAAAAAAGAGAAGACAGAAAAAGGAAGAAAAAGATCTAATTTACCTTTTAATGCTGATTCTTTGTGAAGGTCGAGGGATCCACAATTTCTAATTGAAGCTAGAAACGCATAAACAGCATCATTTGGGGTAAAATTTACCTCCACGCAGAGCTGTGGTGTAAGGTAGAGGCAACCTTTCTATTTTGAGCACCAGCATAGGTTTTAGGAGACCCGAGTGCCGAGTGCGGTGGGTCCGCAGCATGACTTTGTTCCAGGCGCTGCTGCTCCCACCTGCTGCATGTACAGCCCCTGACACTCCAGGGCTGCCAGTCTTGGGAGGGAGCTTGATTCAAAGTCATCGCCTCGACTTCTGCTCCTCAGAAAGGAAAATGTTTCTGTTTTTAATCTGTTGCCACTCTTTTAGCTTCTACTTGCACGCTCATTGTAATGCAGTAAGTGTAGCAGGTTTATATAATCTATCATATCTTAATTAAAAGGTCTGCAGCTTTCACTTGGACTTTGTTCATTTTGGTTTAGTATTACCAAAGCGATTGGACATTACGGAAAAAACATGTCTTGATGGCACTGAACCAAGACTCCTGACAAAAATGTTGGCAGAAAACTTCACAAGTGTGACTGTTCATCGTGCTTTGCAACAGTTATTTATTTCAAAATGTCAGAATTTTCCACAGACCAGAAATTCCCATTCCTTTCTGTCTCTATTACAACGTACCTCAGCCTACACTCCCCTACACCCAAACACCAAGGCGTTGAGTCTGTAGAAATGCATAGACCAGCAAGATGTGCCAAGAGCTACTGAAAGGATAAACAAAGTTACTCAAATTATTCTTACAAAGCAGAAAAATATGGCTGTAATTTTATAAAATTATTTGCTGAGTGATGAACAATGAGACGAGCCCTCCAGCCCAAGTATATATCATCTCAATTATGCAAACCCTGGATTCATTATTCCCACTTTGATGTCATACTGCATACAAGTATATTGCTGTAATTCCTCCTATCACGTGGCATTATTTTTTAGTTCGTTGCAGAAAACAGTATTTTTGCGGTAGAAGTTTAACCTGTCAGTTAGTAGGACATGTACGTTGTGAAAATGTGGCAGAAGACTAAGTTAAATACTTTCTCCCTCTCAAAATATTTATTTAAATAGTTCTTCATCTGCTTTAGTACTTCAATATCCAAACTGTTTATTTCCAGGGCCCCAGTTATCACCATCATCTTGGGTAACAGAATATACTGTGTTCTCAACCAGTTCACGGTCTTCAAATCTAATGGTGGACTTTTTTTAAGAAATCTCTTGTTAAAGTTTCAGTGTTGATGCAAAGCTAGCTGAATGGTGTTCCTATGGTCTGTGTTTACGTGGTCAGACTGGACTATCAAGACAGCCCTTCGCAGTCTTAAGAGCAGTTCTGGGAACTGGCAGAAGCGTTCACAGCTGCAGTGACCTATAAACAAACAGCAAAGACTATTTGTAGGAAACCAATTTCTCTTGCATTCACATCAGAAATCTAATTCAAAGAATTAGATCACCCTGTCAGAAAGCTAAAACAATCTCCTGCCACATATGCCCAATCAAGAGCAATCAACACAGCTCTGAATTTTGTGACTGCTTATAACAAACTGCCCATAAACAAGCTGCAGACCTAGGCAGGAACTTCAGATAACAAATGAATTTGAGCAAATCTCAGCAACAGCTCCTGGACAACTTGTGAACAGAGAGGAAACTAAATTAATCAGATAAATGATTTGCTCAGCTCTGGTAGAAAATGTCAAACACTTCAAAACTAACCTTTTGGCAGCAGGATTGCTCTTCCCGGATCTATTTAAGATTTCTGCCTTTTGCATTTGTCAACAGAGCTAGGAAGCAAGTGTATTTCAATAAGGGTAATGTGCCATTCTTAACACGTAGGCACAGATCCTCTGACTACCTGCAGTAAGCGTGCAAAGTCCATCGCACAGACGGCACTGGCTAGAAAGCCAGATGCTGTTTCCTGGGGTAAGGGGAAACACTTCTGGGCAGCTTGTAGCTAAGCCTGAGCGGAATATTTCTATCGGAACTGATTTTTCTCCAAAAAGCTTTGACTGCTGCTATTCTAAGGGGTATTTCAATGAGATTTGTGTTTAGAAATTAGGCAAAAAAATAATTTTTCTTGCTGGAAGTTAGAGTAGTGTTGTTCTGAAAGGTTGTTGCCGTGCCAAGAGGAGCGATAGCCCAGGCGCTTGTGTTACTTTTCCCGTCGGTGGCAGGGCTCCCCAGCTAAGCCTCAGCTTCCCCACTGGCGTGTGCTGGACCCCGGGTGCCCTCCCATCCCTGGCACCCAGCACCGGGGTGCCCTGTAGGGCTGGTCGCCCATCCAGAAAGTTTTTCCGTTGGTGGTTGCTGTTTTCCTCCAGAGCCAAACCGCCCTTGCTGTAAACTAGCATTGCAATGCTTTCACCTGGAACGATTGTGGCTTTCAGCCAAAGAAAAAAAAACTCCCAGAAAACTTTCCTGTATTGACACAGACGGGGGGGGGGGGGGGAACAAAAAAAAGAAAACCCACAAATATAGCATAGTTGCACATCTTGCTTCATTCCAAACCTCCTACGCACCAGGAGCAGTATTCCCCGTCTTGCAGAGGATCAGCATAAGGTCCCTGCGGCAGCCAAATCCCATTCCTCCGTTGTGTCCGGGGTAAGCAAAGGACGGGAGTGCGTGCTGTATTTTACACACATGCTTAAGTGGCATTGAAGCAAGTGCTTTGCTGAATCGGAGCATCAGTTCTTGCCCGCATGGTACGTAGACTTTTACTGCTCCAGGTGGATTCACCATGACCACAGGTGAGGAGACCTTGTTACACACTGCACGCTGCCAGCTTTGCAGCATACTGATTAGTCATGGTGTCGTGGTTTGGAGTGGAGTTGTCTCTTTACTAGGTTGAAGTACAGGGTGTTCAATGTTTATTGTGTTCTTAACAAAGTCTGTTATCAGCAAGTTTGAAGTTTGTTGCTATCTTCTAGCGTCTTAGACTAATCACAGTAATGAAGGCATTGAACAGAGCCCTTCTCAGGTGGCATTTACCATTGTTTGCTGCAGATAACATAAAGCTTTCTGATTACAGTCAGCTTTTATCACTTCAGAGCAAATCTACTCCACTGAAATGTGCTAATAAAACCCACGGAAGCAACAAACTGGAAAGAAGTGTTACAGCAATAAAGGAACATGAGGGAAAATGTACAGCTTTTGCCGCTGTTATCATTTTCAATTTATTAAGATCTAACCATTTTTGTAATATGGAGCTATTGCTGGGGGTTAATTTAATCTTCTCTAATACCAGGCTCAGGTCAGTTTTCAGTGTCAATTTAGATGTAATGCGTATTTCTGTGCTAGAATCAGAGAAACACCCTCCGTGGCCCCATGACCATATGCTTTCAACAATCCAAGTGTAAATGTCCAGCACTTTACACGTCCATTTTACGAGATTAGCTCCAGCCTTTAAACATGCAAGTCGCAATAAAAACGTTTGGAGTTGTGACTCCAAGGACAGAGTGGGCTACTCGCTGCAATAGAGAAGTACTGAGTTATGACCTGTAGCAACCCATTCGCCTGCCGCCTGTGCTCCACTCAGCCAACCATCCCATATTTATCTACTGCCTTTCACTGTAAAGGGTCCCAGAAGCAGATTAGAAAACTGCTGGGCTAAATCCTGAGATCTTCATTCAATCTTTGCTGAAGATAGCAGTTGTTTTGCGTGTATAAGGGTAATGTAAAATCCAGTAAAGATTTTATGCTGCCACTGGGGAGGCTAAAGACAGAAGCCAGGGCAGCAACCTACGTAAAACAGAGAGAGGGAAAAACTGGATCCAAATATTTGGGCCAATGCAGGAGAAGGACAATCAATGGCCTCCATATCTACACGTAGGAGACAGGATACAGATATAGAGATCTCATCTCTATAATCACACAAAATAAACAGTATCAAACTTTGTGTCTACTTTGTATGAGATACACTGAACTGGCTAAGATTTCAATACGTGTCTTTGTGTTCAAGTTATCTCTTGCAAATCAAGGACATCAGACCTCTTCTATATCTCACCTCCCTGATGGATACCTGGTTCAATTCAGCCCTGCTGTCCTATGATCTCTTTTGTTGTTGTCTTTTCTGAAAGATTCAGCTCCTGCTTTTTCTCTTTTGATGTGCTTCCATGCAGTTAATGCATTCATCTCACAATAGGAGCTGGAGTGGAAAAGCAAGTTACTAGAGCACAATTCCCTTCTTCGGAGCCTTGTAGGCCTCTAGATTTCCCTGAACATTGTTCAGCCTCTGTGGTTAGAGACTGCACGTGCTTGGACCCGTTAACATCTACCTGCTTATCGTCACGGATGTGTTTCACAACCTACCTCCTAATTCAGAATAGCCTCCTGGCTCTTTTTCCAGCCTTCATTTTGTTCACTTAGAGGGGATGCTTTTAAGAAGGGAGACGAAATGGGGATTAAAGAGGAGGCAATAGATCTCACACAGGCATGGGACCACCTGAGAGACAATCAAGTCTCTTGAGACATATAGGAGGCTTAAGAAGGCTGAGCAAGAAGTGCCATGTAGCAGTAAACACCAGGCCCAGAGACTTGACCTGTCACAGTGCTGCCCTGTGTGCCTGCAGACATTCAAAGGACAGAGTGGTCACACTGTCCCAGTCCTTATTCGATCCCCACCCTGCCTGTGTCTGAGTAGCTCATAAGCTCTGGTACGCTTAGCCTAACGTAACTGGGTCCCTCTCTTTAATGGAGCAGATAGAGAAATTGAATCTTTAGAAGATCGAGTGATTTAACAAGGTCACATAAGACACAAGGGGCAGAGATTGAATTTAAGTCTAAAGAACTCACGTTCTTCTCCTCTATCTGGACTCTAATGAGAGCCACAAATGTGGAGCCAGGGATGTCAGAGTTACTAAATGGAAAGGCAACGTACCTGCAGTATTTTGTCAAAACCCTTGCACAGAGATCACACGTAGTTCCAGCACCTCTGAGAGAGGCCACGCATGATCTAGCAGGCAATTAATGAGACTTTCAAGTCATTGGGTAAATTAGGTGCTAGCAGAGAGGCTTCAAGCTTCGTAGAGGGCTTAGGGTGAATGAGAAGGGTGGATGCAGAATTGCGACTCAGCAGGGAGGGATGAAAGGTGCGCTACCCCCTCCCTCGCCACCACGGCTCCTGGCACAAGCATCGAAGTCCCTCTGCTATTTAATCCTGGGAAATGCTGCAAGAAGCTGTTTGTGTGGCTGGTGTGATAACAAATGATGTACTGTGGCAGGGCTGAACTGAGTTACATTGGATTGTATTACACTGAAGTAGAGTAGAGAAAAATACCAGTCATCTATGAATCTCAATGATTGAGACTGGGAGAGTGTGGAATGGCAGAGCCTTTGAATGCTCTGCCTGCGAGGTTGTGTGTCTTGTTTAGAGCACGCTAAAAGGCATTGCTTGTTGCTGAATCAAGATTTCGTCTTAAAAGTCACTCCAGTAGCTTTCCTGTGTTTGCCTCAAGCCACCGGGCAGGTATCAGGGGTTGTTCCCGACATAACAACAACTTCATCCTCCCTGTTGCAAGTGCCTCAGTACTGCAGATGAGACTGTGGGGTGGGAAGGGCTGCCGGGGGTGGGGGGGGGGGGCTGAACATGGTCGAGCACTCCCACAAGAGGAATCCCAGGTACAGACCAAATGTAGGCAAAAAGCCAGAGACGGCCTTAATTAACTCATCCTCAGCTCTATGTTATGAAACACAAAGCCCAGGAAGGTGCGTGGGGACCAGGCACCGAGGGCAGAGCAGCTAGAGCAGACATGTCCCTTAGCTTCTGCACTCTCCCAGTTCCCCAGCAAGAAGCGGTTCAGGAGTTGCAATGTGAGCGACTAATGAGATTAATGCAAATGCATATACTAAGTTATACAGCATATATATGCCCTTCACACAATGACGGACACCTTCTGCTACAGTTTATTTTTCTAGCAGTCATCAGTAGCACTAATAATAATTAAATCTCAGAGGCTGTAATGAATAATACATAGCAGCATTCTGTTAGCAAAACAAAAAACACTTTAAAAGATTTTCTCCTAAGCTAACATCAGTGCTTATTTCTTGCTATGATTTATTTTTTGTGTTGTATTAAGCACCTTTAAAGTTTGCAGTACTGAAACATAGATACTACTGAGTCACTGATGCGCAAAAAAATCCTGGAAACAATTTAAAGAAAAGCAAGCGCCACTAAGCTGATCATTTTCATTTGTGCGTAACCAGCAGAGTCGAGCCACAGTCAAAGCTCAAGCTGGAGCAATGGACAGGAATGTAGGGGGCTGCGGGGAGACTGAGAGTAGCAGGGTTTGAATTCTTTTGTCTGACCTTGGGCACATCGATTAGGGATGAAATTTATCTCTTCCCAAAGTTAGGCATGCAGCTGAGGCAAATCAGTGAGGCTTCTCAAAACCAAGGAGAGGACAGCACCACAGGCAGCAGCACCTTCCAGGAGAGTTTCTGTGGCTGAGGTTAGATGAAGTGATTTGAGCCAGCATTATCTGTGTAGGTATCTAAAAGCATCAGTCAGGCCCAAACAACTGCTGCTCGGCACAAGCCCTACGGCTGTTGCAGTCCTGCAAGCAAATAAAAGTCCTTTTGCCAAGAGAGAATCCCCTGTTCCTGGAACTGCAAACAACAGCGTGTTCCTTCTTACTGCTGCGTTTGCAGAGCTGGAGGAGAAAAATGACCATGTCAAAAGCCCCTACTTACACCAGCGTGTAATGATTTGGTCACTCTAAGAGAGGCCTCTGAAGGATCATCCCTTACAAAGTGGGCCTGTAACACAGTCATTACTCAAGGAGTAGAATGTCTGAAGGCTGAGAATATGGTAGATCTGGCCCTAAAGGGGTATAAGCATCTGTCCCCCAGCTGCATTGGACACTCAGGCACTGCAAATTCATGTGACAATGTGCATGTTACAGCTGGACTCACTCAGATTTAAATGTCTCGTCTCTAGTATGCAATATAAGTAGGCACTATGGGATGTAAGACACCTGGTAAATGAAGGGGTGAAAAGTCCTGGCCGTATTGTCCTTTCACGTACTGAAGGGGTTAATGCATCGCATACCTCAGTTGCATGTGTATGTCCTGCTACTTTGTACATTGAAATTATCCCAATTCTAAGCAACCATTGGATTCGCATCCTACAAGGGCAACAAGTCTGGTTCTGTGCTATGCACCTTCCCAGTCACCGAAAGGCTAACCAACAAGGTCCAGGGGCAGTTGGTTTACTCATTGGACTCTACCAAATGAGTAAACCAACTGCAGAAGACAGCAATGCCATTTGGATCAAGAGGGATGGATTTGAAGCTGGCATCTAATGAATTGCAAAAATAGATGACCTTATGTAGTATATTCAGAAATTTCTAAGAAGGGAACAGCTTGCAGGAGTCCCGATGCCGAAGAACAGCAGAACAAAGGCAAATCCTATGCAGGCAGGACTCAAGAAAATGATCAGAGCTCTTTGCCCAGCTATCAAGGAGACCAAGCTCATAACCTCCATCATGCTGCTGTAGAAATGCCAAATCAGAGATGGAGCTGGTAGAAGAGAGAGCAGCCTTGACAGCGCTAACATGTCTTCGGTGCTTGTGCAACCACTTAGAGACTCTCCATCCAAGCTCTCTGGTGGAGTTACACTGCCAGGAGGTTTCGCAGAGAGTCAACCAAAAGAAAGCATTAATGGGAACCTGATCTGAAGAGCAGAGAAGGGACAATTTTCCTCTCTGATACTAAATCAGACAATGGAATAGCCTCCCAAAAGGAGCAACTGGTTTAATCAGTATAATCAGATATCACAGGGATAAGCACAAGATAAACAACCCGATACCTCAGCTACAAGCACGGCATGAATAACACAATATCCTAGCAATGAGCTCAACATAAATAACCCAATACCACAGCAGTGAGCTCAGTATAAATAATCCAATACCATGGTGATTAGCTTAGCATGAACACTGTGATACCACAGCAATTAGCCTGGCATAAATAACCCAAAATCCCAGCAATCAGCATGGCATGAATAATCGTATCCCATACCAACAACCACAGCATAACTAAGGCAGAAAGAAGACAGGTAGAAGAGCACTGATACATGTTTACTATTACAGTTAGAGGTTTATACAGCAGTATAAGCTTTGGAGTGCTCCCAGTTCTTCCCCATGCAGCCAGCAAAATTAACCCCTGCAGCCACCCACAAAATCAGATTTGTGGGCTGTGCACATGGTATTTCTGGAGGGGACAAAAACCAGTGGAGGAAATGAGGTGGGTCTGGGGTATTTTTAAGCAGGTGGGATGAACTCAGGCCTGCAGACAGTGTTCTCAAAAGCACTTGCTAGTTCTCTAAATCTGCTCCCAAAAAAGTTAGTGCAACTGAAAAACTTCTGCGAGAGCAACTGCACCAGAGCCGAGCACCCTCCAGATATCCCCAGCAGGCCACGAACGTCAGCGCTGCTCCCTGAAGCGCTGAGCATGCGGCAGCCAGCAGCCTGCACGCAGGATGCAGGCAGAGGGGAAGGATGGGTGCAGTGGGGCTGAAGCTGGGTTCTTCCTTCTGGGGGTCCCTACTGCGATACTGCCATGAATCCCGCTCCCTGGCCCTGCTGGCACTTGTAAGTCCTCCTCCGATTATAAATTTTGCATATGTTACCACCCGGACTCCACTTAACGTATGAATGCTGAGTTTATATGTGAGTCACAAATACATCTTTTTATGCACTCTTAAAAACCAGAAGCATAATTACTAAGGTCAATATATAATGTTTATTTCCTTTATAATACACATTATAATTTCACTTTAGGGAAAAGAAACTGTATGCATAAAAATAATGACAAATATTAAAGTCACCAAAATAATGGAACCAGATCACTCTACTAATCCTAAATTTAAATGCATTAACGATCCCTGGAACATTAAAGGTCTGATAAGCCAAATTAGGTTTCTTGTAAGCATAATTAATCTTTCTTTTCAATGAAGATATTACAAGGGAGTTAATTTGAATCCCAAAGGCATTTCTAAAATTGAATTATATAGATAAAGCAAATATTTGACCTTTTACTGATAATTACTATAAAAAATCAACATGCAAATGAATCTTATGAAAACCTCTCCTGCAAATGGCATTATTGGGGGAATAAAATCCTCTATAACCAAAAGCCAATAATTTAATGACTTAAAAGACAGGTAGCCCCTTCCTTCATCTATAATTTGGGAGTATTAAAATACAATAGTGTGGCCTGTGTTTGTTAAGAAATAATTGAATGGAATAAAACGTAGATGATTATGTCAAATGCATAGATTATCTGGTTTCATTTGTAGATCATTAAATTTAAAAGACTGCTAGTTTTGGTTCACCTTCTCCTCTGAAATTATTTTTTGGTGTCATTAAATGATGGTAATATTTATTGATTTAAATTTATTTATTGATTTAAATTGCCCTCTGATTGGAAGGTGCGTTTTCATGGCACTGAATCAGGATATTTTAAAAGAAAATTTCCATTCAATTCAATGGAAACAGCATTCACTCCTTTATCACAACCTAAAGCTGCTAAAATCTCACACAGCTGGAGACTCACTGCGGGATGAGTTTAGGAAGGATTCAGCTTCTTCCAAGATGCCAAAGGGTCTCTGATGGTGAGCGTGACACCCACAGGCTGGTGAGGAACTGCAGGATTAAACTGCGGGTCATCAAACATGTAACTGGATCACCCACGAAAAGCCTTTGTTGCCAAGGTTTTGAGTTAAAATGGAAGTTGGTAACGATCAGGACAACATTTCCATGTGTTTGCATGGCACCTTGCACGGGGGGACTGGCTGCCAGGTACTGGTCTATCGATTATTGTTGCTTATAATCATACATGCCTGCGTGGACTCCGTAGTGCAATAGGATAAATCTGGGGCAGTTTCTCTGAAATCTCTGATATTAGTCAAAATTCTTGTCCCATTTTGTCAATTTTAGACTCTAGCTGCTGTTTGCCAAAAGGAGCATTTTTATGCAAGGACCGAGTTCTCATCAGCCATCTAAACACTTCAACTTGACTATCATCACACAGGCATGATGGCTTCATCTTTTTGTCCTTGCAGTTGTCTGAGCAAGATAGCCTTCCCTCTTGAGAGTCCCCAGCCTTGGTGCTTGGTGAGCAAGCTGCCGTGAGCAAGGCCAGACCAAGAGAAGCACTAAGTGGGCTTTGTTTTGTAGGAGCAGAGAAAAAGCACTGAACATCTTACAGCTGGGTCACTCTTGTTGGCCAGGGTTTTTATTAGCTGGAAAAAGAAAGTAAAAGAATAGATCCTTGTCACTAAAGCCTCAGCTGATACAACAACTAGGTTGAAATCAGACCTCGGTGTCACCCATAAAAACAGCAAGCTTCCTATTAGCCAACCTTTTGGCATGTGGATAAGCCAGGAAGTAAAGGAAAATTTTTCTCATACTTAGCGTTGCTCCATTCAGCCCAAATTTGAGGCCCAACAAAACGCTCGAGCAGAACTAAAGCTCATATTGTAACCATTCTGCCCCTGTTTTCCTGCTAAATTAAGGACTTCAGTCTCCAGACTTGTCAATCAAGAACCTCTCACAAGCAGAAAATTCACTTTAAAAATGTATAAAGAAAAAGAAATGCTCTGCTGACCCTGGCTGCACACCAGCTCAAGACAATGCATATTGTTATGAGGGTGGAAGTATTCCCAGTCAATGCTAAGGTGTATTGTGATGAGACCGCTCTGAAGTGATGCTGGCCCATTTGGGCTGAATGTGCAGTGAGTAAATAAGCTGCTGTTTCCGAGGCCAGCGAAAGGAATTTTACAGCTCTAACAGTAAGCAGTGTCACATCAAGGAAAGAGTGGTTGTACAGCCGAGACTCTTGGAGTTTATTTCCAGCTGTGCCACTGATTTATCAGCCGACTCTGAGTCACTTAAATGTTGAGTTTCTCAAACATGATCTTGTAATTTGGCCCCTCCTTGATTTTTATTGTTGTTGAGTCGAGCACTAGTACCCAGTGAGACACTCCAGCAGCTCTCAACATAGATACTGCTCTGCTGACATGGTGCTTGGTGGGAATTTCTTTCCAGGAGAGCAGCTAGACCAAACGAGTTGCTTTTGTGAAATTTTACCTCCATGTATATCCTCCCTATCCTTGTGTGGCTCCAAGAGCCCTGATCCCTGCTCAGAAACTCCAGGCATTACTGTAAAACTAACAGTAACATTTCCAAAAAGCTCAGTATGCTTTGAATGTCCATCTTCAAACCTCTTGAACCGCTCAGTGTTAGGACTGAGTTATCAAGGAAGTCAAAGGAGCAAGTGAACCTTACATAGACAGACCTAAGCTCATTTTAATCTAGCTAGCTCAGGTGTCTGCAGCAGTCTAGCAGCACAGCTTGGGTCTCAGTTCAAGGTATAAAAGCCACCTATGACACAGCCAGTACCAAGCAGGCGCGCCAACAGCAAGCCAAGAGGTGCTGCAGTCACTTTGGGGCTGCTGGTGGGCCGTGCTGTCAAGCACTTCAGAGCCTGGGAGCCAACAAGGCTCCTCAATTCTTTAGGCTCTTTTGAAATATCTACATAGGAACACACAATAACCTGCTTTTGTTCAGATCTGGTTTTGACTTAAATAGTGCTGATGGAAGATACTCTCCACCAGCAATTTTAATCTGTTCAAGGTCATCAGAAGCCTGCAGAGAAGCATCATTCCTTTATCAAGAGACTTTTCTGAGACAACATTAGCCAGTCTAGTCTATCTCAAGCCCCTAGCCTTTAGATATAATTGCTTTATTAAATGTCACAAATGCTCATTTGACTTAGATGGTCTCTCTCTCTCTCTCTCTCAAAAAGAGAGAATGTTAATTTAGACACAGAAAATGGCCCATTTGCTCTTGAATTCAAAGCAAATACCCTCTCTCTGACTCTAAACACAGCCTCTTCTGTTGGAGTGTTTGCAGTAAGGGACATTTAAATGGCCTGAAACAAAGTCATTTTCTTTGTCATTATTACAGTGGAGTTTTCTATCTCTCTGATTAGATTAGAATTGAATCTGGTTGAAAGAAATTGAATTTGTACATTTCCCTAATCATACAATCTTCAAACACTGAACTTTCTAGTACCAATTAGTCCGTCTTGATCGGAACGAACCTTCAGAGATGTCCCTATTGATGGGAACAAGGAATGAAAAGCTGTTGATGAAAGTGATGATCGATTGATAAACTGCCACCTGCATAAACACTCTCATGCTCTTTTCAGGCGCTTGCATTCGTGGCATCTTCAGAGCTTCTCTGAAGCTGGTGACTACTGAAAAACATTCTGTTCTGCTCTGTATTTGTAGAAAATCCACATCCTTCATTCTCATGGTGACGATCAGGGTGGACTTACTATGTCATGACATCCCTGACTTGCACTTGGTTGAATTCTGGTGTTTTCACCTGGCCGGGCTGGGTAGTAGGAAGCTGGTTTAGCATGCCGGTTCTTGTAAATCCCTTCTGCAAGCAGCTAACTGTCTTTGTCCCTTGTGTGCCTCTAGAAACTTCACCCAGGATTCTCTTGGACACTCATATCTAAGCACTGCAATACACATTTGTCGTAACACTTTACTTTCAGGACATAGAACTGTTTCTATCTGTCTGTGTTTCCAAACTGAAAAAAACAACATTTTGTACCCCCGTGTATGCCAATTGCCTGTCTTTTTGCAATAGGAACCATCTCTAACTTCAGACTTAAATAACCCAGCTAAAGATGGCAAAGGCCAACTCAGTGACATATCCTCCTCCAAGAAGCAGTGATTATATATGTGTGCCCGCGTCAGCAGCATGTCAGCAGCACACATGATAAAAAAATTATCTTGAAAGGTCAGTGCCACTTCTCAGTCTGCAGTCCCTGTCAGCTGTGACCCTGCTACGGTGGCATCACTGAGAGCAGGGGAAGGGACCAGGGAGGGCTGATGAAAGCAGCAGGGGGAAAAGGTGCAGGATTGTTACAGATTAGGGAGTTGTCGACGGGAAGTTAATGGCAAGTATTCAAGGCAAAGGAGATGGTTTCTGACAGCCAACCAGAGTTAAATGATTGCTGAAGTGACATTAAATTAAGCTGGTTTTGACACAGATGTATTTACCTCTATGTAAGCAGAGAATCACCTTGCTGGCGCTGAGGTTTTTCTTCAAGTGAAGAGTGGAGACATTAAGACAGTTTTAGTGACTTCTCAAATGGAATGTGTTTTTATATTGAGAAGGGTTGTTTCAAGGAAACATCTATCAAAAGGGAAAACAAGATTTCAGCAAGCAGAAGCACTGTTAGATCAGAACCCGAGAGATGAAGTGCAGGATCATTGTTAGTGGAACAGTGAAAATAAAATAGGAGGCCTCCAACTTTGAAACATTCAGCTTCATTACTCTTCATTTCTCAAACAATCAGAAGTGCCTCAGGTCATCTTCACACAGGGTTTTTTTCCCCTGTTTTGAACATTATTCCACAGGGGCACTCTCTGCGCTAGCTCACATTTGTGCTGCCTTGTAAACCAACATACTGTGGGAAAGGCTCTCCTTTCCCTAGAGATGAGACGTAGCCCTGTCTGGCCTGGCTCTTTGGCAGTGTATAGCACAGCAGTGGTATTTAAAAAAAAATAAATCAACTGTCCCACATAAAATGAGCAGCTAGGCTCCATTTATAATCAACAGAGAGAGGGAAAGGTATTTCAAGGGGGTGACTCACCATGAGATGTGTCTAAGATAAGAGTGCTCAATGGACCTGTCCTCATCTCCATGGACTATAGAGGAGTGTAGATGAGTGGTATAGTGGTAGATGGCAATAATCAGATAAAATGAATCCATTCAAAGTGGCTAATCCTTTCCAGGTGGCTTGGGGGATGAACAGAAGTCCACAAAATTGCAGTTTGAGCAAGAAATCAGTGAGACTGCTGAACACTCTTTAGCTTTACAGATCGTGGAGGAACAGGGGCACTTCTGGCAAAGCAAGGCGAGGTGGCCTTTGCAATGCCTCAGAGGGCAGGATGCACCTCTGACCCTCTGGACTGGGAGCAGGGACGGAGACAGCTCAGGGGACTGCTAAAGCAAGCAGCACCAGAGCAAAGCTCCTGGTTTCCATTTGTATATCCAGGCTCAGCACCACCCCAAGAGTTCATCCCATGGACTCCATACAGAGGATTGAAGTTTGCAGCCTGTGCTCTGCCTGATGAAGCGACCCAATTTTTTGCAGTCTCCAAGAGGGAATTCTGCTTAGCTTTCTGTGTAGTGGCTTCTAGTGCTCCTTCTCCATCTGGTCCCTCTTGGAGGGAATCCAGCAGTGCCCTTTCAGATGGAAGTTGAGGACAGCTTGTCCCACATTGCACCTCAGTGACATGCATCAAATGATCTTCATGAGCAGTGACTCCCCCTCATAAGAGAATTACAGTGACACTCAGTTTTAGTATCAAACAGTGGCTTTGCAGAGGCTCCAGCTCAGAAGCTAATGAATGGTTTCTCAAGGAAGTTATTTTTTGCCAGCTGTTGGCAATAGTTATTTTGCCTTTAATTGTGCATTCACATGCCTGGGTCTGATAACAGTGGCTGCTGTGGAAAAATGCAGTTTCATGAATAATAAGTGGTCCCTTAAAAAAAATCCACTCTGTTTTAGATACCAAGAACCCCCTGATCCACTGTTGTCAGCTTTGCAAAGTCTGGTATTCACCAACACATTCAGCATCCTCCTGAATAATGATAATTCATCTGTGTTCACTTCACTAAACTATCATATTTTATGGAAGAAGTTAATTAAATGGTGATTTGCACTTCCGCTGAACATTAAACATTTAATGCAGATGCTCCAGTCATTGCCTGAGCTCTAAAGTGGGAAATGGCTTCAAAACTTCGTATTTCCTTAAGAGGTTTAATGATGCTAGATCAGGCTATTTGCATACATACATATACAGGCATATTTTATGCCAGCATTTATTACAAACAAACGCAGCTTTCTTCTTACCATGTTCTCAAGAATATGAGGCGGGACATACAGATTGCAACTGAAGGGTTCTCTCTGGATGATTTGCCCCTGCCACCATTAAATTAATGGGCTCATTAATGAAAGATTTTCTAGGAAGGCATTAGAAAGGAACAGTTATTTACAGCAGGTCGCCTCTCCTATAATTTAGAAGAAATTAATTGGTAATAAATTAAGAATTCTAAAAATTAATTCTTGTACAGCAGGAGTGGGGCTTATACACACTGCCTTCAGCTGAAGTGTCACAGTAAATCCTTTGCAAAGTAAATAATTGTTGGGATGGGGGGAGGAAGAAGAAATTAATATTAATGTGCATTGGAGGGAATGCCACAGAGGTGAAATGTAAGGCAGCCTTTGGATGGTGTGCAAAGAGTGTTCTTGCTTTCTGAAATATGAATCTCCGTAAGAGGTAGCAACATAAAACACGAGATACTGCTGGTGTCTCCCATCCTTCATGCTCTGGGTGGCCCTGATAAATTACACTGCTCTTGTCCAAATGGTCCTGTCTGCATAGCAGGTCACGCTGAGGGTCAGGCTTTCACTTGCTAAGCAAATGCATGACTGTGAAACTTTATCTGGCTTTATTTTTGCAGGACTGCAGTAAGTGGTTTTGTGCAGAAGGGGTGTAGAAGAGGGTCCTCACTTTTACAGAACTTAGCACTTTTTTCCCTATTACCCCGCCAAAAAAAAATAAATTTGAATTTTGGAATGCAATGCATAAAAGTGGAATAATTTCTTTTTTTTTTTTTTTTTCCAAGTCACATGCTTTCAAGTGAGTGAGAGATGGGGAGAGAGTGGAGACAATTCAACACATCTTCAAAAGCAAAGAAGTTTCATTTTCTCCACCCCCAGTAACCATTTAAAAAAGAAAAAGGCAAACATTTTCTTTAAGTTGTTCCATTAATAACACTGCATCTTCTGAGTGCCAAATTGCTTGGGTCTTTCCCTCCTCCCAGATTTGCACAACCTCAGTTTGAAATACAAGAAGCTCTGATTTGTCATTCTACCCCAGGATTTTCAGATCTAAACTTCTTCTAGCTATTACACAATAATCTCTTTCTCAAAAAAAGGGCTTAAAGCAGTTATTGTTACATATAACAAATGCACTTAGAGTACCAGTTATGCTTTAATGTACATTAATTTTAGATTTGCTGGCCCTTTTCCAACTAAGCCTGTGCCTAGAATTTTTTTTAGAGTATGAAAAATTATTCACAGATATGCCATGCATTAAGTTAGTAAATGAATATAGGTTTGAATTCAATTTGTTTTAGCAAACTACTGTTATAAAGAATCTAGTGTAGCGTGAATTATTATCCAGATTTATGCTTAGCATCTGACAAAATGTTAAGCTACTTTTTCAAGTATCCACTAATTCTAAATAAAGGCGGAACTGTGCCATTCCTGCATGGCAGTTCCCAATGCCAGCTTCACACTCCATCACATTTTTAACTTGATGCTGTTCCTGCCATTAGTATCTTCCATTTCCAGGTGCTTCAGCAGAGGCAGGATTTATTCAGAGCCTGATCCATGCTGGCTAGCCTGTTTGGACAGAGGTATGCGACTTTTCAGTATCAAATCAACTCAAAAGTGTGTCCTACACACATTTCAGGGCAAAGGGCCTGATCCTGGGTGATTCTGGGCACACAAACGTAATTCTAAAGACTCAGTATTTCTTGGGATAAAAAGCTCTGCAATATTTTTGGCTGGGGGAATAGAGCAGTTCCTGCCAGGCAATGGCCCACAGCAATCATATCAGACTGGACGGAGAGAGAATTTTCCCCCAAAAGACGCAGGGAGAAGCAAAGGAATTGGTGGGTGCTCCCAGGCATTTAAGTAAGGAAGGAGAGGGGGATATATCAGATATCAACCCCTTCAGGGATGTTATCCACTGTAAGAAGCACTGTGTCTTACCAGACCCTTCCTCCTCAGCAGGCAACGAAAGGAAAATGTGGGAGGACAGTCCCTTCTCAGTGAGAGCGGATGCTTTTGCCTCCAAGCCTCACTCTGGTACCAGCCTACATCCAGGGGGGACTTAGGTGAGCTTTGCTTTGAATGTAGATGATTTTCCCCCAGCACGTGGTCTGTCTGCACTATCTATTTACACATTGTCAATGAATGTGAGCTTTAAGTTTGCCAAAACTGGGATGGGATGTGTCAGATGCAGGGCTAGGGCATGGGGACACGGTGGCTGTCCATCAGAGACTTTGGGAGGAGAGACAAGACTCTAACACTTCATCGCCACATGAGGAACAGTCATCTGACAGGTGTCCAAAGGACTTCAGAAAATGATGGCTAAGCTCCATAACCTCTTCCAGAGGTCAAGTTATACCAGCAAAGCTGGCTTACTCTCCTACCAGTCATGGCAGCTCAGGCACTAGAAGACAGTCTTCATGGTTAGCAGCTTCAGTCCCTGCTTGAGACCTGTAAGGAGGAAAATGGTGGATTTACAATAGAGTTGTACTCAGGCCCTAGGCACAGGACCATATCTTCATCTCCAGAAGGGAGCCAGGCAGCAGCATAACACAACCCACACACCATTCACACCATTAAACTGCTCTTCTAGTGGGCCTGAACATCTGATTAAACATTCACCAGACTGAGCTCCAGCCTCACCCTGGAAAGAAGCCACCAGCACATCACACCAGCATTGCAAGATTTACAAGGAGCAGATGAAGTCGAGTCCTACAATAGTTCATTATAATTAACAAAGCTGGAATTGCACTGGGTTTTGAGCTGTATATCAATGCTAAATATCTCATTACCAGTGTAAAATATTTATGTCTCATGGTCTTTATCACAAATGCAGGCTCTCAGTTAGTGTGTCCTGGTCCAGAAGATGAATTCCAAGGAGAAAATGAACTGCTTGGATTAAAAGGCTGGCAGCGTCACAGGATAAAATTCCTTACTGCACGTGACCCCAGTGATGGAGGGAGAAAAGACAGCAATGAATGCACAGCCCGAGGCTGCGGAATTATGGTCCATGTAGGCCAGCGCTCTCCACTTTTCCCCTTTGCTGTCTCCTTAAGGTCAGATCAATCCCTGAACTGTCACAGCTAACAGCAATTTGTGCTTTTACTTCATGAAGGGCTGACAGGTGCTGGGTCCAGCTTAAGCGGCAGTGGCAAATGCTGGTGCACATGTGTCCGTGAGCCTAAAGACTTTCTCTGTAGCACAGCCTGCTCTTCCTCCAACCCGAGCGTCTTGGTGGATTTCCAGGTATTGGGAGTGAGAGACAGGACTGATTGACTTTTTCCCTGATCAGAGGGCACCCCAGAGGGGTGGGGGGTCTGCACTGCCC
This sequence comes from Sagittarius serpentarius, assembly GCA_034782735.1. Taxonomy (NCBI): domain Eukaryota; kingdom Metazoa; phylum Chordata; class Aves; order Accipitriformes; family Sagittariidae; genus Sagittarius; species Sagittarius serpentarius. Next base: position 13,018,261 of record JAVKLA010000052.1, read on the forward strand.
AGGAGCTTTGGTGAGCTCCCCGAGGGTCTCCTTTTCGCACTCCACTGGGAAGGATGTGCCTTCGCAAGCACAGCCTTCCTCTGGTCACATCAGCACCCCATGTGCTCGTCCCCAGCTAGGGCAAGGCTTCAGAGCCACTGCGGCCACATGTAAAGGAGAAGTAAATGTTAATCTTTGTTACTCTTTTCAGTCTTTTCTCTGGAGAACAAGGGTCAAGTCCTGGGCAAAGGCTGCAGTTCATTTTTGTTGTCTCAGCACTGCTTCACTGAGGAGTTGAATAATTTGGAGGTGTGAATACTGTGCCGGGACTTGGAAGAGATGCTTCCCTCCCTGCCACAGGCTATCTGTGCATCTAGGCAAGTCTCATAGGCTTGACTCCCTTCCCCCTTCCACAAACGAAGTTAAATGAGTGTCCTTGTTTCTTGCCTTTGCCTGGGCTGTTGGTGTAGGGCTGAGCAGGTACTGCTTTGTACTCTATATACATTTAGCGACAGGAGTAGGCGAGCCCTGGTCTTCACTGGGACCTCTGGGCTCCACTCTAGTACGAATAAAGAATTTTCCCCTCTACTGCCTGTTACTCCAAGTTCGTAAATAATTCCTAGACTCACTACGAAGCTCTGGCATGAAGGCTAAGCAACCCCAAAGACCCAGCAGAAGTGCAGCACACTGGCAAGGGTCTTAATACAGGGACTGAGCAAAGGAACCCCTGTTCGTCCCGTTACCCATCCCAAACAGGCAGACATCTGCCAGGCTAGTGTGACTCTGTCCCTGGTCCCCTCCATCCTGCAGGTCCCCCCGTACCTTCCCCAGTTCCCTGACCTTGCGGGGAACTAATGTGCTGGCTGGGAGAGGGTGCACACTGGGAATCAGCCAAGGAGGGATGAAACAGGATCGCCAGCATTTTTAGCCATATCGGCTCCCATTAGTGGGAGTATTGGTGTGACGGATCCCAACACTGGTGGAGGAAGACAAGGTGGATGGATTGCTTTGTTCACACCAGCTTTCGCAGCTGAGGTGCTAAACTGTTCAACTCAGCAGCACTTAGTTTCCAAAAGCTGGTATAGCTCTTGCCAAAAATACTCCAAAAAATGGGGCAGTTTTTTAAATTCCAATTAGCAGGTGAACAGTTTTTGACAGAGGGAAGTTGGGAGCATGGAGGCACATTTTGTATACTAAGGACATTTATTTGGGAGATTAGCACCTCCTAGTAAATAGGTATTAACTAAAATCTCTCTGAATTATGCTTCTAATTACTATTTCATTTGCAGTGGTGTTGTATTTATTACAATGAGCTTCTTGTATATTTATTGTATTATGTATTGGAGTGAGACTCTGAATGCTGAGCGTACGCGCTAAATACGAAGACTCGTAAGCATTACAGTGAGTATAACTGCAAAACCCTTGATAGGGAGTCAAGTCGTTTTACTCAAATCTTGGAACCTTTCTCTTGCATTAAATGCAAGAAATACTCCAGGTGCCTACCTTCATTCCCATCTTTATGCGTATTGCTGTCACCTTTGTTTATTATTTCTCTCTCATTTTTTAGCCTGTTGCCCAAAATGTCAATCCTAACTTTTTCTTCCCCAGTAATCTCTCTCTGTTGGAGGTATGATTAGTAGTTAGGTCACCCTGTGCTTTTGCTGGAAGTCCTGGGGGTATTGCTTTGCTGCTATTTTTTGAGGTGGACTTTCCCCTCTATTTTCTGCAGACTCCAGTAGGCTGCATCAACCCACGTTTCTGGGCTTGGTTGCTGTTTTTATGGTGATGGCAGCCTCCAAAGTGACCTAAGAAATAGCTGTGGATGGAGATCCAGCTCTAAGGAGCTGTCGTGGTTTAAGCCCAGCCGGTAACGAAGCACCACGCAGCCGCTGGCTCACTCCTTCCCCCGCTCCTTGGCCCCG
>JAVKLA010000052.1:13020261-13037942 GCA_034782735.1 Sagittarius serpentarius
CTTCTGGCACCTTCTCACAGGAGCCGCCCCTGCAGCCCCAAGCCCTGCTACCAAAACCCCGGCACTCAAACCCAAAAAAGGAGCCCATTCCAGATTCCATACTATAATATATTGAGTCTTTACACAAACTCCACAGAGCCAGGACGGCTGTAAATCGTAGTTAGACGATTGTGCATTTAATGTTTCTCATAAACGTATAAAGTTTGTCTCCAGAAAGCTATAATGAAGGAAAGCAGATTGAAGTCGGGAAGCATCTCGTTAGCATGTGATGGAAATGTTAATGAGGAGTCTTTAAGGAGGATGTAATTAATTCCCCACATACTGCTGTGAGAGGTTCTTGGGGCCAATCAGGAAGCAAAGGGCAAATGGGGGGGGGGGGGGGGAGGGTATTCTGCTGTGAGAGAGGGGTTGCTCTGGGGGTTCTCCCCCATTTTATGGGTAGTGTGGTTGGCCTGGAGCGGGGACCTACCTGAAGCCTGGCCTTGGTTCATTGAAACAGGTAAGTCACGTTATTGTTTTCTGCTTCTTCATCAGAGAGTTGAAGGTATTCATATGTGCTCAGCACAATTGTGCAACAGATACTGTTAAAACAAGTAAATAATTTGAAAACTCTTAATAAGCCAAGTTCTGCTGAGTATGTGGTCCTCCCTCTTCTCTTTTCTTTTGAGTCCCTTTCCCTACTGCTTTTACACCTGTGTTTTGTTTTGCTTGTGTGCTCTGCCCTATACTGACCAGAGTCTCTGGGTCAGGTCTCCACTCTTGTTTGCAAAATGCAAACTAAACTTGTGGTGCTATACTAATGTTTTATAATCGTAATAATTGTCTGTGGTGTTGACTTCTGTTTTGATGGTGCATTCTCTAAGCTTTGATCACAACGAATGCCAAGCTCCCTCCGCTACAGGCAGCGCGGTGCCTCTGATGCGTAGCGGTGGCTAAGAGCTGTGCATGCGTGTGTACCTCTGCAAGCATACCCGTAACTTCCTCTGGAAAGCAGCTCTGCTACATGCACGGAAAGTGGAATGAGGATTTTGTTCCTCCTTGGGGGAGTGGGTAGACTAGCGCTGTCTGGTTTCAAGTGTGATCCTGGAGGAAAGCTGCAAACACATGCAGCTGCTCCAGAGATGTCAGCTAGAGCTTGTCTTGGGCTGGGCAGCCTCTTTCAGAGTCTGAGCTAAAAGGTTGCTGCGTTTTTCTCCAAAGAAGCTTCATTTGTTTCTATTTCTAGTCCAATCAAAGCAGAATTTCAACTTCTATGCTGAAAATAGTCACTGTGTTTTAAACATCCCTCTGCATGGAACCCCTTGTCTTTTTCCAGTGCAAAGGACTTTCTATCTGAATGGAAATAAAAATTTGAGTTTATTTCCTTGGACTTAAGCACTTCTGTTAGTTATTACTTCTGGTTTGGATCCAAATTTCATCCTTCTTATTGCACTCTTCACACTCTGCCTGAGGCCTCAGCATTATAACAACAAAAATTCCCAGTCCCTGGGGATCTCTATTGACTATGACTCTTCCAACATCTGGGACTCTCCCACCCCAACAGATTTGCAAGTACAGAGAGACTTTATTTTACTGGCTAATATTGCAGAAAAGAATAAAACATGCAAACCAGTGAGACTGTAAACCAAACCCATTAAACCTGATTATTGTCAATTTGTGCCTAGTACCTGCGGCTTGTAGAAAGTTCTTGCCTGTGGTTAACTAGCAATTGTTGTTGTTTATGTGTTTATTATCTTGTACCCGACATATGCTTAATGGCTCTTCTGCTCATTTTTTTAGCTGTGGTTTTAATATCTGTTTTTGTAAGACACTGTGTGGCCACAGCAGTCACAAACTGTCTCTTCCTTGCAAGGGCTACTGACCTTTCTGTAAGAGGTCCCTTTTGTGACAGGCTTTGAACTTTCGTCCTCCTCTCTAGCATCGCTTTTGGCTGATGAACTGCAAGGAAGAATACAATAGTGAGGAAAATGGCTACAACAAGAAGTTCTGGCTCAGGGCTGGTCAGGGTGGGATCAAGACCAGACCCATTAGAGAAGGCTGCTAGATCCAAACATGATCTGGGCAACAGGAGAAAATATCCAGCTACTCCAGAGCCAACTGGGAGGTTACTGCTCTCCCCATGGGAGAAGAAAAATTTGGGTTTGGTTTTAAATTGGATCTTCTAGCACCTGAAACGATTTGTGTGATGGCTCTGGACGTAGGACCCAACACAGGAAGACATGCCCTTCAAGGATGATTTGGGACGACTTCAGATACCATTTCCTTGAGGTGATTGCCTGAAACCCCTGTTCAGCTGCCACCTATGCAGCTGTGGTTTGGGGCCCTGGTGTTTCCAGAGATTGCTTTCAGTAGAGAAATACTTCTGTGCTTACTATGTCTCTACACCCAGTTGTATCCAGAAATTGAGCCTTTATTTAAGTCTGTGAGGAGGCCACCGGTTTTATCGCATGCATGATGAAACTGGGAAAAATTAGTATTCCCACAAAATGCTGTTTCTGTAGTCAGAGGAAAAAGTTCATGGTGTGGCTGTACTGGGAGAATCGGTGTTCTAGTGCAAGCAAAGAGTCCAGGATTCTCTGGGCAAAGAACCTTGGTGGCACTCAAAGTGGACCTGGGCACTCGGGCTTAAGGGTTTGCCATAGCTGTCTGATTTCTGACAATTCTGATATTGAGAATACCCTAACTTCAGCACATGGACTGTCACTCAACTCTGCTCTTAAGTTAGGGATCAGTGGCCTCCCCTGGCCTGCCCAACCAAACCTGGGAGGTCCCAAACCTCTCCTGTAGCAAGCCTTTCATGGTAATTGTAATAGCTGCTCTCTTCTTAACTAGAAAACCAGTGTTTCTGCTCACATTTTAAACCGAGTCAGTAAGAAATGCGAACTATTACTTCAGTGCCTGCCTTTCTCTTACAGGGCTGGAGGAGTGTTACCTTTACTTAGCTGGTAGAATAGATATATTCTGTAACTCTTCAGGGAATTAATATTCATGTTATTAAGTTTAACATATTGTTCTTGGTTCCACATCTTTTTGGTCTAACAAGCAATTGCAGACTCAAAATGATGAGCTTGGTTGAAAATGCTGCACTTCTCTTTGGGGTCTGGGGACTGAGTTTTACCAATTAAAGTGGAAATATGTTTGAACTGCACAGTGGAAAATCAACATCCAAATTAGTAGCATGTAAGATTAAAAATGCTACAGTAGGAGGACCTCACTAGAGACCAGTGTAACCCCCAGCTCAACGAGGCTGTCTGGGGGAGCTGGTTTTGCTCCCTTTGCATAAAGTTTGTCCTTGGGGAAGCTCATGGCTCTGATGGGGCCAGAGCATCATTCCTGGACAGTGCTGCAGCCAGTGTTAACGCTGGAGGAGAAACTCCTTCGTGGTGTCACGGCAATGGGACCACAGTGGGTCTCTGCAGAGGGTTAGGTGCAGGCTCTAGCAAACCTCTAGCGCCTCTTGCCAACGTCTGTGGCCAGTCCTGATTTGGGGGGTTTGGTTGATATTTTTTTCCAAGCAAGAACGTCTTGGGAGAGATGTCCCACAGATGTGAGGCCCAAAGGTCCAGCTACTCACTTTGTTATGGGGTAGCTGAAGGTTTCTGCCAGAGGCAATCCCCAAAAAACCCACTTCTGGGCTTTCTTTCTAGCCTTGCAATTTAATAGGTGTCTTCATGCCTCCTATCCGCTGCTGAAATACAATGCGTGACATGCTGGGAACAGTCTTTAAACCAATGAAGTGGTGATTAGAAAAATCTCTCCCACACTTATATTGGAAGATATAAAGGTTCAGGTGCTCCTTTACTGCCAGGTCAACTCCTCCTCCTGCCCCAGGAACGATTGCCTCTTTGGAAGGCTGCTCTACCCAGCAGGATAGAAAAATATACCTCTATCACCTTCCTTCTCTGAGGTTGTTTTCTAATGTCTTTACATATTTCAGCCTTCTGTCCCTGTATGGAGTGTTTTTGAAGAATGCAGTACAAAGTTAAGCTCATCAGGGAAAGCTGAAGTAACATCAGGTTATTTATGAGAATGGACAGCAATAATCAATAATAGATGATTTGGAAGAAGTTTAAAGGTTTTTAATGAGCAATTTAGCAGCAGCCTGCTTCTGGAACATAATAGTTGGGATTTTCTACCTTAATCCCAAGAAGTGGGCTTTTTTTTTCTAATCTCTGTAAGGTACTCGGAGTGATTTGAATGCGATATAAACACCTGAGAGACGATTTTTTATTTCAAAATTAAAAAAAAATAAAATCAAACCTTTGAATTAAGCACCCTGTAAGCCTTTGTAGTAAAGGTGGGTTTACTTTGCCGTGAGTTATTGTTTGGCACTGAATTTCACAGCTAAGGTCTACGTATTTCTAAAATGTTTTCCCCTCTGTGAGTATGGAGTTGTTACTCCTTCAGTGTCCGGTGTCAGTGCTGCTGTGAGCTCTTCTGTCCTGCTTTTGCTAACCTTGAACGACTTTCACTTCTGAAGCTTATATACTCTGTCCCTTCCATCTTACCACCCATATGTATGCAATTGCATAAATAAAGAAATAATAAGCCTCCACACTATTAAATTCAGGGGACTGATGCATTTCAAATGCAGAAAACAGAAGCAACTGAAAGTCTTGCTAATTTTTACACTAATTTACACCAGAGGGAATAAGAAGTCTCTTAAATCAGATGCTAATTTTGTTTACTTAACTTCCTAGTCAGCACACTGACCTTTCATCCACGAGTAGGAACAAATTAGTGCAGAAGTTCTTTGTGAGAGACAGGAGAACTTGCCTCAACCTGATACTGAATAATACCCAATTAAATGTACTTCTAAACAACTCTGCCTTCCCTCCTAGAAGGAAGTTTCAGATAAAAGAACAAAATGATACGCCTTTTATTTGCCACTTTACAAAATCTCTTCATGTAATGCAAACAACCCTAACCCTAGTGTGTCTGATAGAGGATTTGCAGTGCTCTCTGTTATTGGTAAGAGGATAAGCAGCTTATTACCATTTATCAGGGGAGGATAAGAAATCCCCTGTTCCCCTTGCTAGGAGGGGAATGGGTTTCCTTGTTTATCAACAATCAGGGAAAGGTGGGTGAGAGGGAAATACTTGGGTAAAAAAGCTGTAAACACACACCAAAAAAAAAAATCTTTCTGGTAGGTGGAAGAATGGGAGTTCTTCCTATATGGTAATGGGATAAGAGACATTGAGCACACTCTTTGGTGAGATAAGGAGCTTACACTGAAGTGGAAATGCTTTTTGGTATCAGTACAGAGATCCAGAGGCCGCCTGATGATTAGGAGGCAGCTAAGCAGCTACCTGGGGGTTTGTGAAGGGAACAGGGGGACTCTTGATGTGGCAACGGCTCTGGAGTGTATGTGGCCACGGTGGAGAGTGGCTGGCCACCTGCAGCTCTTTGTGCTTGGCCAGATGTTTCCCCACAGGCTGTGGATGGGGAACCAGCCAGTGAGTCACGGCTGTAGGAAAGCAAATGAATGGCAGATGCCAGCTGTGCCTTTGGTCACCGCGGATGTGGCGTGGTGCTGGCCGGGAGATGGTGTCTTCAATCTCAGGGCATACAGGGCTCGAAAGATATTAGAGAGAGAGGCATCTCCAGCATCATTCCTTCTGCCACATCCTGCTCTGTTCAGACCACAGGGTCTCTTCTCCAAGGAAAACAGAGCTGTTTGTGTTCAGCCTGGGAGATGGTAATGAGGCAGGGAGGAAAAGCAGAAAGCCAGACCCGCACCATGTGTTCAAAGGGATGCCTGTCCCTTCCTTGCTCTGGAGGCAATGTTTTACTTCCCTTGCCGTGCTCTCATTGTCGGGTTGATGTAAATTAAATATCCTTGGGTTATAAAGACGGAAAACCAAACAATTTCCAAGCATTTGTCACACAGTAAATGAAAGGGACAATGCAGCAGCGGGCAGAGCATTTGATTCACTGAGCTGTAAAGGCAGCTGCCCACAACACCACGTTCAGGTCCTTGTTGGGAAGAAAATGGAGTGAAGCAGCTGGCGGGAGGAGGAGGAGAGTGTCCCGGCAGGCCCCGACACTGCTTGGTGCATCAGGTGCTGAGAGGCTGCAGGGGCTGGGTGGAGGTCAGAGACGGTCAAAAGTCAAACGTATCTAAACGTTAAATTTGTGGCACAAGTCTTGTTTAAAATAGGCTCCTTCTACAGCTGGAGGCTGGTGGCATATTTTAGATATAAATGGCTTTCTGCTGCAGCTGGAGTGGCGGAGGGGTGACCTATAAGCCAGCGCCTGTGCTGTGTTGGTGGCACGTGATGTTTTGAACATCTCTGGTGCCGGTTCTCCTGCTGCAGCTGCTGTTTCCCACGTAAGTTGTGCTGTGCACCTGGTTCACCAGGAGTCATGAAACGGCGACGGGGCGCCTGCGAGCAAGCCTGCCTGCCGCACTGGCGTCACCAGGAAGTCAGCGGTTTTTCTTCCCCAAATGCAGATTGGGGCGCGTTGCTCAGGCTGGGCCAGATGTGGGGTCAGCAGGATCTCCTCTGCTCAGCTGTGGCTCATGCTTCTGCGTCGAGGCACAGCTGGAGCAAAACCCATCGAACTGCCTTTCACAGACTCAGGGTGGCAAACTGCTCTCCCCTCCTATCTCGCATGTGGCAGTGAAATAGGAACTGCTGGTACTGGCTAGAAGCAATAATTAGATTTCCCCGCCCCCAAGAAACTGAGGATATTAGCTATGCAGTCCTAGGGACACTTAGGGAGGGCAGATACCTAATTCCTCTCTTAGCTCTTTTGTAAATCTCCACCAAGGAGTCACAGCTGCTGTTGTATCCACCTCTGCCCACTGAAGCATCTTCTGTGGTTCACCTTTCCTCCCAGGAGCCATGAGAGGAGCCAGGTCACAGCAGCAGCAGCCTGGGCTTGTGAGATCCCCAAGCACAGATCTGATGGTCAGGCCAGCTCCTCTCTTCCCTTCGGAGTGACTTTATCCATCAGCATGTATATCATTATAGCAGTACAATTCCTGTAGCTGTGGTTCTGTAAAGACAGAAAGGAGACAAGGCTTGTGAGGGAGTTAATATGGCTTTTTTTAACCTGCTAATGCCACTGAGGGAACGGAAAAGAAGCTACCCAGCATAGAAACCTTTCTTCAAACACGTAGTGCTATGCAGATGAGACTGTGCCACCTATCCCCAGATCTTCCTCATTTTAGTGCTTTGTATACACCCTTACCAGTCTGTGGCAATGTGACTGCCTCCAGCTAAAACATCCCAGGAAACTTCAGAGAAAAACAGAGAGAGAGAAGAGATCATTTCTTTACTTTCCTTTTTAATCAGCTGTTTAACCTAGTAACTCTTTTTTTTTTTTTTTTTTTTTTAGTTTGAGCAAGGACTTTCAAGGTAGCAATGGCTCTCTGAAAGGAAAAAAGAAAAACAGACTGCTATAATTTTTTTTAAAGTCAGTTTTCACATGCTTGTTAGTTTTTGGCAGCTTCACAGTCTGTCACTTAAATTAATTTTTCAGAGGTAGCCACTAATTGTCTTTATTTTCTGGAGACCCTGGCATGCAATGCTCAGAGCTGAGCGCTCTGCAACTGGGAGCAACTTGCATTTTCCAACAAAGTAGGTTTAGGCTGACTTGTGACTTAGGAAAAAGAAACTACAGACACACATGCAGCATGGGAGCCCATTTCAGCTTTTGGGTAGCCCCCTCAGCCCCTGCAAAACAAAACTGGGCTTAAATGAACCATGGTGAGGGGGGCCACCTTGCCCTTAAGCTTGTGGCAGAGAAATGTGAGCAAAACGTGGGATCTTGTCCTAAGCATGTCTTGTTACATATGTCGTGCTGTGTGGCTCCTTTTTGGTCCCAGATGGTGAACTCCCACTGCGAGGTGTTCTGTCCTCCTCTCTGGAAGCTGCTGCTGCCATTAGGACCTGGGGACCATGAGTTAAGGTAGAGAGAGAGATTATTTTGCAACCAGTGCTAGCTAATCCAATTGTAATTCTATCTCCTTTCTCCGGTGCCTGGAAGAAGAGCTTGGGAGCCGTCTATCCATGCACTGCACAGGTCACTAGGTCTCTTCCCCGGAGCAATGTCCACTTAATCCTCTCTATTGCAGCACGGCCAAGAAGGCAGCACAGCCCAGGACCGCTGCTGCCATGCAATGTGTGGCAGTCCTCAGCCTAAAGGGTTCAGACTGGAGGGTTAAATCCATATTCATGGCTCTCCTTCCCACCATGCTGCAGATACGGGATTTGGGCTGCCTCCCTCGCAGATGGGAAGGCCAGCAGGATGCTCCTTGGATCCAGATCCAGAGCTCAGGTCTTTTCAGCTAAGGATTTAGGTTTGGGCTTCTCTCCAATTGGGTGCAGGCAACAGATTCATGGCTTGCTTATCCTCCCCTTGACAAACCCTCCAGCTCTGAGGATAAGCTCCAAGCCTAACTAGTTATCAAAGGGATCCAGATGCCAGCTAGCTGAGTGTGCTTTCTGGCAAGGACCAGTGTTGCGCTTTGGCCTCTCCAAAGGATTGCAGAGTGGAGTGGCAGTTGTGAAACTGCTCCGGGGGGGCTGGCAGCAGACCAGGCTGCCAGTGCCTTTATTTATCAGCAGTGGAAACTCACACACTGAATCTGTTGAGGTGCACAAGCCATTTTCTTCGTGGATGTTGCTCTGTTTATTGGGTGGGGTTGTTTGTTTTTTAGAGCTGCAAAATGTGTCCATTGGCTTTAGGTAGGAGCAGAGAAAAAGGATGGAAACTTGTCTGCTCTGAGCTCCGTTCCCTGTTGCTGCATGCCAAAGTTTTATGGTAAAACTACCCCGAATCTCAGCATTTTCGGTCTTGACATTAGGGCCTGAGGACCCGTGGCGGGGTCTGTGCTGGCCTGTCAGGAGCTCAGCGAAGGGTGAAACGAGATGGGGAAACCTGCTGCCCCAGCCAAGAGCAGGAGAGGGGAAGCGCGTTGTATTGCTTTTCACAAGAACTGAGAGCGATGTTTTGTGTGTTATTTATTTTTCCCCACCCACAAATGCTTGCAAGGGCCATTGTTCAGCCTAGCCTCCATGCTTGTAGCCTCTTCACCACCCCACCAGGAGCATGACCAGTTGCGGGTCCAAACCCTGCTCACTCAGGGGACGCGGGCACATGTTGTCCACCCAAAATAAATCACTGCGAACCCCCGTAGCCAGCTGCTGCCCTGACCACGCGCCCCATGGCAAGAGGCTGCTGGTGAGGCTCTCCCTGCCTTCGTGCCCACGGATGGCAGGGGAGTCCTCGTATCCCCTTTCCAGATGAATCTTTCTCTCTGGAGCTTAACTCCAGCATAGGAATGATTTGCTCTTACAGCCTGTTAATGAATTTCTGAAATAAGGAATTAATTACCGTCTGTCTAAATTAGAGTTGTCCTATCCTTTGAGATCCATCTTTTTGATTCTAATTAATTTTAAAAATTACTTTTAGAGTCTTCAGTAGAGATTCTAATTTATTTTACTCTAATATTATTTCTCTGATAAGCAATTTAATTTTTAGATCAGAATCCGCCTAATCTCAAATTTGTCACACAAACTCTGCTCTCTAAGATACTGTTTACAGCTTTTTGGAGATGATAGATCATGATGCACAAATCATTCTTTCTTCTTTTTCCTTTTTAAACACCTGAATGTGTGTGTTCAAAGGAGATTAATTGAAACCATTCACTGTGCTATGTTATGGAAAGATCCTTGATATTTTAGAACCAAAAACAAATATTAGTTAAAAAGCTTCTCTAATTGCACTTTTTCATGGAGAAAAATGCATGTCTAATTTGCTTTTTTAAAAGAACATTTGCTTTATGGGTATTTGCTAGAGTTTGACAGTTATTTAACTGGCTGTTTTTATTAACTCATGTTCTCAGCATCAAGTGCAATGGCAGCTGGGGAAAATTCAAATATCAATTTTATCTTCTTATCAGAGCTGCCATCCCACAGGCTGCAATAAACTTTGTAGCAAACTTCATTCTGACTCCTGAATTTGTCCTGCTTGAGCTTTGGACTTCAGATCATTATTTTTCTTTATTGTGGGGATTGCAACACCTCAGCCGATGCTGCAGCTCCCGGTGTACCAAGTCCTTCCTCCCCTGTCTCTTCAGGCCAGATAGAAAAGGCTGCGGAGGGTGAGTGCTCAGCCGGCCGGTGTTTCTCGGCTTCTGCTGGGTGGTCGTGCCGACACGGGGCCGTGACGAGGACAAGGACGGGTGTATTTGTGAGGCTTGGAGATCAGGGAAGGGCAGCTGGTATAAAAGGCTGGATCTCCATCGTGGTGGATGGTGTGTAGGCACACAGCCCTCTCCTCAGCAGAGGAAAGGACCAGCCAGAGTAAAGGGTTGAGGAGACCCTGCAGGCTCTCCCTCACTATGGGCATTTATTTTTTTTCTTTTTTTTCTTCTTTTTTTTCCCCCTGTCAAACATGCTTAAAATTTGGTAGAAGGTTTAAAAATATATTGGCAGGGGACAGACACACAACCTGAAGCCTTACCATGTCTACTAAAATTCTTGCAAGCAAAGCCCTAGAGAGTCCTGAAGTCTTTCCGGTCATCTCGGGGGAATCTGCGTTCTCCTAGTGTGTCTTATTTGTGGAAGAGACCACTGCTGCCGAGTACCCTGCTTGGCTGCTGCTCTGCAGGCCCTCCATGCCCCACCTTGGGGTACACTACAGACCATTTTTTGGCCCTGGCACGTGTTGAGGAGTACTAGTGCATGAAGCAGATGCAGTTGCTTGGCTGTGCATCTGCTCGGTGTGTAGGGTGTCCTGTAAGAACCTAACTTTCTATATTTGTATGCAAGCTAGGAAAGAAACTCCTTAGTCATTTTGGACAATTTTATATTATAGTTTGTTTGGGTTCTTAAGCTCCTTCTATTTGTATTTTTTAATTCCCACCTGTGTGTGGTATGGATCTTGGATTCTAAGAATCCCAGATGCTTAGCAGATGGTTAGCTTGAAAAAATAATCAGAGAGGCAGCAAAATTCTGTGTTCATGAGCTCCTATTTATTTCAATCTGGTGTTTTGCCTCACAACAAGACTAATAAGCAATTACTCTAGCATCTCAAATGCTTATGCAGTGTAAATGCATCTGTCAACCAGATTCAACATCATCAATAAAGCTGCCAAAGCTGTTCATAATTCAATGATATATGCTTTGAGCATCTTTTTTGAATATAATTTAAAGATTGCAGTCCTATGATTCTGACATTATTTTCTATGTGTTTAAAATACCTCCAGCTGGAAAGATCCATGTATGCATCACATAATCACCTCTGCCTGTGTGGACCACTAGAAACTGTGCCATTTGGCTTGCGTGCCAGTCTTACTTTCTGGCTAGTCTCTGACAGGGCTCCCACAAGGGCTGCCGGGTCTGCAAGAGTCTGTCTGGGATTTGCAGTATTTCTTTCCTCCTTTCTCTTCTGGTGAAATTCACCCCTGTGCAGAACTTCATCGAAGTGCTGTAAGCCTTACATGCTGCGCATGAAGGGAACTTGTTAACCGGGAAGGTGTACTCTGCAGTACCCTGGGGGAATATTTTTTTTTTTTAATATCTTTTACAGCGAGATGTCGTTAGGAAACAGTCTCTATGTGTATGTACACACGTCTTAACTGCTTTTCTGGATTTCAACCCAATTTGAGAGAGATGTCCCCAATATGTTTTCATTAATGCGTATGAACAAATTAGGGTGCACTTCTGCAAACTGGTACCTTACCTTAGCTTTAAAATTACTTAAGACTAGAATCCAGCACAGGTATTGAGGGTCCCCCATGCTGGTCTCCCACCACCTTCTACCTCCCTCTTCTCCCCCCTCCCTACCACTGCAACAGCCTTCCTTTGCTCTGCACCTTGCTGTGTGCCTGCAAACGTTGCGTATCATTATATCCCATCAACGCTTGTGGAAACGGAGTCATGCTGCAGGAAGCTACAATATTCATACCTCAGCTGAAGAAAGAGCAGCCCCACAAGCTCAGCTGTTCATTAGATCCCAGCGTGTCCGTGTGGGAAAGGTATTTATGAATGTCCCAGCTGTGGGAAAAGCTTCAGTCAGATCTTGCAGTTTGCCTTAAGACACAAATCCATGGGAGATGGTCCTTCGTTAGTGTCAGTGCTGGTGGGGCAATGCTTTCAACCTAGGGCATCACGTTGAGAAAATAAGGAGTATTTTGTATGGCAGATGTCAGTTGGTCCGGTTGGTCCCCACAGGCTGCTGGTCTGGTGTGAGGGGACCGAGACCTGCCTGGGGTCCCAGCTTCAACTCCCATCTGCCGCCGCAGCAGGTGAACTTGTAATTATCCATTGGCCATGCCCAGAGACCTCGGCGATGCTGAGCTGCTGTTGTGCCAAGCACCACGCGGACCCATGCTAAGATAAGCATCGTCCTCCTCTGTGCTAATGCTTGTACCAACATGAACTAACAGGTAGAGAAAGGCAGGGGGTGGAGGGGGGTCCTTTGCTGCCGGCAGGCTTTCGGGCAGGCTGGCTGCGAGCGCAACTGGTAGCTGTGCACAGCCAAATCATTAGCAATTGTCCTGGTTTGCCACCTGCCTACCCATTATTTTCTGATCATGCTCATCCAGTTGGGGAAGTTTTGGCATCCAGACGGTGGTAAGTGCTCGATTCTGGATGAAACGAGGAGGGGCCATCAAATTAGCTTTGCCAAAAGGCCTTCCTGGGAAGCACCATGCTGTGCTTGCCGCATGAAGGATTGCGCACGCTGCTTGTGCCATGTGCGGAGGAGCTGGAGAGCTGCAGTCTAACTCCCCCGTCCCAGCGGTGCCGCGTGCCCGCGGCTGGGCCCGATGCCCAGCAGCTCTCAGGGGCTGGTGCCAGCGAGGCCGGTAATTATGACTGAGCAGGGTTTGTCACGCTGGTGTCTTGGGGCTGCTCCTGCAGCCCTTCCTGGTGCTGAGCTTTCCAGCTCACATCACCGGAGCCGCTTGGGAGCTGGCACCTCGCCAGGTCTGGATGGACCCTGCTCCGCTCTCTGCCTAGGTCTTCCCTCCAAGGGACAGAACCAAACTTTTTGTCACTGTACAATGGGATTATTGTCACTTTCTTGTTTACCAGCTTTCCTTCAGATGTCTGTGCATGGTGGTTTTCTGTCAGGGTGCTCTGGACTCTTATTTTTCCGAGTGTGGTGCACATGTTTTCTAGCTTCAAGTAGAGCAGCTAATCAATTGCAAGAAAGTGATGCTCACTGGAGTTTGGCTTCATCTTATCCCTGCTACCAAATTCACTCAGACCCTCTCGGCCATAGGCTTTTATTGCAGCTCCGAGGAGGGACTGGCTGTTCCTCCCATCAGGATCACTTTGTATGAGTCGAAGTCTTCTGTTCGCTTTGCACACTGAGTATGCTAATTTACTCTGCCTCTGTTTTCTAGCTACCCACTGGTGTGAGTTTCTTTCTTTTGGTTTGCTTTGTGCCTTATGCCAGAGCTAATGGAATACAGATTTCTGAGTAAAGAGAGATCCCAGTGATTTTTTTTAACTTTTTTTTTTTTTTGAGTCTGTGTGTGAATAAGAATCTGTGTCTTATCAATGCAAGAGGCAATCCTGCAGTTTAATTTCACTGCTCTCTCGACTGTGTCAGTTCCTGAAGGGACAAAAAAAACAAGGGGGGGGGGAAGGCAAAGATAGTTAAAGCAAAGATACTTAAAGCAACACGCTAGGAGCAGTAGTCCAAGGTTAGAAGAAAGAAGTGTTTTTGAAATTAGTTCTTGAAAAAGGTATGTCTCGAGCTCAGGCAAGCCAAGGCAGGGAGGGTGTGAAGGTCTGAAAGTGAGAAGCTTGCTGCAGGGCAGCGGCATCGCTCGCATCCACAGGCGACGTCGCTGCATGCGCACTGCAGGGGTGATAGGTGTCCGTGTGTCTGTCCTCCTGACCAGAAACCTCAGGCAAGGGCTGAGCCCGTTTGACTCTAGTCCCTGACCTGTCTATTCAAAAGCTTTCTAGGGAGGACCATGGCTCTCCTTGGCCCTCTGCCACGCCAAAAGCCTGCAGGCAAAGTAGCGGGGGGGGTCAGGGCAGGTTTTAATGTTGCCACCACTGCAGAGGTGGTTGTGGGGTTTACCTGAGAGTAATAGGGGCTGTCTAGTGCACAGCTGCACTATACTCATTGCCAGCCCTGTAAAACTTCCCTTTTTTTGAGAGATTTTTGGAGTGACCACACACTGATCTTTCCCCATGTCAACAGAAAAACGGCCTGGCTGAGGTTTATGCTGAAGTGAACATGTTTTGTACTAACGTTAATTCCTTCAGTGGCCATCAGGAGCCAGCCAGACTGCTTTGACTGACCCTAAGTTGGGTTTTGGGTTTTTCTTTCCTAGATTTTCCAAAAATTAAGTGCTCGTCTGATGAATGCTGGGAAGAGGTCAGCTGGATTGTGAGCATCTCAGCACTGGGCCGGTTTTGGGGGTGGCTTTTTTGGTCTGTTTCCTTGACATTTGTAAAAAGTTCCCATCGCTGCTGACGTTGAGTTCTCCCATTTCTACATGCACACATGTTCGAATCAGTCCTTTGGAGTCTTCATTAAAAATAGACTTAAAATCCAAGTTTGCCAGGAGCATCCTCTGCCTCACTCTGTGAAACAAGTGAAGTCGAAATCTTACCAGAACACCAGCCATAAATAGCAAATCTAGACTGTTACCATCAGGCTCATGAGGAATTACAGGATTACTTTGGATTGCATATTTTTACACAGGAGATCACATTGCATAATTTTACTCCATTTCATTCTTTCACAGCTAAGAATTTTTTAAGACCATGGAATAAGTGAAAAAGTGAAGGTGGCTGCCCCCTCCCAGCAAGCTCTGTTCGGCTGAGCTCTCAGCTGTTAAACCCAGCCTGGTTTTATAGCCAAGAGGTACAAGAAAAAAAGAGGCCAGAAAAATTTAAAACACTTTATGAAGTATTTTACGAAAGAGTGATGTGGCATATATAGGCTGGTTAATAGTGTGGTACAAGTGTTTTACTGGCACTTGTAAGCGATGCAATCGCCACACAAGCTCATGCTAATAAAACCTTTAATCGATACCATATTACTATGGTGTCTTGAGCCAAATCCTGTTGCCATCACTCATGTGACTGATCCCCGGGGAGCTGGTGGGGCTCCCTGGGGAAGGGAGCCAAGCCACGGTCCCGAGAGGACCCCCAGCTACACACTAGCACCGTGCAAGCTAACAGGCATGGTGGGCTGAGCAGGTCCCCCGCCTCATAACTGGTGCAGGTAAAAAGCTTCACTTTTTTTCCCCAGGCTGGAGTATGCTCTTGCTCTCTTTCACAAGACGGTGGCTCTTTGCATTGAGGCAAAGTGCATGGTTTCTGTAGAAATATCAAGTTAAGTAGGCTTGGAGGCTGCAGTCTCTGGTGGAGGAGCTGCGGCAAGGGTGATGGCCATGCAATGCTGAGGGTGGCCGCTTGCTGCAGCATGTGATGGCCCAGGGCTTTGAAGAGGGTGCATTTAGACTAGAGAAGCTCCAGGGTTCCCCTCTCCATGCCGGAGAGTGTGGAGGTGGCTGGGGAGACTCCGCTCTTGCTCTTGCTGAGGTTGCTGCTGGGAGGTCTCCCAGGGGACACGTCAGCAGGTAGAGCACTGCTGACAAACTCCGGCAGGAGCTGCAAAATTGCTCCTGAAAAGTGGAGCCCGGAGGGAAAACCAGCACAATGCAAGAGACCTTGAGGATCCACGGAGAGCAGATCATTACAAAGCTTGCTCTGGCTGCATAAAATTTTCATGATGTTTCTCAGTTTCTCTGTGTCAAGTCTTAGTGTAAATTCTACTCTGTTTGTGGAGGTTACCAGGCCAGCTCACTTCATATTGATCTTTCTCTCCGCATTATCATCAGATGTAACTAAAAACAATCAAGGAGCGGGTGCATGCAAGCCCTCATTCAAGCGGACATAAATACAAATATCCTTCCTGTTCTGCAGGCTGAATTCCATCAAACAAATTGGTTTTGGTGTGGAAGTTAGCCCTGCTTCTGCTTAAAGTCACATTTTTCTAGCAGAAGAGGTAGAAATGTCAGGTTTCAGCACCATATGCATTTCTGCCTTTACACCAACAAAAAACAATCAGGCTCCAATCAAAACTTGTCCCCTGTTATCTTGACAGTTGCTGACAATGATGGATGGAGACAGGTTTAGAAGATCAAATGCGAGACAATCTGTACTGCATTTCAAACCACCTTAGGCTTTTAAGTGCCAATATGACATCTGGTGGCCTCGGTAATATGAACTGCACTTTAAAACACCTCCACTGTCCCCATCAACCCCTACTTACCATTGTTGTAAATTAATAGCTTTCTCCAAGAAATTTTAACTTATTATCCCACATGTGCATTTTGTGTGTTGCTCTGTTAGGGATAGGCCATTGAGTGAAATTATAACTGCATGGTTCTTTTTTTTTTTTTTTTTTCCTTAACCACCAGTGGCTTGCTATTTTTTATTATCTTTTCTGCCTGGAGGAGTTTTAGAACAAAGTAACTTTTAAAATCACAGTATTTCTTTAATGCAGTGTCTGGAGATAACTTTATTGTGCTTTTAGAGGATGTAAGTAAACACATTTCTTAAATATATTCCCATCTACAAAAAAAAAAAATCCTGCCTTGGCTTTAGGCAAGCAGAATACTGGTGTAGGCTGTCAGAGCACCAGTGTGTACCACAGGCAAGACTGGTATGGGTCGATGGGATGATACAGTCTTTTTCTCCTTTTTTTTTTTTTTTTTTTTTTAAATGCCTTGAGGGCAGGAGAATATGAGGAGGGCTGCAGGACCTGTGAGTTTAATACTGAGCTGCGAGGGGATGCTGTTGTATCTGTTTGCTAAATAGTACCTTAGGATCACAATGTGGATTTCACAGCAAGTGACACTGGAGGGAAATCATGAGCAAATGGGCTCAAATTACACTCGGGGGAAGCGGAGAACTTGCCTCTCCCATTTGCAGCAAGATCGGTGCACAATGGAGTTATTTAATTTCATATTACATGACTGCTGGAGAATGCATAATTTGCTCTGGTGACTTGAGGCAAAGCAGGTTGGTTTTTCACATCTTTGACATCATTTTTCAAGGCTGCCGCCATCACTTGCTGCCTTGAGGGCCAGCACCGTTCAGAGCTGAGCTCTCGCATACCTGCCCGTGCCTCGGCCGCATCCGGCGGGAGCGCGGGCAGAGCGGTGGGATGCTCAGCCCAGGTCAGACTGCAGCCGGGGTCGGAGGAGAGGGGCAGAGGATGGACATGGCACCCCGAAGGTTGGTGCAGAGCCAGGCAAAGTGTCAGGGTGTGATTTCTCCACATCACGCCAGCCCTGTGCAGCACAGATAACGAAGCCTTAACGAATGGCTGCTTCTCTGCGCTTCTCCCTGCTGAACCAGGAATGGATGGAGGAGGGCTGCGGGGAGGGGGCGGCTCCTGCACTTCCCAGTATCTGTAAGGAACCACCTTGCCTCTTCTAACCCCTAGAAAGTTTGTTTCTATATAGACACCATCTTTCTCTAGCGTCAAGATTTTTTTCCCTGTCAACCAAGATACACTGTGGAGATGTGATGAAAGGCTCAGCCTCACCTAGTTAGTTTATACAGCTGATCTCCGCCCCAGAAATCATGGCAGAAGCTCTCATATCCCCACCTTCCCCGTCACCTGTGTGCGCGTGGGACATATACCAGCTCGCATGTGTTGTCGGGGGGGGGGGGGGGGGGTGG
>JAVKLA010000052.1:13038042-13056397 GCA_034782735.1 Sagittarius serpentarius
CGCCCCCCCCCCCCCCCCCCCCCCCCCCCCCCCCCCCCCCCCCCCCCCCCCCCCCCCCCACATCCCCAGCACCAGCAGGTAGGGGCAGGGAGAGATGAAAATGTGGCTTTGCAGCCTGAGCCCGGCTTGGGGGTGGGATGTTGAGATAAGGAAACCCACCCCTGTGCCTTTCCGCAAAACCTTTCTCCCCCCCATGGAGCTCTGTGGCTCGGGGAAAGTGCGATATTTCTTTGTGCTGAGCAGAAGAGGAGACTGTAAAGAGTGAGACGTGGCCTGTAGGCAGTTAAAATTTTCCACTTTTCTGAGCATTAATATCATGATTATGCTGTCTAAATAAAGTCCAGGCTCTGGCTGCCGTATTACCTATCCTAAGCATGATTTACCACTGTAATAAATTAGCCCTGAAGCCAAAGAATCAAAAATAATTGGCCTTATATCTTGGTCCCCATTTTATCCTGTTCCTTTTTCCTTTCCACGTGTCCTCTTTCTCTCCCTCTTACTCATTCTCTGACATTTTTTTTTTCCCCTTTATTCCTTCTCAGGGGGCACTTTCTGATTCTTTTCCGCTCCTCATGTTCTTCTTGGGATTAACAGACCTGGTTTCTTGTCCTTCGTTTTCTCCTCCAGCCGTTTCAAGCTGCCATGCCTGTGAGCGGTACCGCAGCTGGCAGAGCAGGAGGTTTCGCCCTCCTCCCGGAGCAGGGTGACCCCGTGCTGGCCATAGCCTGTCTTGGGGGGCTGGAGGAGAAACCCCCTGCCCACAGTGGCTGCTGTGGTCCTCTGCACGGGAGGTGATGGAGGTGCTGAGGGCTGCACTGCAGCGGAGGTTGGTAGGGACATCAGTGTCACAGCTGGATTTTAAATGGACTTTAAAATGAGCTACACATCTTATTGCTCTAAAAGAATAGTAGATAACCTCCAAGCATGAAGCACAGCAGGGTAGGGGGCTAGGGTGGTTTTGGGGGCCTTTGAGCGTTCTGCATCTTTTTTTGTGCGGTTCTGCTTTATGCATTTAACCCGAAGGCTTTTGACGCAACACTTAGCAGCGTGTATCCTTTGTCATTTGATCTTCCAGTGTCACCAGCTCCTACCGTATCCCCGCTGCAGAGCAAACCATCTCCTCCCAGTGTAACTGGCCAAGGAGTGGGGCAGGAGAAGGTAAAGGGGCGTGTGTTGGTGGGAGAGGTGGATTAATAAAGCAGATCTGGCAAAAAGGCTGAAAGCCTTGTTGAATGTGACCTTTGGGGTTTTGCCCAAAAGGTTTGGCCCCATGACGTGGTCTGAAAGCTGTGGCAGCACAAAACACGTGAACAGGAGTGGCTAATACAGGCTTTATTTATCTCTAGCAGAAAGAAAGAACGGGCTCAAAAAGGCAAGTGTACATGCATATATCTGTGGATATATATGTATAGATACCAGGAGGGATGGAGAGAGTGAGCATCCTCGTAGGAGAGGGTATGTGCCACCTGAGCTCCCCCGCTGTGGGTGTGTTTGGTGATGTTGCACAGTGACCTCCTTTGGGCTCGCCACCAACGCTGTCTGTGTGTGTCACGCTGAACACAGCAGCTCTGAGCCAGTTTATTCAACAGCAGAGTCTAAGTGGGAACAACTTGACTGCTCTTGCTGTTCAGCTGCTCTAAGCAATCCCAGCTAGAACAGCTTGAAAGAGTGGAGGGGTGGTTTTTTGCTTTCCTTTAAATAAATGGGCATTTTCTTTTTCTTTTTTTTTTTTTTTGTGAGCTGCTAATGTTCATTTTGCGTGCGGGCACGCAATGCCGTTCCTGTTTCAGAATGCACACAGCGG
The DNA here is from genome assembly GCA_034782735.1 of Sagittarius serpentarius. Taxonomy (NCBI): domain Eukaryota; kingdom Metazoa; phylum Chordata; class Aves; order Accipitriformes; family Sagittariidae; genus Sagittarius; species Sagittarius serpentarius. The sequence goes on from JAVKLA010000052.1 coordinate 13,039,847, forward strand.
AGTGCAAAAATAAAGATTGCATCTCATGCATAATGTATGCCCCAGCAACCCGCTTCAACAAATTACCCAAGTAGATTCCTCCGACGGGGCTAGGGGAAGGAGGGGAAAAAAATAACAAGTATCTTTCTAAAGAAATGACAAGATAAACACATAAAAAATAGGCACGCGGAGCTTTTCTCAAGAGGGGTCAATTCAAAAATTAAAGATAAAGATTATGTGGTTGCCGAGTGTGGCGCAGCAGGTCTGAACGCAGGAAGGGGCAGGGGCAGCAGCGGGTCCCGTAGCCCCCGGATGGACGGGGAGAGCCCAGAGCTGCCTGCGGACGTGTCCGAGGGCTTGATTATGTGTTGTTGGGAACTTATTAGAGGAGTGACTTCCTGGGTAGATGGGTAGGAAAAGAGGTTCCTTGTTGGTTTATTTATCACTTTCGATTTGCTGGTTTGCAAAGACATGTTGCAACTCTGTGCCGATGCTTGAAGCTAGATTTTGTGCCGCTTCTCTGGAGACAGGAGCGGCTGTGCAAGACACAGATTTTTATGTGCGGGAGGATGGTGAGAAGGGGGACAGAAAGGTGGGACCGGGCCACTAAAGTGACTTGAAATCTTTCTTGTTTCCTCAGTGTCACCAGCCCAGGAGCAGCCTTGGCTTCCTCTACTGTTGCCAGTTGCTGTTTTGCAGCCCGGAGAAACCAGAGGATGCAGCCTGTCCTCCCTGCAAGGGGTGCTTTCTGCAAACAGATGCTACAGCCTTTCCCAGCGCAAAAAGGCATAAAGTGACCGAGCTCCTTCCCCGTGTGTGCATGCTTCGGCCCCTGCTAAACCTGAATTATTCACTGCAGGATGGCAGGAGAGGCAGCAGCCCACTGCCCTTCTCTGAGAGCACTTCCCTCCGGAGCGGTGCACTGTGGTCGGTGCGTAGTGTGAAACCCGGGTGCTGAGCTGTGGGTTCAGTGTCAAACTTCGCAGTGGAGAAAAACGGCGTTTAAGGAGCAGATGGGCTTTGGTTTGCGTTTGCTTCCCTCTGGAGGGTGAGGGGGTTGGCCCATCAACCCAGTGGGGTTGCTCTTGCAAGCAGACATGAGTGGTTTGGTGCTGGGCTGCCGGCAGCACCCTGCTGAGGATGGGGCACCCTCGAGTCCTTTCTGCCCTGGAAGCGAAAGCCTGTTGAAAGGGGCTTGGGCGGGGGGGAGTGCCTTGAGAGGAGTGGAACCGCAGGCAAAGGGCAGCACCAAAACACCAGCAAGCACTAAACGTGCTGATAATTGCACCTTGACGATAATGCCAGTGGCTTCTGGATCATTATGATTCAATGCAGGGCACATTTTAAGGCTGTTTGGGATTGGGTGGGTTGTTGGATTTTTTTTTTTCCATTTGAGTAATAAAAGGTCAGTAAACCCTGGCTCCAAATCTCATCTTTAATGTCATTCACGCTAGTGAGCCCAGGCCTGATCCGGCAAGTTGCGTTTGGGTTTATTTCAGCTTCCTGCAAGCAGGAGACGTGGAAGACAGGCAGGAGCCCAGACCCGGAGCAGCGGCTCTGTGCTGGAGGATTCGCGGCTGCAGGTACGTGCTGGGCTCCGCACAGCTTTGTCCAACACCGGCTCCCAAAGCTTCGGCCCCGCTTCTCTGCCAGCGCAACTTGCTTTTGCCATCTAGTGGCTTTCCCAGAAAGGCTCAAAAATGGACCTGGGGAGCCAAGGTGGAGATGGATGAGGTCAGGAAGGGAAAGGGGGGGCCGGGAGAAGTGTATGAGGGGAGATATCTGTGCTATTTAAGCAGCTTTTTTCCCCACGTTGTTACAGACATTTTCAGCGTGCCAGGCTTGCGGAGTGAACTGCTGGTACGTGACGGTTAGTGCTGGAGTTTCTCAGCCTGCGAGGCCCGGCCAGAGCGCAGCATCGCCGGTGCGACGCTGCCTGCGACGCGGCTGCGTGTGTTTGCAACGTCCAGAGGCCCACCGCCCTCCGCCAGCGGCAGAACCCATGTCCAGAGGTGCAAATCACTGTGCACAGCCACCTAGAAGCAGCTGCTGGGGTGCATCAAAGGGCTTTAGTAGGAGCAGCAGTATGGGCTCGATTGCACTGGAGTGGTCTGACCTCGCAGACGATCTTGCTCCCAGCAAAGCCATGCATCTGCTTCCAGGTTTGTGCCTTAACCCACAGCCCACGCCTGCCCGGGGTGGAAAAGCTCTGGGCACCCATGGCTTCACGCAGTTTGTGTCTGCGGGTGACTGAGGGTCAGGCTTTGGCTGTTTGTAAATCAGGTATTTCGGTGTCAATAGAATTCTGAAGAGTGTTGCTGCTTTCTTTTTATATTTTTCTTTCCATATTGTCATTTGTGTTGAATTTTGAAGTGATGACAGGATTTGCTTTCCGTCTAGTTCAGGAGTGTTTAAAAAATAAACCCAAAATGTAAAGAGGGTGCGTTCCCCTCTGCTCAGCTTTTCAGGACACAGCTGGGGGCAAGCGCTCTGCCCCATCCCCACAAGAAGTCTGTCCCCCTCGCAGAGCCCCAGGGGGACCCATCCCTCTCCGCCCTGGCAGACGGCATCCTGCAAAGCCTCACCAGCTCCCTCGCAGAAATGGAACTGGCAGCTTTTGTTGCGATTAAAATACCACACAGAGCTGCTACGCTTTTGTTTTTAAATGCTTGAATGCGTTAGCATTGATTTATTTTTAATACAACCAACCACCTGTGATTTTTTTTTTTAAATATTTCTGTTTGTTCTCTTTGGCAGAGGTAATTACAACGTTGTTCTTAAGCTGCGACCGCAGCCTCCTGGCCATGCTGCCCTGTAGGGATGGCTCGGGGCTGGGCGGCAGCACCAGGTACGTGTCTGTATCTGTAATGCACTGCTCTGTCCCCAGGGGCACGAAATACTGCCTTCGCGCAGGGCTCCTCTGTAGCTGCGCACGTTGTAGGGGGCCTAAAGCGAAGGAAAAAGCCCTTGCTCATTCCTGAACTCCTCTCTCAGTAATGTTTCAAATCACCTTGCTGCACACATAATGAAAGTATGAGCAGGAGCTCGCTAAGCAGATGAGCCCCTCCTTTAATTCCATTTGCTTACGCGGCTTATTTTACTCCCGCATAATGATTTTTAAAGGAAAATTTAATTTTGTTTAATGGGAACAAAGTTTAACACTCCATAAGCTTTGTCTTCTGCAGCCTTCCATCTGGTAAGCTTTTTTGCTTTTTTTTTTTTTTTTAATTATTTTTAAACCAGCCCAGTAAATTGTGTGTGTTTTAAGAGGTACTTATTAAGATGAAATACTTTGATCTCATAGGATCATCGTTTTTAAAGAGGTAATGATATACTGCATTCCCCCTGCCCCAGTTAACCAAATCTCAACAGCGATCGTGTCCCCTTGACCTGCCCAGCACAGGCAGCGGCACATGCTCTGCTCTGAACTGGGTGCAGCAACTGGAGCTGATGGGAAGGAAAAAGGGGTCAGGAGAAGAGCTCTGAGAGGGCACAGCAGGGACCATTAAGAAGTAGGTGGCAAATCATCTCAGGAAAGGGAAACATTTAATTTATTTATTTATTGGGGGGGGGAGGGGAGGCTGCAAGAAGACCAAGAGACATGGATGTACTATATATAGATGTACAGCTGTTTCCTTCAGGTGTTATAACTCAAAAATGCAGGATGATTAATTTTGAAAGTTGAAATGTATAGCAGATTCTGATTACATCTGAGTGTCTATAATTTAGCTACTTAGTAAAATTAACTCGACGTTTGTAGTGAGCTGTGAGGACAATAATGTGTGAAGAGACTGAAGAACAAGTTTGACTGCATGCTCTTCCCTTACCTCCCCCTTTTTCAATTTGCAAAGTTTATTTTTAACTTTCCCAATTTTTCTGGCATCTTTCCTCTAATCCAGACAAATGCGTTTGCTTCCCCCTGCTGTCAGCCAACGACACCGGCGTTTTTGGTTATTGAGCTTTCATTTCCCTTGATGGACTAGAGGTGCCAGGACTCAGCAGCCCTAACTAGAGAGGGAGGTTCAGGCTAACTCCGGTAAGGACTGAAGGTTGGGATCTCCAAGGCATGTAACATTTCGCAGCACATGATGCCTCCAGGAAGGCTGTGGGACCTCCCATGAACCCCATTTTCATACTTCAGACAAGGCCGATTGCTGTGAACTTGCAAAAAGCAGGTCATCCCAGGGCCCACAGAAACAGCCACCCTCGAAGTGCATGCCTTTATGTTGTTTTTCTTTAATAAAAACTTACATGCACATTGTGCATGAGGGAGTACGGAATATGACAGACCCTCCCACTAACCAGGGCCGAGGACCAGATTATCCGTGACCTGTGCCGTACCTAGCTATCGTACGGGCAATCACCCAGAACTCAGGAGTGCAGGTCTGCCCAAAGGGAGGGTGCAACAGCTCTGCCCATTTAGTATCAAGCTGCAATTTAGAAGCAAAGTGACTTAGAGCATCTTTGCGGTATTCAGAGTTAGCTGAACATCATCAGCCCTGTTGGGAAAATAATTTGAATGAGCCAAAGCTTTAGTGGCAGGACGGGAGCTCTTCTGACTTGTCTTAAGCTTCTGTGTTGTGCATTTACTACCAGACCAGGCAGAGCGGCCCCTGGCCATAATAGCTGGTGATCTCCACAGCCGTGTTTCAATGGGCACAAATTCATCTTTTGTGAAAGCCTCTTTTCTAGAGTGCAAGATCTAAGGACCCAATATAACCGTAATCCTGTGCTGAGATTTCCCAGCCCTGGTGGTAACCCTCTTGGATGACAAAGGCAAGTTATCTTGTGTAACAGGGACATCATCAACTTGGAAAAAAAAAAAACAACAAAAAAATTCACACTTCGTGTAAAAACTCCTTTAGCTCACTAAAGCCATGATTGCACCATAAAGTCTATTTTTCTAACCAAAAAAAATCACTTTAAATTACGGTCTAGTTAGGGTTAAACTAAACTATTTTCCCAGTTTCCTTTGTGCCACTGAGAGCAGGTTGCAGGCAGTCAGCTCTGCTGTGAAACCGAGTGCTCGGGCAGCTCAAACGGAAGGCAAAATGGAAAAGGCACAGGGCAGGATGAGTGGAGCACAACTAGGCGTGGTTTATGTTGGTGTTTTCAGGCCTTGCCAAAATACCACTATCATATGTATCAATGTGGGAGATAAAAACCCCTAGTAAAAAAATTAAATTTAAGAAACATTTTTCAGAGTATCTAGCAGAAAAACTGATTTCAACAACACTATTCAGCAGCCGTGTCCCTCACCTGGCCTTCTGTCTTTCTCAGTACAGATCTCGGGGGGCGAAGGACGACACTAGCGTTTTGCCAACAGCAAGATGCCTTTCAGTTCTGGCTTCTTGAAAACAAGTCTCCACCACCCCCAGTTAGCCAGGACAAGCGCTTCCCGCATACCTTACAACCACTGCCACCGCAGACTGGAGGCATTTTAGTTGAACTCGGGAAACAAGTGCTCAAGGTCTGATGTTTTAAACAAAATAACAAACACAAAGACATTTGTGATTATTTTTCATTTTAATTGTCTGATTGTAAGTAACATTTTCAGACCTAGCATCAATCTAAGTTTCTAACAGGGCAGTAAGAAAGCTCAGCATCAGGCAGCTTCCAGAAGAATCTTCCAAATAGGTTTAAAATGCTTTAAAATATTGAACATTTCTCATGTTGCTACAAAACAATGCCAACTGGCAGAATTTTTTTTTTTAACCTACATTCCTTTAGCTGTAGAGATACAGTTTGGAAGGTGGATCACATTCTTGATTCTTTCGTGACCTGTTTGACTAGAACAACAAATAGTTTTATAACATGACAAGTACAAATATAAAATTTCAAATGAGCCAACTTTAAAAAAAATCTGGACTTTTCTTCAATACCTCTAGTACCTGGCTTCTGTAATAAATATTAAAAACCATCTTTTACATTACAGAAAATGTTAATAAGTTATTTACCAAAAGATTTCTTTTTTGTCCTTTTTTTTTTTGGTCAAAGGCTGATTCCATTAAAAGAGCTGAACAAACATTTTCACATCAATAAATAGTAAGGCATAAAGAAGCAAATGACAATCACAGGACCAGTCTCTATTAGTGGAACTTTCTCCTTCAGAGAATCCTTTTTGTGCTGGTATAGGAAGGTGATTTTTGATTCTCAGCTGGTGGGACCTGTTTAGAAAAGCAGTAACTATTACTATATTACAGTATTGCAAATGCACGCTATTTGTCCCTACCCCTGGGCCATAATGCTGCAAAAGAATCTGCAAATAGAAGCTTCTGTGTTCAGCAAATCATCAAATTAAAGTGATAAGACCTCTGTAAGCAAAAAGACTTTTTTATGTCATCACTTTCTAACTCGGGTAGGGCTGAGGCAACACTACAGCAGATGCATGGGGAAGTGTCCAAGGAGGCACTGCTGATGAGGGTAAGGGAGAAGAGATTCACAGGAAAGGTTAGAGGAAAATTTAAGGAGAGGCTGGGAAGCGTACAACCATTCAGAGGGGAGTGGTGTGAGGAGAAGGATGGGATTTAAGAGTCAAGAAGTGTATTACATCCTTCTGGGAGTAAAGTCTGAACCTTCTGGGAGAAATCAAAGCTGAACAGTGATTACTTAAACGCTCAAGCTAATTTAATACACTGCATTAGCAAATAGCTGTTTGCAAAAGCTTTGCCTGTTGGGTCTGTATTTAAAAAAAAAAAAAAGCACCACCAGTTATTAACACATACACAAGCTTTAAATAAGGGTGCCTTTTGTGAACTTAGTAGACAGGTTATGGGACTGTGATCCGCTGAAAATAAACTACTGGAAGAAGATGACAAACAGGAATATTGATTTAGGGAAAGCGTCAGAAAGGAAAGGGTTTTGCTGTTTACGTGGTCAGTCATAAAAGTCTAATTCAAACATCAAACGCTGCAGAATGTTTATCATACTAAACTGCTGTCACCCAGACCTGATTAGGTAGCAAACCTAAAGCAAATCTGACTAATTCTGCAAAATACTACTGACACAGCAATGCATATTTCTAATGATTATATACCAAGGAATTAAATGCAAGCAAAAATTTTACTTACTTCCAGGTTTCCTCTAGCCTTCTTCAAGACATCATGAGTTAAAACCACTGGAAAGAAAGGGGAGATTAAAAAGAATACTGCACAGTCTTTCTATATTCCCTCCATTCAAGTCTTATGACCAAATGCTAAATAATGTATGGACTCACATCCACAGGATGGGCAGCGACCAGGCAATCATACAGACCCCACCACCACCACTTCAACTTCCTTACTCACCCAAAGCCAGAACTGTTGCTCCCTCCCAAGCCCTACTCAGAAGCGCAGGCTGAGGTACAAACCTCCAGCTGCGGCAACCCAAGACGAAGGGGCAACACTGTCCCAGCAGAGAGAGAGGGAAGAGCAGCAGCATTTGCTCAGGACTGCAGGGCAGCGGTCCGAAGCAGTGCCAGCACTAGAATGCCATTTCCAACCCCCGGCCTATGTCCCGTGTAGCACACAATCTGCTTTTCAGATTGAAACGTCAGGGAAATGTTTTTAAAGTTTTTCTGTCGTAACAAGAATGATACATGTGAAAACACACATAGCTCATCACATTTAACATGACGGGTACAAACAGCCTCCTGCGATACTGATGACCTGGTTCCTTGGTCTAAGTCATCGAAGGAAGACTTACTTTCTGTTAATTTTAAGGGGCGATGGTGCATGAGCTAACTACACTTCGATCTATTAGGTGGCCTACTTGGGCTGGGGGGGCAAGGGGGTGGTTAACAGGAGGGGGAGAAAAATGTTGCAGTGGAGAGGTGATGGGAGACGATGGGCTGGGAAGAGGACAGATGGCAAAAGAAGTCAGCCAGCTCCGCCAGCAGTTCAAGGACAAAGCAACCTCTATATGCTTAGGGGAAATCATGTCAGTGGCTTGCTCTGAAGGGTTCCAAGTTTTCTCTGTTCATCCAGCTAGTTTGCCTCTGTGGGGACAGCATGAGACCTGTGAACGGAGGGGATGCTTCTAAACAAAACTGATACTTAGAAATGTCAGGTCAAATACGTGATTCTCTAATCTGTGTCAGCTCCGTAACTGCTGAAAAATACCATTCACAAGTACCAATTTAATATTCCAGTCTCAAAAATAAACAATTTAGCCATAATAAAGATTTTTCATTACAATAATAAGAACCCAACAACTCCAAGGGTATAGCTGTCATGAGATAATTATACCCTTGGCAGATTACTGCAATTTGGCACTGCATTGTTACATGTTCAGAGGTTCAGATGAGGTTTATAAGCAATGAGTTTTCTTGCCAGAGAAAGCACACAGAAGACTCTGAGCCACAAGAATGTTCCAGTCTCTGCCTCTAAATATATTTAGGAATGCTCAACTAAATAACAGAGGGAACCTGAATATCCTCGGTGGAGTGGCTAGCTAACAGGATGTTTGGAGAATGAAGGCAGGCAAGGTCACCTACTGCCATGCCTTTGCTTTCTTACTAGCAAAAGGAAAAAGGAAGAAATATCAAAAACAAGTGCAAGCATCCTAACAAAATCCAGCAGCTTCATATGATCCACCAGTTTTGTTGTATGCTTGGTCAGGAATTTGTGTACGGATGCAATTTAGAAACATTTCTGAAATTGCTCTTTAAGGCAAAGGTAACTTGACATCCGTAATTCCCATAATCAATGAAACTTACAGAAAATCATATCTAGGTCTTTCTTTCTGTGTAGCACAGTGCTCTCTGCTCATAAAGAACTCTGCTAGTAAATTCATTTCACCTGGCAAACTAGATTTTTCTAAATCAAAAATATTCAATTCAGTACATGAAGAGAATTTCGAGGATGTGACACCAACAGCAAAGCTGCTGCTAGCCAGGCAGTACTTCGCGTGAAGGAGATTTCAGAAAATGCAGGCTTCATTTTATTAGGACCAGGTACAGATGAGGTTGAATGCCCTGAAAAGGAGTGAGCAAAATAAGTGGGAGATGTACTGGTTTTTTCCTTTTTGAAAGTATGGGTGGGTGGAGTGGCTGTGGGGATAACATTTTGGCCATAAGTGTAAAATTTCTGTTGATTTATACTCTGCCCAACTGTACTGAAATTACCCAGTATGTCTGAGATGTCACTGGAACTAATCATAATAAACCAGTAAATCTACGCCAGGGATATTATTAGGACAGACAGAATAGCTTTGATTTTTATATGACAACCCCAAACTGAGCTATTTAACTTAAAAACCTGAACAAAACATAATTTTGGATTTAATGTAAGTAACTTGTACATCATTTAATACAACAATTCTGAAAGAAGTGACCAAACGCCAGCCCATAAATGCTTTAAAAAAAGAAATCTGCAGGCAGAAGATACATGTACCTTAGATACAAAAATTCCAGGCTATGGAGCAAAATAACATTTATTCCTCTACACTGCATTTAAATGACTTCAGTAATTTATAGTATTATGGCCATTTTCATAACTTTGTATGATGTGTAACATTTTACAGACTAGATGAATTACTGATAACACAAGTGCCATTCCAGCATAGACTAATGAGTCATTTAGTCCCACCTCTTAAGAGAAGGTAAGGATAGATTATTTTTTTTTAAGAAGTAAATTAAATCTTCCTCCTGCAATACACATACTGCCGTAGCATGAAGGTAGAGAAGAGGTTAGCTCCATTCAAATCTCTTCTGATGAGTGATTAAACTCTAAAGCAGAAGAGATGGATCTCTTCAAGCAGACACCTGCCTTGACACAGCTACAATATAGCCCACAGCCCACTTGTTTTTCTATTTCCAGATACGGCTGTTAAGGGTAAAATATCATTTCACAGCATGTCCTAATTTTTCTTTTAAAAATGACTCATAATAAGCTTTTGTTTCCCTTGTTCTGAGACTTCTGTTCTCTTACACTTCTCAGTCTGGTGTAGAGTGTTGACAAATCTCCCCTGGTGCTGCTTTGGCTTTTCCCGGTATTCAGCTATCTAGTGCGATACGTGCAACAGACAGGCACTTCAGAAAATCTAAAAGCCTAATTCCACATTTATCAAGACTGAGGCAAAATCACAATTTTGAGGACAATGTCAAAAGCTTTGGCTGCAATGGTCTACAGCAACAGTAACTTCACCTCTGTCAGGAACTGCTGTAGGATAGAAAACTTGGGGAATGACAGCATCTGAAACGGAATAACTCAAGTAATTGGCAGCAATTAGTGGCAGCTGCATGGACTGACACATGATCAGTGGGTGTGTAAAACTATGAACTACTTCTCATGATATTCTATGCAGCCTTTCGTAGCTGGGCAGCTTCCTTCCATTTGAATGAGGCTCCATCAGTTCTGCACGGTCTGATGCAGGGAACCGAGCTGAGAGCGCACAAGGAAATGCCAATCAGAGAAAAAGAACGGGTGCCTATACTTGTTTTGTTGTTTCTCCAATTTCAGAGGTAGCCACAGACTACAAAAATAAGAACCAGTAATAAAGCATACACTTACACTGGTCAATGATGACCTTCTCCATGTTCTCCTTCAGCTGGTTTGTGGAGTGCAAGCGTTTCACTGTGCTATGTAACTTCTTCTCTTGCTCCGACAGTTTCTTACGTAATCTAAGTATTTCTGCTTTCATTCCTTCATCCTAAATTAAGAGAAGAAAATACTACATGAAGGTATTATATAAAAGTACTTTGTACATTGTGAATCGCTAGATACTTTTGTATAAGAGCCCTCAAGCTTTCTTAGAGTATGAACAACTTCTAAAGGAGTGAAATGTCACTGAGTGCCTGTCCTTCCACATGCACATCCCCAATGACATATGATTCTATGACATCTGCCAAGAGACAACTACAATCCTTAGCTGGCTTTTAGTGCAATTAATTTTTCTGCTAGTCTGAGAAGACAGCCTTAACACTAGTGCCTATTTTTGTTTTTAAACTTCCATTCCTGTCATCTTTTGGGATTTTTTCCCCCTCAACTAGAAAATACCAGGAAGGCCAGTGCTATGGGATCAGCAAGTATCCTGTCTGCCAGGTTCAGAACTTCCAGCTTCCTTCTCCAGTGTTCTGTGAATAGTTGATGCTGCCTTTATCAAAGGGCTAAAAGGCATTGTACAAATGACAAGGACAGTTTTATTGCAAAATTATTTGACAGTATCATTATTTAAGGTTCAGCTTTCACCACCAATTCCAACCAAGTTATGGTTAGTATCTTGTAAAACAGGACTATGAGTAGCCCTGACATAGTCTGCCAGTATTACTGATCTGGATCCTCATGCAAAGTTAAGCTTGTACGTTTTGTTTTTTTTTCTTGTTGTGCCCCTTGTTAAATAACAGTATCTTCTGGAATTTGCCCCTAGCATTTAGCTCTTCAGAAGAACTGATTACGCAGAATTCCTGTGGGGCTGAAGAGAAGGCAGTAAATGCTCAGTAACTTTTAGAATCAAGCTTCAAGAGACATTCCTTCATATACTGCATTTAAGACTGCATCAGAAGCAATCTAATGTCCTTAAGATCTCAGGGTGTCGGAGAAGAAACTCTAGAAAAGATTCCACTGGGCTCTAATTTGGTGCAGTCCTGGGAACTCTTGGTCTCCACACATTATGGTCAGATTTTCAGAAGTGACTGATCCAGATCAAGAAGGTTTAGATCAGTGTGACAGTAAAGCATTAGATGCATCACCCACATACTGAAAGCCGTGTCTGTGAGATACGTTCAGATACTGCAAGCCAAGCCGACATATAGCTGTCTATATAGGTTATACACATGAGGATAAAAATGGAAGTATACACACTTGTGAAGACATCCCAAATATGGAACTGAAACACCAGTGAATATATTAGACAGCACAGTTCATTCTTACTGCTTTTGTGATTTTGCGCCTTTAAGGGATGCTAGAAAATACCATCAAAAATGTTATTAAAATTCTATATAAAATGTTTACTTTCCTAAAGTTTGGGATTTTTCTTTCAGCAATATCCTGCTTCCCTTAAACACATACAAAAACCTCAGTGAAAACACTTCAGATTTATTTCAAAGCCAGAGTTTGAAACAGTTTCATTACTGAGTGGTGTTATTATGACAGTATAGATAATTCATTCCTCATTCAGTTTACTTTCATTCGTTTGCATAGTGCAATCCTTTTTAGTTAAAATGTTATAAAACTTGTCTCAGGGTTTTGTCACACTTTTAAAAAAGCATCCTATTTTATGTTTTTGATGCATAGGCTGTAAAAGGAAAATGTAGTTCAGATTACATCAAAGTTGCTGAAGTTTCTGTTGTTACTAGGATATACATAATCCAATTGAATTTGGTTCTGTAAAAGGGAGTCCAAATCTTTTCATGTTGAAATGGAACGTTTGCCACCTGCCTAGGTTTCCTGAATATCATGTAACAGGGCTACAGATTACATCTTTAATATAAAGTCTTTGTAAATAAACACCTCCGTATACAGTATGATCAGGGTAGAAAGCCAGCACACATTCAGCCTTAGCCTTCAGTGATGAGAGTGGACTGAATGCATGTGTCCAGAGACTGGGCATCCTGGGTTCATGGTTTTCAAAAGATTTTCCCAAATGACGTGTTCCTAACTGATGCATCTTCCTTGACACATTACAACAGTTCAAAAAAACCCCAACAAACCCACAACCAAATACAAAAACAAAACCACAACCCAAATAACCCAAAATGAAACATAATAGTACCTGCGTGCCATGAGTAGTACCATGTACAGCTTTCAGTGGAAGGGAAACTCTCCAGAGAAGTTTCAATAAACGTGCAGCCTCTTCTAAAATCTGCTGTACTGTCTGAGTATTTGTGGAAAAGCTGTGCAGTGATGCCTGCTCTGGTACCTGTATCATAGGATTAGAGATGTTATATTTTATGCTTAAAACATTATGAAAATGTAATCTTAATTAATGGTTTAAATCCAGTTGGTATGATTTCATATTTAAGATGATGTACACAGCTATTGTGTGCCACAAAAGCTAGTTTGTTAGTTTACAAAGACTGCTGAATTATGCATTATCTGAGAATTTCAGGGAGGGAGGGGATTTATCCTAATCAATAACCATGATTAATAATAGATTATATTTACTAGATTGGCTATGCCACATTGTAATAGCTGGCAACTCCCTTCTTTCTCCATTTGTATTTCGTGTCATGTTATTTGAAAGTCAAATGATTACAGACATCAATTTAAGCAATATAGATGTTTCTTCCTTAGCAGACCCTTTAAACTGTTCCATTTAATGCTAAAATAACTATCAGGACACACATAAAATGTTTTCCTCTGCTGACAGATGAGAAAACCAAATTGAAGAAACTGCACAAATGTGAAATAAAGGAGGGAAAGAATGCAAGGGGAGCAAATGAATTACTAAAGCAATGGTGATACAGAAGGGGGAAGGGTAATGAAAGAAAAGCATTCACAGTTCCTGCCCCATGCAGCATATCATTTGAATACTTATTTAGCATTGTTATCTAACCAGAATCCTCCTGTCACATAAAATATCCCATTTGCTAAGTAGTCTGAAATTTCAGTGATGTAAAGCTTGATAGGAAACTGCAAATTGTGAAACTTACTGCTTTTATCTTTACACCAACAAAACAAGTTAAAAACTTACAGAGATTACTTTTTCAGTCATTACCAGTATCCTACCTAGGTCATTTGAAAATATATAATACTTCAGAGAGTCTTAAGCGTCATTCAGACATCATTGTACTGTGTGAGTACACGTGATAGCACAAAAAGAATTTCAGAATTGTTGAAGACTGCATCTTCAATAGCTTTAATAATTATAACTAGAAAAATAAATAGCATTAATTTATCCATGCAGTTAAGACCTTCTGGTTTTTGAAGAGAAGTGAGCATGTTTTTTATAACATTTATATTATCATAAAATCATAGGGGTGAAAAGGACGTTCCTTAGTCACCTAGTTCACTTTCCCACTCCAAGGCAGGGAAGTATTACATGTAGTTTTTCAAACATTCACATAACCTGTTCTTAAAAACACCTCCAGCAACAGTGTCTCTGAGCACCCTCCATTCCAGTGTTTCATTTTTATCACTGACATGTTGTTCTAGAAATGCCTGATCCAAGCCTTTCCTGTTGTGGTTTAAGTTTCTTGGTTCCTTATTAGCTGCCACGGACACATACAGATTGTTCCTTCTCTTTGGTTGAAGCTTGTAGGTAGATTGGTCTTATTCAATCTACCCCAAATATGCCATCATTAAGTGTATTCAGAAATTAACAATATTGAATAAGAAAAAATTAGCATAAGTAAACACTAGTTGTTCTCCTGATTCTAGAGGAAAAGGATTGACATTATTCAGTACAAAGCAAACATTTTATTGGTTTAAGAATTATGTTTAAGACTGAGCACCACAACTTGATATCACTGTGTGACACATGACGCAGAAAGGATGGTACACTATGTCATAGAAGACAATATTTGATCATTAATGAGATACTCAAGTTTCTAGACTAGCTACTGATACTGCTGAAGTGTTCAACTGATACCAGGAAGTGGAAAAATACTAAAAAGCTTCCCTAATACGAAACAACCCTTATTAGCATACATCAATCATTAATGTATGATTATCACCTGGTGTTATTAAAGGGCTGAATACAAGTAAGTGGGGAACTTGTATCAGCTGTGTATCAGATTTCTTTTAACTGTCTCATATTTCCTGGGTTTATCCCAAGCCTTCATCACAAGAAAAACTCCTTAATTATTTTTATCCTTAGGTTACTGATACATACCCCTAGTTTAAGCACTTTCTAAAGCATTTTTGACTTTTATCTGGGTTTTGTTTGGCTTTTTTATCGTTTCCATCTATTTCCACAGTAAAAGCAAGTAGCTTTACCTCATTTCAAGTTACAAGTAAAAGTGAGACTGCTTATTAAAGGACCAGAATTAACTAATTTATCCGTAGCCTCATTAACCCAGAATCACAGATAGGTGCCTCCATCTAGATGAGACTTGGACTATCAAGGTTGAGGAGTCCTGACAGAGTTACTCAGTTAATGCTGCCTGCTGCACCATTAACCTAGTTCTTCGCTTTTGTAACCTATACGTTTTGCACCTTTAGGTAAAATTCACCAACCTTTAACAGCTTTCACTGTTTACCTTTATTCCAGCCTCCTGTAGTTTTGTACCAGTGACCTCTCTTAAAGAAATCTCCATTTCTGCTAAAACCTGTTGCCCTTCTGAAATCTGTTTCCGTAGAGCGTTATAATCCTCAATCAAGCCAAGAACGTGGCGCCCATTTTTGTCTGCCCACATACGATGTCCAGGCACAAGACGAGGGGTACATGCCGTACTGGAAGACGAAGTGCTACTGCAGTGTGAAGTACTGTCTAAACTGTCTTTAGAGGCTGAGTGCATACCTGGGACAGAAAAATAGTTTAATTTTTTTTATCCTTACATGTAGAACTGATTGAGACTAGATTTCTCTCACACAGCAAGTCTGGGATGCTGATAACATGCACATTTAAAATACTTTTGGATGTACCTGTTTTCGCTAGTGAAATGCAATGTCCATGCTTCTGCAGCTCACAAGTGTTTCTGCTGGCAGCAGGGCATTTGCAAAGATTTTCTATATATAGAAATGGGAGAAGGAAGAGCGTATCAGTAGAAGTCAACATGCTTAAAAAAACTTCCTAGCTCTACTTCTGTTCCTTTTATTTTTGCTGATGCTGTACTTGGACTCGGGAAGCAGGGAAACACAGCTAATTTTCTAGTACCATGCCATGTTATCTACCAGTATTTACTTACATTTATCTTTTTAGCATCTATCCAAAGTTCTGTATATCTCCCAAAATCAAGTCATGGTCACAAAATCTAAAATATATCCTGATGAAGATACTCTAATCAACAAATATAAGCTTCCCATTAACTCCACAAAAAGTATGACACTCTCCAAGGCTATACCATACTAAAGATCGTATCTGTATCTCCCCCTCTTTAGACCTTCCAAATTCCCTAAGTACCTGTAAGTAAAGACCAATCACAGTACATCTAAAAAAGTTAACAAATTCAGCTGTTGACATTCCAAGGAGTCTCTCTGGTCCATATCAAACCAAGCTATTGTAACCCTATTCGCCATTTTCTTAAAGAAATAAGCTTCTCCATCTCCTCTCTACTCTACCCTGATGCAGGTCAGAAGCAACATCTAGGATTCTATCTAGAAACTAACTGGGAACAAAGGCAACCTGGGGATACTGGTGGTACAGGTTCCCCACAAAGCTGTTCTACACCTACTTGATCACCTAAGGAACCATCCTGATATGGAGCACACGACTGTAATTTAGTGTTCAAGTATAAAGTGCACAGAGAACGGCAGCAACCCCTAAATGTTATTTCCTATGTTCAGTATCTTTCTTGCTTGTAGAGTAGCGCAGAGTTATGCTCATTATGTATTTCATCTGAAATACGACTGGACATGATGGACCCACAAAAGAAGTAAGGTGGTAAAAAAACCTTGTTGTGTTTCACAAGCTCTTACATTGTCCTGGTTTCGGCTGGGATAGAGTTAATTGTCTTCCTAGTAGCTGGTACAGTGCTGTGTTTTCAGTGTGGTA